>CM035230.1:46537430-47137430 GCA_020226215.1 Sindora glabra | reverse complement strand
TACATCTAAATCAATATCTCACTAACCAATGTAAGGAAATCAATTATATATAAATTAAGACATAGGTAGTAAAGTTTCACATTAAATAGGTTGAAGCCCCATGTGCTCTAATATAAGGAGACAACCTGGTGACTAAGTGGACTTTGAAAAGACATGAGGTATCTATGCCAAGCTATGAAGTCTGGATAGTGCACAAAGTCCACTAGTTTTTCATCACACAGTTAAATACCTTTATTCAATCCTCAATTGAGGTATCATCATGTATCCTCATGCCTGCTTTTTTATATAGTTGAAGTTATATTAATTTTGTCATTTGAGTTTACTAATCCATGTTTTGTGTTTCAAAAAATCTTATGATAATGGTGAAACCTTGCTACAATTTAAGCTTGATAGCTACTAGGCCCCCAAGTCCTAGGTCAATATCCTTATGGAGCAAAATGTGGTATGCATAACTTATCCTTTGTTCATGTGAAGAATGCTCTACTATAGCTCTTGAGGATAAAGAAGTTTAATGTTTCTTGCGTCCTAGGTGAAGTAAACTTATTTTGTCTTCATTAAACATATATTATGTAGTTTAAACTATTGTTTGAATAGGAATTTAGCTCACACATTTCCCATGATAAGTATTTTTATGAATGTTGTGTTACTTGGAAAACTACTACCTATTATGGATTCTTGTATCCATATCATGTTGACCATTAGGCCTAAGATAAAAATAACAAGTAAGGATACCTAGAGGCTGCATTCTTGGTGAAGCCTAAAAAATAATGTTATTTTATGCCATACAATGAATCATTTATGCATTAGTTATGATGAAGTGAAATTTGTATAATGCCTTTTGACATATTGTTATGCCATTAGATTCATGTTCTGGTGTGCTGAAAAAGAAGCTCATGTACTAGCCAAATCCTTTGGGTAAAGATTCACAATTAACCTTAAGGAAGGTAGCCGACCATGCTTTAGGTACATGCTATATGTAAGCCTTGGCAATGAAAGCAAAAGTCAATATAAAATGGAAGGAAGTTTAAGTAAGATTCCAAAGTAACATATTAACCTTTGCAATGACAACTTGTATGTTCATTGGATGAAATTGGCTTACTATTTTATTTTATGTTGTAACTTGGGTAAACCAATAATGTAGAGTGCAGTTACTATGTCTTATAATACATGGTTAATATGCTCATTGGGATAGGGAAGGTTAGTGAGACCTAAATATGATAATTGCTTTTACTTATTTATAGTTCCTCACTTGCATACTTGTATTGGTTTTGATGCTAATATATTAATAATGTACAAATTGTATTATTTCTAAGACAACACCAAATTGTCCACTTAAGATGAAATTGATGAAATACAAGAGTTGTAGGTAAGATATCTCTTTAAGGCCAAAGCAACACTAGAATGAATGTTATTGGTTCTTTGTTTCTAATTATGTAGTGTCCAATTTTGGCTGTAACTAGTTATAATTTTTATGTGCATGTTTTCATACATATAACCTTAACAATGTGGTAGTGTTATGTTTGTAAATAACATCAATTTTAATGAATTATTTAATTAATGCTAGATTTTTATATTATTTCAAGTTTTTCATTATAACTTGATTATTAGATGTCCAAATTAGGTGATCTTTGAACCATCAGAAAGTTAAGTGGAAGCTCTGAATGGAATTTTTATATTTTGATCAAAACCTAATTTGGACATTTGGAATGTCAAATTTGGTCATAAAAATAAAGCTTGATTTCTATCCCAACTAACCTAGTCACAATTTTTAGGCTATATCTAGAGTTTCAAAAGTCAATTAAGGTGAAACTAGACCCAATATCAAATAAGATCTAGCCTAACAACTTTCAAATTTGGGGTTTAATGAAATTATGCTATTTTAGCAGTCAAACTTGGGCTAGAAAATGAGTTATGAAAATTGATTATAGCAAGTAATATCACTATTTTAATTTAAAAAGCATGCTATGGGCTTCCAATTTATACAATGCCACATTCTTTGTAACCATAAGAGACATATTTACTTGGTCCATTTGATTTTCTAATGGGGGAGATTTGATTAATTTAGGTTTTGTGCCTCCAAAGGTAATAATGCATACTAAACAACATTTCTCCTTCTTCTTATTTTCTTTTCTTCTAAGAAAACCTATAGGAAGTTGAACATTTTGAAACTTTGTTCTTTCAATTTTACTTGTAATTTAATTATCTTTTAATTTTGTGCTCTTGTATGATTACTTTAGATAATTACTAGATAATTGTTTATTGTGATTTATTACTAGATAATTAATTATAATGCTGGGTTGTAATTAACTAATAAATAAGTAGCAATTAGACTTTGATGATTTGACATTTAAAAGAATCATTAGGTACTTAAGAGAATTAGAATTTGAATTGATAATTTAATGTTTTAGTCTTTCCTTAAATCTTAATGCTATTGTTTGGTAGAGCTACACATGGGCTGGACAACTTGGCTAACCCAATAGGCCTAGTTTGAAAAAATATAAGGTTTAGACTCTTTTTTTATAGTCCAAAAGACCTATTGGATAATTTTTATGACTCGATTATTATTCAAGCAGAGCTCAAACTATGAAAATAAAAAATAGGCTGGTCTAGTTCGGCTTGATTATATTAATTTATTTTTAATAATATAATTATATATTACAAAAAAGTTATATATAATTATTTTTAATATAAAAATATTAATTTGGCATAATTAAATATTTTATATATTTAAATATATATTTTTATTTCATAATTTTATTTTTACTTAAAAATAAAAAATACTAATATTTCAACTTTCAAGCTAGGCCTTTAATTCATGTAAAAAAATAAATGGGTCAAGTTAGGCTAATTTTTTTAAAAAATTCAATGTGCCATGCTTAGGCTTGGGTCTGCATTTCATGCAATTTTTGAATGAAAAGCTTGGCCCAAAGCTTGATGGCTCAGCCCCTTGTTCATCTCTATTGTTTAGATGCTAAGCTTGAACAATAAGGAATTAGTTTTGGTATTAGGCTTAAGTTAATTAATTAACGAACATAAGGATTACTACTATGGTAATTCTTGACTAATTGATCAAACTAGAGCAATTCTATAGGAATTGATTGGAATAAATCAACCAATTAAAGTCTAGAAAATCTCTTTCACTAAAGCTTGTTATTATCTTTCATTTTTATACTATTTATTTTTATTTAGTTTAATAGTTTTATACAAATCCCCCTTATTCTATTTATAATTTGCAACCTAAAATTAATCATTAATTCCTTAATTTTGATTTGGACTCACCCTTGCTACTAGTTAGAATAAATTTACTTTAATTTCTAGTGTGAATTGACACACATTAATATAACAATTGTAAAATATTTATTTCTATTGTTGCTATCAATTTTATGACAAGTAGTTGTTAGAATTGGTTTTTCGACTATTGTCATTCTACTATAATTGATGACTTTGTTAAAACTCACATCTAATTTTCCATCATGAACATAAGGTGTTGCCAATTTTTAAGTTAGTTTTATATAGAAAACTGATGTCAAAATGATAGTGACATCATCTTTACAATAACTTCATAAAACCCTAGGCAGGAATTG
This sequence comes from Sindora glabra, assembly GCA_020226215.1. NCBI lineage: Eukaryota > Viridiplantae > Streptophyta > Magnoliopsida > Fabales > Fabaceae > Sindora > Sindora glabra. The sequence continues at coordinate 47,133,846 of CM035230.1, read as the reverse complement.
AAAATAAAAAGATTAAAATACTAACATTAAGGATAGATTTCATCCTAAAGCTTTATGATCTTTCAATAGATTTCTTAAAGTTTTGTTATATGCTCACCTTGCAAGTTATGTTTTTACTTGCAGAATCTTACATTTTTTATTTATTGTCATCAAATATTTTGTAAAATGAATGCTTTATTAGCCCGTTGCTAAATTTGTAAAGTTGTATGCTCCCTAGAAAAATGTAGCATATAAATGTAAAGATTTGTTTAAGTTTTTGTGGTAATTATGCTTGCAAATTAGTTTCTAATTTCTTAATTGACCATATTTGGGTGCCTATTATTTTGATATAACTTATACTAGTTTTGTAGATAATGATTTTTGATTTAATACTTCTTCCTCTAGCCTTTGGAGGTATTATCAACTATTTATTTGTATGAAATGTGTAATATTATTATGCCCTCCTTAGAATTTTAGGATTTTATTTTGTGAAGGAAATAAATTAGATAAATGAAATGATTTTTTAACAAAAATAATTAGTTTGTTTTAATCATAGTAACTTAGAATAAAGATCTTATAAAGGTAAGAATAAGTTTTAATAGAGAATAGGTGAACAAGATATTGAGGGAAGGAAAATGAATAAATTAATCTAGTTTAAATTTAAAATTTTGAGTAAGTAGAAATAAATTGTTTAAATAAGTTTAAATTGAGAAAGTTGTATGGTTTATTTGGAAAAAGGTGGATGGAATAAAATAATTAAAGGTTATAAGTAATTGGAAGTGAGTATGTAAATATGGAGGAAACTATGGGTAAATGATGAAAATGCCCTACCTTTTTATTAGCTTAACTTCAGTCAATTCCTCTTATTTTTCCATCATAACCCTAATCCCTCCTTCCTTCTTTACTTATCCTCTTCCTCTTCTTTATTTCTTCAATCAATCTAGATAGAAGGAAACAAGCTTTAGGAAATTTATCATACAATCAAGGTAAGGGCATCTAAACTATCATTGATCTTAAGTTTTTCTTCAATTTTCTTTAAGTGTTATTGAAACTTAAACTTTGAGCTTAAAATAGGGAACTTGAACCCTTCATGTGAACTTTTTGGACTTTTTAGATGAAAAGAGCTAAGGAACAATAGATCTAATCTCCCATACTAGACGAGTGAACATCCTAACCTTAGTTTCAAAATTTAAGTAGTTTTGTCTAATTATTTGAGTTTTGGTTTTTGTGATACATATAATGAAAAATGATGATTTGTGATAAATAAATAGTGTATAAATGTTACAAATGACTTACATGAGGATCCTTTGAAATAAACTTATGATTTGGTGAAGATTAGTTGAGTAATAAATGGATAGGAAAGCATTTATGGCATTTTGAATAGTAAGTCCATGTTGGAAAATTTTGTAGAAACCTAGTCCAATAGTTAGCTATTGATCTAGGAATTTGTCTAGATTCCTTCTAGAAGCCAGCAATCAACCATTGGGCCCTTAACAATTAATCATTGCTTTCTAGTTCCTTGAACTAATGTTTTATATATTTAAACTAAATGCAAATGTCCTTAATAATGTGTGTTTGTATATGAAACAAATTGTTAGTTAAAAATAATGACTTTATTCTCATGAGACATGTAAGCCATGCAAGGTTTAAAGTAAATTCATTGGTGTCCATAAGCATAGTTTAACGGTAATGGTGTTATCATGCACTTGAATTGATTTAAACATTGTGTTGGCTAGTTATGCTAAGAACGAATAATCTAATATAAAGTGCTAAATTTCTTGAGGCCATACAATGAGGACATGGTGTTATTGGTGAATGCAATTACACTTTATATTTATATTACTTATACAACTTGTGATAGTAAGAACTAATGATTGTGGGATATGAAATGTGTGATTATGTAAGAGAGGCCTATAATGATTATGAATTGATATATGTATGCTTGATGAGAATGAATATGTTGAGATCATGAGAAATATGTTGGCGACAATATGACATGTAAACATTGGACTTAGCAATAGTTTGTGAGGGGTACAAGGCCAACTTTGGAAGGGTAAAGTTTGGTTTGTAAAAGGCATAAGGTTGACCAGGAGTTACTAGAAGATTTAAATGCTTTTTTGTTGTAGCTTGAACAAATATATAAATCACTTGATGATATAAATGAGTATAATCGATTGTGTATGATGTAATTGGAGCATGAATAAAGGTATACATTGTGCAATGGCACTAAAGAGTTTGAATATTTATTCATGATCATGATAATACTAATGAAAGCAACATTGTGACAAGTATGGTTAAATGTCTAGGCTTGCAGGAGGGTAAATCCAATTAGTAAGTTATTTATTGATTATTTATGATTAGTTATAGTAGAAAGTTCATTCAATAAACCTCAAACTTATCTCTTTATAGTTTCACCTTTGCAAATCCATGGTTGCTTCTTCACCACCACCATAGAATTGAGCCTTCTATAGTTCATTTAAAATGGTTTTTGGTAGTATTAGATATTTGATTGTAGGTGCATTTAGGCCTTCATCTATGTAGATTCGAAAAGGTAATGGGATAGTAGCCTATATTTTGTAAGGTTACTTGGATTAACTTGTCCCTAAGTTTGACAAATATTATTATGTTTAATCCTTTATGGATTTAAATTCCAATTCGATAAATGGTAATTCCATCTTTTCTCAATAATGTATCAAAGATTTTCCATATTTACATTTTTCTTTGCTACATTAGAGTAACAACACAATTTAAATTAGTGGAAACCATATAAAAGGTTCTATGCGAATCATACTTCAAGTTATAAAAAATTTTAAATTGTAATGCCATTTATAGGTATATTGGATCCAAGAGTGGTTTTTTAAGGAATGTTAAGTCCACATGTTAAGCAATGGGCATTAAGATAAATTTAGGATAGCACTTATCTTTAATTATGGTATTGGATATAATGTTCCATTACCTTCACACTTTTATTCATTCAATTTGTAGTTTACCATTGTTGAAATTGGGATTTTGCTATGTCATAGGATAAGTTACTTTTTATTTCCATTAGGGTGTTTTGCAAGGTTGGATAGGGAATAGGGGTGGAAGTTGGCTAGGCCAAATTATTATTTTTTCATAAATAAGTTAAACCTACATAAAAATAAATTGACCTAGCCTAGTCTATAAGGTTGTAGTAGGCTTAAAATTCAATCTAGCCTCATTCATGCATAAATTTTTAAAGGCTTATGGCCTAGCCTATAGCCTATATAGAAGTAGAATTAAGTTGATTTTAGAGGTGTGCAAAATTATATAAACTGATTGAAACCAATTGAGCTATTTCATATTCGATTGTTTTAAGTTGATTGAAAATTTTAAACAAGTTAATTTGGAAAAAAGATTTTTGTTAATTTCATTTTTAATCACTTGAATACAAGTAAACAATTTATCACCTATTTTAAACCATAATTAACCAAAAGAAAGATGACCACTTTAGACTTTAAGTATTAAGTGCATTTGACTCAGTATCACCCTATGCGATTTGCTTAAGTTTTCAAAAATGTAATCAATTCTCTCTTACTCTTTCCCTTGAATGAGTGATAATAATGATATGCTTATTACATAAATGTAATTGAGCATGGCATATACAGAATGAAAGCATATGTTAACAATTTAAACCATTTAAAATGGTATGTTCATTGCATAAATTATATGTTTATTGCAACATAATATTGTGCATTGTGATAAAAATATGTAGTTGAAAAGTGTAAGTTAAAACTGAATTAAAGCATTTTAAATTGATTAAAATTGAACATTTCAATTAGAAATGGTTCATTAATCTCAAATAATTGGTTGTTAGCATATTAAATTATAATTCAATTAAAAATGGTTAGGATTAATTATGTCCAAAAGTTACCAAACTAAACTATTGCTCACTACTAGTTTATCTAAATCACATTTCAATATTATCAAGTATAGCAAATTTTAAAGTTCAAAGTTTAGCTCATATTAACAAGGCAAAAATTAATAAAAATTACAAAATTTAATAGTTCAAAACTTAATTTCAATTTGATTTCATTTCAAAATAAATATAAATATTATAATAATAATTATAAATTGACAATGTAAATAATTATCATATAATATTATAATATAAACTAAAATTAAGAGAATCAAGATGTGTTAGAATTTTTCATACACTTTTTAAAACTATTCTTCTAAAAATTATTTTTATATATTGCATAACATATGTATACATATAATATGAGTTCACCTAGTAGACTAATATGTTATGATTTAAATAATATGGTGCTTCTCTTGCAAAATGAACCAAAAATTTGATCCAGCCCATTCTATTTTATAAATAGGCTAGGTTAGAAGTAGGCCGAATTACTTTCTTCCGCCCTTAATAGGAAATACAAGGGGTGTGTACAGGGGAATGAATATAGAGGTGTATATAGGGGCAATAAGGAGAAGTAGGAAGGGCAGAATAAGGGGAGGGTATTTGGGTTGGGGGGAGGTAAATTATGCCAAGTTGGTTATTTAATGGAACCAATATGATATATATGACATTATACGTTAGTTTTCTATTTATAAAAAAAAAGACTAACATCTAATATTATTTCTCATGATGGTGCGCTATATATATATATATATATAATTGACATCAAAATTGATATATAGCAACTATGGATTTAAATTATAGTTGCGGTCGTGGTTGTAATATCATGTGATGTAGGAAAATGCATCCATCGCAGGGTACAATTGTGGGAAAATGCAGATGCGGTGTAGTCTGCAACTAGAATATTGTGGACGATATTACGGTTGCAGACTATTTTTTAAATCTCTAATAGCAACATTTACTTACACATTAGTTAAAAATTAGTATAAATTTTGTTAAATACTTGACATATATTTATATTTTTGTATTAATATTGACATTAAAAATATGAATATTCTTCACCATCTTTATATTCTACTAGGAATAAGTTATTTCCTTTTTAGGAATGACACTATCTGTCCATATTTCTGCGGCTTATAGAGACTTTGAATGAAGAAGAGGTCAGGAAGAAAGTTGCAGGAAAGCCAAAACAAAAGAAAAGCATAAAAAAAAAATGGAATCCACTAATCCTGGTCATCCCAAGCATCCTTTTCCGACCAGATCGGATCCAAAAACCACCCTTTCTTTTTTATTTTGTGTAATAGTTAAAAAAATATGATGATGGTGATTTTAGTTCCATGCACATGCTCCATTTATTTTAATATATAATGTTTTTCATAAAATAGTTACAAAATGTAAAAAATAAAAAAAGTATTTTATTTATTTAATATTAAATATAAAGAATTTGTGGAAAATAACTTCCTCAATTGTAAAAAGAAATTTGTCTTCTTCTATTACCATGTATAAGTATCATATTTTTTAAACTATTAATACAAGTAACATGTAACTCTACCATTTATATGCATGCAAATGAAATTTTTCTATGAAAAGTAATTTTCAATCAAACAAATAGAACCATAATGTAAACTTCAGTGAAAGTTTGATTATGAAAATCTCTTACAGCAAACTATATCATTTAAGAAGTTTTGTGAACCTGGATGCACGGGAAATACGGAAGGAAGGATCTATAGCTCTGGGGGCATTGGGAGACTGCTGTACCAATCGAACACACCGAGTATCTACAAAAATTAAAATAAAACATTATTGAAGGTTACCAACTTGTAAAACTTATAATAAAAATATCCTAATATATAAAAATCACAAATTAGTCATAATCTGATATGATGTGTTTGTGTTTGTGTTTGTGTTTGATATGCATGATCCGTAATTTTTCGCAATTAAAAAATGACAAAATTAAAATTTTGGTTGGGCATTGATTTAGTCTTACAGCAAGCCAGATTTTGCCCCAAGACGGGACATATGTGGCACCGCCAATATCAAGAATCCATTTGAGGGCTCTAGCACATGCACTATCCTCAGCCTCAGGTCCATCTCCAAGCATTCGCAAACCTACGTAGTTCAGAACATTGCAAAGCATCCTACTATGGCTTTCTATGTGCAGTCCCCATCCACAATCTTCATTCTTCAACATATCAAAATAAAACTCCCTTGTTATGCCAATTTTAATTATAAGTTCAAATTTAAAGAAATAAAGGATATTTATTGAAAATACCTGATGATTATATACATAACGCTTATATTCTTTTTGATGCTCCGAAGATAATATAATGTTTAGATGCCCAGTTATGTATGGAACGAAAATCTGCAATTCACCGTTCAAGAAAGAGTTATAAATATTCAAATCGAAAGTGCTATAAAACTTCATATTGCTATGCATGGTCAAGGAAAAAAGTTCATATAGCTATACTTTAGTCATAGTGTGTAATTCCTATTTTGTTAATCTCAAAAGAAACAATCTAAATTTTAAAATTTTTGCTTTAAGGCAAAATGGTGTAAAAAGAAATTAATACGGTTAATAAAATAACGAAAAATAAATGGGAGATTTTTCTTTTAACTTGGGCGTTAATCTCCTTTGATATTGGACGAAAAAATTTCCACGCAAATGTTGCATATTTATTTGTTTTTGTAGGAAAAAATTCAATACAAAGAATTTTAATGCGGAATTACTTACTTGATTCGGAAATGATGCTAATTTACACTCTAATACTTTGATTCACACGGTGTACAGGAATCACACTGAACTCCTTGCTTGATTTCACGATGATTTCACCCGACACCCAAACTACATTCGTATAGAGAATAGAGAGAGAGAGAGGGGAAGACCACAATTGTACTTTTCTGATTCACACACTTTTCCAAATTTGAATGTAATTTAAAAAATAAATAAAATTATTTTTCTGTAAGATGTGGGTCCCCCATTATGGGTGTATCCCACATCTACATTTTACATCTTCCACTCGCACATAATAGGATGAGCCACATCATATAACCTTCATCTCTCTTATGGGTTTCCATACTTGGTGCATCATTGTGACTGCGTGAGCATGACGTCTCCTCGGGTGTTCTTGTACTAGAAATCTTGATGAAGGATCAGCACAAAACAACCCTATTTTCCATTTGTTTATATAATGCCTCGGATGCCCTCGATTATCCCATATACACTTTCCACTTGTAAATCTGATCCCTTGCGAGCTTTAATGTAAGCTCAGATTACTATTCATATATGCGTAGTATCCACACTTATAAAGTTACCGAAATTAATTTCATAATGGACATGTCTCAGACACTAGCATAATTGTGTAAATCTTTCTTTTACCTGCATATCATTTTAATTTGAAAATAGTTGCTTTCCTAGTATTTTATCTCTTAGACTGTTTATATCATGATCATAAGATGCATACTAAGATAGCGAGCACTATATCATCTCTCCACGATATTGTCAAAGTCGAAGGGTATCCATGAAAAGAATTTTCTTTTCTAGGACTCACACAGTAATGAATCAGGGATCTTTCACTTGCTTCCTGTTTGCGGTTCTTTTACACATGTGGTATGAATCACATGCTACGGTATTTCTCTTTTAGCATAAGGGCACATGTCGATTTTATTAGTAATACCGTACAGACTTTAGTTTAGGCACACATAGTACCTAACCTGAATTCTTTCACATTATTGACTTCTCTTGACGTCTGTATGTGAGGAATTAATTATCTGGTTACAGGTATTGTGGAAAGTAGGAGTATCCACAAAAAATGATTCATATTTGTACTTTGGATCTCATCTCCACTTTGGAGGTGACATATTTTATTTTGTGTTACTTCTCTATCAAATGAATATTTCATATTATCATGTTAGTGAACACATGTCTCATCTCTGCCCATTCCTCATGAGTGTTAGAGGCGGTTGTTTGTGTGAGAAAATCAACCTTATCAACCTGTGCGACATACATACAAGACATTTGTATACTCATACACACATAAAAAAAAATTATATTTGAATGAAATATACTTTGTTCATTTCAAATTCGGAAATATTTGATTACATTCTACGCATACCAAGAGACTTTACACGTTCAATATATACATATCTAGGTATTGGCTTAGTAAATGGATCTGCTATCATCTTTTGCATAGAAATGTGTTGAATGGTGATATCCTTTTGTGCTATGACATTTCTGATAAAATGATATTTTATATCAATGTGCTTAGTCTTACTGTGGTACTTTGGATCCTTTGCATAGGCGATGGTTGCCTAACTATCACAATATATCCGGATGGGATCTAAGTTTTCTCCATAAATTCCCAGATGTTCTAAAAATCTTTTTAGCCATGTAGTCTCTTGTACCACTGCAGAACATGCTACGAACTCAACTTCCATTATCGATAATACAATGCATGTCTGCTTCTTGCTACACCATGATATGGCACCATTGTTTAGCAAGAATGAGTATCCTGATGTGGACTTTTGCTTATCCAGATCTCCTGCCCAATCTGCATCAGAATATCTGACTAAGCACAAATCTTTACCTTGGTAGCACAACACGTAATCAACTGTGCCTTTTAAATATCTCAATATTCGCTTGACAGCTTTCCAATGCTTTTGTCTGGGGTTTGACTGGTATCTGCTTACGAGTCTAACCGCATGACAAATATTTGATCTTGTCATTATTGCATACATAAGACTACCAACCGCACTGGAATAAGGAATTCTTTCCATTGTTTTCTTTTCAGATTTATTCTGAGGGCACATGTTTTGACTCAATGGCTCACTCTTATTTACAGGGGTATCCATAGGTTTACAGTCTTTCATGTTAAACTTCTCAAAAATTCTCCATAAATAAGTTTCTTGAGAAAGAGAAATCAATCTCTTGGAGCGATCCCTAATGATCTTGACTCCAAGGATATAATTTGTCTTACCCATGTCTTTCATCTCAAAATTCGAGGAGCCATTCCTTAATGGTCATAATCGATTTCAGATTATTCCTAGATAATAGTATATCATCCATGTAAAGGGATAATATTACTAGATTGCCTTCATACCGCTTGATGTAAACACAATGGTCTTCCTCAATCATTTGAAAGTCAAATGAGGTTATCGCTTGGTGAAACCTTAAATACCATTATCTGGATGACTGTTTGAGTCCATAAATGGACCTTTGAAGTTTATAAACTTTCTTTTCTTCTCCTTTTTGTATAAAACCTACTGGTTGTTCCATGTAGATTTCTTCATCCAGTTCTCCATTGAGAAAAGTAATTTTTACATCCATTTGTTGTAATTCTAAATCTAAATTTGCTACTATGGCTAGGAGTAATCTTATGGAATTAAAATGCACAACAGGTGAAAATGTATCCTCATAGTCTATTCCTTCCTATTGTGTATACCCTTTTGCAACTAATCGAGCTTTATATCTTTCAATTGATCCATCTGTTTTCCTTTTAATTTTGAGAACCCACTTGTTCCCAATTGCCTTTCGGCCAAATGGAAGGTTAACTAATTTTCAAACTTGGTTAGTTGTCATTGAGTCTATTTCTTCCTTCATTGCCTTCTTTCACTGTTCCTTAGCAGGGCAACTCAGAGCCTCTTGTATTGTTTTAGGCTCTTCTTCATCTTGAGGAGTAACCATAAACGTTGATCCTTCAATCGAAAAATGTTTCTTGGGTACACTTCCTCTTTTACTTTTCCATAGTGGGGTTCCCTGTATTATGTTATCTCTAAAAATAGGGTTTTCTTTTTCTCTCTCAGAGCTCCCACTCGAAATAGTAAGTGCTCTTTGAGAGCTCCCACTCAGATAAAATGGATAAGACTCGCTATTATCCATTTGATCTTGCTGTTCATAAAATGAGACAGTATGATCAATTTCACCTCTGCTACGAAATTCATTTTTGAGAAATGTGGCATCTCTTGATTCAAGTTCTATTACTGTTTCATCTTCGTTTTCACCGGTGAAAACGTAACCCTTTGATAGATCTGAGTATCTTATAAAAATACATTTCTTCCCTCTTGGACCTAATTTTTCATATCTATGGGAAGTATCATGGACATATGCAGCAGACCCCCATGGTCTGAGCACACTTAAATCAAGTTAGCGTTTTGTCCAGAGTTCACAGGGTGTAGATATAACAGACTTTGAGAGCACACGATTAAGTATGTAAGTGGCTGCCAATAAAGCATCTTCTCAATATGAAAATGGTAGATTTGTTTGTGCCATCATTGACCTAATCATGTCTAGAAGAGTTCTATTTCTTCTTTCAGCTACTCCATTTTGTTGTTGAATGCCAGGGATTGTTAATTGTCTTATTATTCCCTTTTCTTCACAGAGCTCTTTGAATTGTTTCGATAAGTATTCACATCCACGGTCAGTTCTGAGTGCTTTGATTTTCTTATCCATTTGATTTTCAACTTCACTCAAATAGCATTTAAAGCATTCTAATGCTTCTGATTTGTGTGAAATCAAAGAGATATGACCGAACCGTGAGTAATCATCAATAAAAGTGATGAAATACCAAGCTCCGTGCCTTGCCCTCACACTCAAAGGACCACATATGTCGGAATGAATTAGTTGTAATGGAGTTTCTGCCCTAATCCCTTTTCCGAATGGTTTTTTAGTTGCTTTACCAGCTAAACAATGTTCACACAAGGACATTTCCAATTTTGAAATTGGTCCTAGCAAGCCTTCTTTTGCTAGTTTAATCATTCTATTTTGATTAATATGTCCTAGTCTAGCATTCCAAATATCCATATCATCATTTAAATTGGAAGTAGAAGCAATAAAGCAATCATAAGCAGAATTATCAACTGTATCTAAAATGACAAATCCATTGGAAATGAAACCAGAACCATAATATATATTGTCTTTAAAAATATCTGCAATATTATCATGAAAATTGATCAAAAAACTGTATTGAAGTAAGGAACTAATAGAAATTAAATTTCATCGAATATCAGGTGCATACAATACATCATGTAAAATTAAGGTCTTTCCTCCACGCAAATCCAATTTGCATGTCCCAATTCCTTTGACCTCAATCTTTGCATTGTTTCCAACGTATAGCCACCTACTATGACTTGATAATCAACGGTAATCCACATAGGATCCTTTATCCTTGCTCACATGGTCTGTGGCACCTGAATCCAAAATCCACAATGGATGAGATTCAATTAGAAAAATAGTACTAGAAACATATGAAAAATGTAAATTTTTAGTATCTAGAAATACCTTGTTTTGCTCATTTTTCTGAGTGCAATCTCGAGCAAAATGACCCATTCTCTGGCATGTATAACACTTGATCTTTTTCAGATCAAAGTTCTTTGAGCCATTTCTTCCCTTCTTCTTTTTGAAGGTTTTCTTGCCCTTCGAATGAGGTCTAGTTTTTCTCTTCTGAAATTTCTTACCTTTCTTGTATTTAGGCTTAGAATGTGAGGGTCCTGAACCCTCTGTTAGATAGGCTTGTCCAGAGGACCGATAAGCCTCCAAACGTTCATCCTTAAGTTTCAGATGTCGCGCCACATCATCAAATGTAACAATGCTCTCATTATGAGTCAAGTTTACCTTCATGTGTTCCCAACTAGTAAGGAGTGATCTAATCATTGCTTGCACTTGCTGCTCATCAGAAAGTGCATGCTTCGTTGTTTTCAGTTCACGAATCATGTTTGACATATCTCTCAAATGTTATTTCATTGGCGTATTAGGCCGAAGTTTATAAGTGTCAAACTTAATTGTGAGTCTTCTTAATTTGTAGGTCAAAATACTACCAAATTTCTTTTTTACGACTATCCATATTCCCTGAGCAGTTGGGTATTTTTCGTATTCACACATGAGGTCGTTCGTCATTGCACTCAAGAGTGTGATGCGGGCAATATTGTTCTTCTTTTTCCAAACAATATAAGCTTCAGTATCTCTCCTATGCTGAGCAGAGTTCCCTTGTTCAAGCTCAATCATGACATGGTTCAGGGTTTCTAGAGCATCTTGCTCTTCTAAAATGTAAGAAATTTTCCGATGCCAAATGTCCTAGTTATCCCCGTTTAACTTATCACCCTTGTTCAATTCAGCAATTATATTCTTGCTAGCCATTCTATTGAATCACAATTTATGAACATTTCCTATGAGTATGCAATGTCTTTTGTTTACATGGTTCTCGTATAGGACAATGATGATACTACTTAGTACATGATCGGAAGTTTATGTTTGTCATACCCCTATCGCATGTGTGTCTAAATATTATCATTATTTCCTAACGAGATCGTACTCATGTAAATGTTATATCACTTTTAGGACAATGCAACCTAAGAGCTCCCACTCAAATATAGAATTTCATAAGATATACACATTTGAAATAAAGATAATAAAAATGTATTGATTGATAACCAAGTTCAAACATAATAAAATAAGTTCAGGAAGCTAATTCAAACAATAAAAAACTTGCAACAAACCACAAAAAGAAATTACAAATTTAGTACATAAATTTTCTAAACAAGCTTCCTACTCAGAACTTAGGTTCTTCATATTTTCAAAAGTGTTAAAAAGTTTAGGTGGAGTTCTGGAGTGTGCTAGTCCAAAATAGTGTGAGTTCATGCCTTTGAGTGGACCTTTGAGATGTAATGCCCTTTCTAAAGTGCTATGACCAACTCGTCGTGCATTTTTCATATTAGGGAATTATGAAAGAAGGATTGTCCTACTCCAATTATTTTTGAATTGTCGAAGTTCTTGCAACCTCAATTCTTCCATACATTTTTCAAGATCCATGCATCTTGTGACTCCAGTTTTGTTGTCCTTGCATAGCCAAATGGTTTTCTTGATTGGTTTCCAAAAATTGTCATTCGAAATCTCATTCAACATGTGACGAACCCAAAGGTAACTTAGAAACACTTTTCCTCTTCATTTGAGGTCTGTTTTCAAGTTTCTTACTTCTCCTAAATAGGCACTAATAGGATGCAAGGTATTGGAGGTTCTTTCATACAGTTGGTAAAGCATGATTCTAAGGTCATTTGATGTGTCCACCCAATCAAATTCTCTCGGTTCCTCAATATAGTTCTCCACAAACCCATACGGGTTATATTCTTCCAAGAACCTTTGTTCCATGACTAAAAAATAAATTTTTAGTAAAAAAGTATGTCAATTTACCACTTTTTTCAACACAAACAATGTCACAAAAAATTCCAGAAAAATTACCATTACATAGAACTTAATTTTTAAAAATTTTAGAAATAAACAACAGTAAAAAATACTGCCGCACATGCCTCCATGCATAGAAAAAATAGCCAGAATTAGAAAAATTCCAGAACCATGCATGGTGACAGTGAGTGCAGTCCACGCGCCGTTGTGAGTGGCGATTCCGGCCACCGGAAAATGCCAAAACATGCAATTTTTTTGTCCTCTATGCATTGGTGTGTGACACGTGGCAAAATGACATGGCGGTGGGCTCCACGTGCCATTCCCAAGAGTGAGGAGAGGAGAGAGAATTTTTTTTTAATTTTTTTTTGTGAAACGATGTATCGTTTACTCATTTGTAAAAACGACGTGTCATTTTGGTGCACTCGGTCAATCCCTTTGGTCAAAATGATGTGTCATTTACTGAAGACCCAAAATGACGTGTCGTTTACATCATCTTCAACCTCCAGTGGGTTAGATCGGGTCGACCCAACCCGGTTCACAGACCCAGTTAATCTAGAAACTTCAAATAGCCATAACTTTTTATCCGGAGGTTCGATTTGAGTGATTCAAAAGCCTACGGACTCATAATTTTATCCTCTATCATTCTAGGTAACTTTATGGCCTAAAAAAATTAATTTTCTAAGGGACCCAGCATTTGGAAAATTACAAATTTTATGGCAATTTATGTGTTCTGGTTGTTCTCTAATGTTCAGGGATGTTTTATGAAAGTTTTATGTGCATTCATTACTATTAAATTCATCCCTAACAGTATCATTCCATAAATAATAGAATTATACAACCAAAACAAAAAATTCATATCAATGGCCAAATCATTTCATCAAAAGAATTCAAATTAATAAACATGCTTTGTAGGCCAAAATTAATCATTAGAACATCTCATACATACATTTAACACAAAGCATCTCATACAATGCATCACATGTATGGGGAAATACAAACATCAATTTCTAACCTGGCTCTGATACCAATGTAGAAAAAAATTCAATACAAAGAATTTTAATGCGAAATTACTTACTTGATTAGGAAATGATGCTGATTTCCACTCTGATGCTTTGATTCACATAGTATACAGGAATCACACTGGACTCCTTGCTTAATTTCATGATGATTTCACCCAACACCCAAATTATATTCATACAGAGAATAGAGAGTAAGAGGGGAAGATCAGAGTTGTATTTTTTTTATTCACACACTTTTCTAAAAACTGAACACAACAATTTTATTCCTCTCCTGATCATGGCTCTGTAACTGCACTAGCAGTTTTCCCACTTTCAAAAACATGGGGGAGCTGATTATTTTGATAACCACCTCTAAATTTGAATATAATTTAAAAAATAAATAAAATAATTTTTCTATAAGATGTGGGTCTCCCATTATGGGTGTACCCCACATCTACATTTTACAGTTTTAAATATCAAGAATTTGATTGAAAGAGTAAAAGTAAGAAACAAATACATTGTCATAATGTAAAATAAATCACATATCAAAAAGTTGTCGTGCCAGTAGTTTAATTTTAATATTTTGTTTGATACAACGAAATATAATGAAATGAAAGAATGAACAAAAATTTGCGTAGTACGTATTATGAAATGCGATTAGTCATTTCTTGGGCCATGACCATACCATCAAAATCACATAATCTTTATTTTATAACAAAAGTAATGAAATATGTGATTCTTGGAGCAATTTTTTTACACTCATTTCTTTCAAATTTTTTATATATTATAAAATTAACTTTTACTAATATGTGATAAAATAATATCAAATTTTAGTATTTTCTAATAAAATTGATAATTTTATTTTTAATCACAAAATTTAAATTAGGATTTTTTTATAAAAAATTTTTAATATAAAAATTTTAATAAATTAAAATTTTTATGCTTTTACTGTAAATTTTTTTATCAAATGTAATTTTGATTACAAAATTTAACTAATGAAAACTTTTTATTTTTAAGCATACTGTATATTTTTATGAGATTAAATTATTCAATAAATAGTTATAATAAATATATTTTTATTAACTATTCCATTTTTACCTCATTTTCACATTATTTTATTATATCAGATATAAACAAATATAATTATAACATAACAAGTCTGTTTCCCAAAATAGCCAGAACCAGAAATTTATGACGATTACTAGTCAAAGTAATTGCCATAAATGAAGTCGTCGTGGGAAAGGGCACATGGACGATAACGATATATATATATTGCAACAGTCACGTCGCAGGGCTTAACAAACATTAGGGTTGGTTATGACTTTTCAAAAATTTTAAAATTTTGGTTTAAAAGTAGTTTTAATCTCTTTGAAATATAAATTGTGCAATAGCCTCCTTAAATTAAAATATTCTCTTTTCATCCCCTTAATATATAATAAGTATAATTTTAATCTTCCTAATTGTTTTTCGTTAATTTTTTAATCTTACAAGATTATTTATACTCAATGATTCATCCATGTTAATATAAAATGACTTCTATATAAGTACATAAAAAATTGTTTGGATATTAAATATGTTGGACAAAATTAAAAGATTGCGTGTGAATGTTTGAATCTTTTCTAAAAGTTTATTGTCTTTTGAATTCTGAACAGCGGGATTTGTCAAAAAAATAATAATACAGTACGTATTTAGAGATTAAATATAAATTGATAGAAGTTGACGAAATTTGATAAACAGAGAACAAAAGGACCAAATTTTGCACTACTTACATGTTAGAAGAACCAAAATAGATTATTTTAAATTAGAGAATTCAAAACCACACAATTTGTAATTTAGAGAGATCAAAACTATATTTAAGCTTAAATTTTTTATTAATATTGTATAATTATATAAAATTTTCAGAAAACTACGTAAATTATTTAACACCTAAAAATTTTACGCTAAAATCCTTCGTTATCAAGTGGTTTTAGTCACAGCAGATCTGCTGCATCTTCGTGTCTTCATCTCTCCCTCTCTTGCAATAAAATGGGAAGTGCCCCTGATTTTTTCTTTGTATATGGGCATAGATATTTAGGCTTTAAAAGTGAGGTGCATGTGCTGGATGGAGAGTGCAGACCAAATAAGATTCCTTTTTCAAGAGCATCCTCAAAATAACGGCGTACAGTTAATTCATTCAAATATTTCCTTTGATAGCTTCTTCTTAAAAAGTTTAAAGTGCTGATAAAATAATATTTAAATTGTAAAAATAATTATAATAATTTTTAAATAATATTTCATCAGTATAATTTTCTTCATTCCTTTTATCTTTTAGAGATAGCATTGCAATTGCATATAGAAACAAATAAAATTGTATTGATGAAATATTATTTAATTTAAAACCATTATAATTATTTTTATAATTCAAAAATTATTTTATTAATATAATTTTAAACAAAATTCGTAATTTATCTTTTTTTTCTAACCTATAATTGACTTGCTTGTATCTATAATAATAAAAGTAAATATGATATATAGAGACTTACCAAGATAGAGATCCAGTCATTCCAGAAGGCCACTGGCCATCAATTGCTTGCCGTGAAGAGTGGAAATGTGTGGCCCTCCTCAATGCATCTGTTTCTTTTTCATAGCTAATCTTCTCTCCTTCTCCCACTTTTACCTTTGGAATCATTTGTTTGGACTTCTTTTCTCTCAAAAACTGCATTTTTATTTCGAAAATATTTTCACTGACCTCCAATTAAAAGTTTTGTAAATTTAAGGTTTGTTTATTATAGTGATAAAAACAATTGATCATAATTTGTAATAGTCATAATTTTTCTCTCATTAATGGCATGAGTTTTAATAATAATTACTTTTTTAAAGGGTAATTGGTGCGAAGACTTTTAATAAAAAAAATCATAATAAAAAAATAATTCATTTAGTATTTGATTGTGATATTTTTTTCTCACTAAAGACATTTAAAACCAGCTATAAATTTTAATTATTATCAAAAGTTGTGTCAGACATAAAATTATGACATACACTCAACTATATAAATAATCGATTTTTATATCACTTTAATCGTATCACTATATCAAATAACCTCTTACTGTTACTATTGTGCTCTTCCTAGAGCCATACCATTAAGATCCTCTCTTTTACTTGTTATCTAAAATTTAAAAAACGGTCTGTGACAATAATATTGTCCGCAATATTGTGGTTTTGGACTTGACTGCATCCGCAATTTTCTACAATTTTAAGCTGTTAGGACTGCATTTCCTACATCGCAATGCATTGTAGCACTACCATGACTGTGACTGCAACGGCTATTTAAATCCCTACTTATTATATATAGAGATAAAATGATAAAACTAGTGTTAAAACGACTTGATTAATTAAAAATAAACCAAAAATAAACTCTACCGCGAAGAAAGAATTGTCTAAAAAAAGGTAATACATGTTGAGATATTTTATTAATTGTCGGTCCTCAAGTTTTAAATTATAATTAATAAGCAACCTTTATATCACAATTTATAATCAATGTGTTAAATTGTAGATTGCAACTGTAATATGTAATATTACTAATGTACATCATGCCACGATTATAATTTATACAATTTTGTATTATAACATCTCTTTTTTGTTAATTTGTAAATTTACTAATCACAATATAATCTTAACCGCAACTGTAATTTTGAACTATGATGACAATAGTTATGTTTTATCTAATTGTAATTTTCAGAATCTAACCACAACTGCGAACATCTTCAATATAAAACCCCAGTTTCTTTTATTTCTGCTAAATCCCATTATTTAATTTTTGTTTTTCCTTTCGTGATGGCCTTTCTATCCACAGATATCATAGTTTTGCTATGAACAAATTTTCTTTTCCTTGTGTAATGTGTAAAATTATAAGTGCACAAAGTGAAAATTAATTTACTTACCTTAAAATTCAAGAAAAAAATGTAATTCAATGGTGAAATAATTAACCTCTTAAAAAGTCAAACTTCTCATAATATTGTCCTAAGTACTTTGTTCCTCATCATGTATGAAGTTTGAACCCTTACATGTTTATGTAAGGTGGAATATTACTTCTATTATTATAAAAAATAAATAAATAAATAAATAAATATGTAAGTGATTATTGGGAAAAAAAGAATATTCTGTTGAGGTTTTGACAGCAGCACATATTCAAGAGAAGCTGGATAATATAAAGAAAAAATAAAAGGTCTTTTTATATTTTTTTTCTTTTTATATATTTTCGGCAAAACAAGTTTAAATTTGGCTGAGTGTTGTAAGAGGCCTTGGATTAGGCACTACAAAATATTTTATCGATTTTATTTATAAATACACATTATAATTGTGGTGATTTTACCGTAATTAATAAAATTAGGAGAAAATATGAAAAAAATATAACTGTTACAATGAAAAAATATAAAAAGATTATAAATACAGTGCAGTCCATGCAATATTGTGATCACTAACTGCAATTTAAATCCCAGTATATATGGAAAAGATAGTATACCTTGAAACCAAGGAATGTCTAATGAAGATCTTTAACGATATTTCCTCCGAGTTTTCCTTTGAAGCTGGAAGTTGATGATTATTTTAAGAGCTCGAGATTATGGCAAGGAGCGGAGCGTGTTTATATAATCCATAGCCGCATTAATGAATAAAGAAGTGAATTATTACAAATTTAAAAATTATTTTAATTAGTTGTTATTTATTAAAATATGAACTGTTGATTTTATCATCAACTACTGCAACATTTTAATTTATTCTCTGAATCGTATTCTTACATTGTAAAGATGTCCAACCCACTCTAACACCATTAACAAATAAATTTTTATTCTTTACACTGGGGACCAATAGATGAGCTTATAATATCCGGCAATTTAATTAATTTATTACGGAGTTGTTTTCTTTTCGAAATATTTTTTCGAATGAATAATCTCTCTTATTTCTATTTATAATTATAAAATACTAAGATAATATAAAATATTATATTTATTTTATATTAAATAAGAGGAATATGTTAGAAAATATCATCATCAATTTTGGTGAGAAAATATTTTCTTCAGCATTATAATATCATGTATTACATTTTTAATTACAATATATTCGGAATTATCTATCCCCGTCTACTTGTAGCCCGTCTATTTTTATCTTTCATTTTCTTTCGTTGCAAATTCTTAAAAATACAATTAAAAAAAGGGGGTCGGCATAGTACCTCAGGGTTTTGAAATTTAAGATAGCATGGCAAATTTTAAAATTATTAAATTAAAGTAATTTAATTATAATTTTTTATTTCCAAATAAGTATATGTAAAATAATTTTGTGGACTAAACATATTTTAATATATAATTGAATTAATATTAATTCAATGTCATTAATATAATTATAATACCTAGACTTTATGTTATAATATAACTCAAAATATGTGCATATACCCTAATTCTAGATTAATTGTGATGAGCCAATTAATCCTAGTTGAGTTTTAATTAGGGTTTGGATCCTTACCCACCTTCTTATAAAGTGAGCTGTAGTCACCCATCATATTACAGTTTGTAATTTCTAATATTCTCTCTGAGACTCACCAAAGGATGAGTGGATAGTGATTCAACTAATCTCACAATCAAACATCATGGATGTAAAAGGAGGGTCAGGTAATTCAAAAACTCTTTATATTATTTGTGTAATTATTGTACTCCTCTTTATGGATTTATGGTTGTATGAATATTAAATTATTTTGTGAATCCTAAAGTTTCTTACAATTGGTATCAGAGCTAGAAAATCCATATTGATGAGTCAAATTGCATAATTGCATGTTGCTATTTTATATTTTACCCAATATGAATCCTTTGTATGTTTCTAGCCATAATATACCAAAATAAAATTATGGTGATATTATTTTTGAATTTGTTGTTTATTATTTATTTTAATCAGTATGTTATTGATTTGAATTGAGATTAAAATTTTACAATTTTTGGATCTATTTTCGAGAAATCTAGAACTATTGAATTTTTAAAAAATGTTGAATTTTTCCATTGAAATCTGGAAAATTGGAATCATAGAAAAAATTAGAAATATATTAGTGAATAAAAGCCTTCAAATTGATCTAAATCATAAGCTTTAAATAGATCCTAATGTTGAATGAAGAAGAAACTGTAAGGGATTTTGCAGAAAATTAAAAGTCATAACACATGTATAATTTTTTGTAAAATATTGTTGCATAATGTTGTAAATCAAATTAGGATTAAAACCCATTTATTTTTTGCATTAAAAACCTCAAAATCGGGTGGGGTTAAAATTGAAAAGTTTCTTTTCCCAAAAAATATGAGAAAACCTTAGAAACAAATAGAAATTTTTTCAAAATCAGGGAGAAGATGAAACAGCACTTGGGCAAAGCCCACTCACGCTCTGGCGCGTGTAATCCATGTGCGTGATTGATGCGTGTGGCGCATGTATCTCACGCGCAGTATGACGGGTGTGGCATGTGAAACTCACGAGTGGATATGGCACATGTGGCATGTGCGCTTCACTCGTGCGTTGGTGTGTACATCTCACGCGTGACCATAAGTCAACTCTGCAGGCTGACTTGGATCAGCCCCACGCGTGCCAGTGGCACATGCAGGCCATGCATCGCCTTTCGAAACTATTTTTGAGATTTTAAAAATACTGTTCTGCTCTACTCTCCAAGTTGGATTTTTTGGTAATTTTTTCATAATTTTCTACAAATAAAAAATTTTTAATTTATTTTATTTTATTTTTTTGAGTATGAATTTAATTGAATTTTGGCTTGAAATTTTAGTATGTAATCTTTGTATAATTGTATACTGTACAAAAATTTTTTGGATGATTTACATACTGTATGCATATTTTCATAATTTTGTCATTAATATGCAGTTAATTGTTTTATTTATACAAAGATTATAATTGCTCATATTTTGCCTTTAAATTTTGTGTAATTATACTCACCTATCGTGGGTTAATTGCATAAAATTCCTGTACTATTTTATGTAATATTGTTGATTAAATTACTGTTATGATAATTTAATTTTGGAATAATAAAATTACTATATTAATGAAAATTTTACCCTATCAGTATAATTCTATTGGTAAAGTTAGTAGTAGATAACATGAATGTTAGAATTGTAAGTTAATTTTCTAAAATTTTAAATACCCTATCGGTTTTAGGTTTTAAGATTTTAGCATATAGTTCTTGTATTATGTTATAATACTTATACCTCATTGGTACTAAGTATTATAGCATTATACTATAAATAGTTGCATAATTTGGGAAAATTTTAAGCATAAATATTGTTCAAACATGCTATGTTGATAATTTATGATTAATTTCATAAAATTTTAATAATTTTTCTCAGCATCTGTTCCTATGCAACTTACCTCTGTGAAAATTTTAAATAGGATTAATCATGAGGACTGGTTTGAATCCTTGAAACTATATCTAGCAGTCTTAAACCTTGATCTAGCTTTGCGTGAAAAGGAACCAAAAATCAATAAGGAGTCAACCCTAGGTCAAAGGGCACAACATGAAAAATAGACTCATTCCAATAGAGTCTGTCTGATGGTGATAAAGTATACTAGGGATAAGACCATTAGGCAAAGTATTCTTGATAGTTAGAAGGCGAAAGTGTTCCTAGATTTAGTGGCTAAAAAATATGTTAAATTTGATAAAGCTAAAAAAGGACATTATTTGTCTTTATTGGAGAAAACTGCGTATAATGGATTGAGTGGCGTTCGAGAGCATATAATGAAATTAGTGCATTATTACAGCCGATTAAAGAGCATGAATGTTGATCTGGGAGATTGCTACTTGATTTGGCGAGCTCTGGAGTCGCTTCCTCCTCAATTTGATGTGCTGAAAACATCATACAATACTTAGAAAGGAGAATGGACCATTAATGAGATGATTTCTATAGTAACTTAAGCAGAAGAGGATATAAAGAAGACAAAGATGCAAGTGGCAAATTTTATCTCTCATGGTTCGAGTTTTGGATAAGAAAATAGGCCCTTCTAGAAGGATAATAAGGGGAAATTCAATCATGAAAAGAAGAAGAATGATGTGAGGGAGCAGCAGCATAAGTTAAAGAAAGCCATATTCAAAGGAAACTGTAAATTCTGCAAGAAGTATGGGCACAAAAAGGCAAATTATTTCAAATTTAAGAAATGGCTTGAAAAAAAGAAGAAAGGTAACCCTTTATCTCTAGTTTGTTTTGAATCTAATAATATTGAAGTTTCTTCTAACACTTAGTGGCTAGATATTGGTGTCACTATCCATGTCACTAATTGCTTCCAGGTGTTGAGAAATCTAAGGAGGCCAAGTGAGGGTGAAATAGCTTTAAGATTAGAAAATGGAGATAAAGTACAAGTTCAACACAATGGAGTTGTTTCTTTACATCTATCTATTGGTAATATTTTAGAATTGAAAAATGTTATTTTTGTACCTTCCATGAGAAGGAATTTGATTTCTATTACTTATTTAGACTAAGATGGATATTCATGTTTATTTCAAAATAATAATTTTAAGTTATATTACAACTCCTGTGGTGTTGGAACTAGTACTTTGAATAGTGACTTGTATAAAATTGATTTGGATAATGCTTTTGAAAATTCCATCAACTTAGTTGTTGGAAATAAAAGATCAAGATTAAATGAAACTTCTTCAATGCTTTGGCATAGAAGATTAAGCCACATCTCCAAAGAAAGAATGGAACGATTATTTTGGAGTTAATCCATATTGATGTGTGTAGGCCTATCTCACCTAGTGCATTGGGAGGCTTCCAGTATTTTATCACTTTCACTGATGATTATTTGAGATTTGGATAAGCAGAACTTCTCTCTAAAAAGTCTGAAGCATTAGAAGCCTTCAAAAGGTTCAAGGCTGTAATTGAACTGAAACTAGGAAAGCAAATTAAATGTGTACACTCAGATAGAGGTGGTGAATTTTATGGTAGATATGTTGAAACTAGAATAAACCCTGGTCCTTTTTTTAAAATATTTGCAAGAGTGTAAAATAGAAGCTAGTTACAATATGCCTAGCACACCAGAGCAGAATAGAGTTACAGAGCAGAGGAATAGAACACTTATGAAGATGGTACGATATATGATGACTCATTCCACTTTACTAGATTTTTTATGGGATGATGCTTTTAGAACAGCTGTGTATGTGTTAAATCAAGTTCTAAGCAAATCTGTACTAAAGACCCTATATGAGCTAATGTATGGTAAGAAACCTAGCCTGAAACATTTTCATGTTTAGGGATGCAAAGCTGAAGTTAGACCTTATAACCCACATACTAAGAAGCTTGAAGTAAGAATAATTAGTAGGTATTTCATTGGCTATTGCATTGGTTCAAGAGGAAGTAAGTTTTATTGCCCATCTCATTCATTGAGAGTTGTTGAATCTAATTGTGCTGTCTACTTCGAGGACGAGTTGGACAGTGGGAGAAAATTACTTCAGATCTCCCTAGGAGAAGAACAAAGCAATGTCTCCTAAACATTTGATAAGCAAAGTGTCAATCCTTTGATAGTGCCTTCTGAAGAACCATCTCACATAGAACCATAAATTGATCCAATCCGACCCATAATTGAATTGATCCAACTGGTGAATGAACCAAATGAAGAAATTGTGGAAGTTCCCCTGAGAAGATCACAAAGAACTCAGTGTCAGGAAATTTCAAATGATTACATCATTTATTTGCAAGAACATGAGTTTAATGTGAATGACGATTCTAATCCTATTAGCTTTTCAGAAGCTATTTCGAGTTCTAATTTCTTAGAATGGATTCATGCCATGGAGGATGAAATAAATTCAATGTGCAAGAATAATGTATGGGATTTGGTGGAACTACTTGAAGGATGTAAACTAGTTGGGTGCAAGTGGATTTTCAAAACCAAACAAACTACTAAAGGTGAAATTGAAAGATACAAAGCCAGGTTAGTAGCTAAAGGTTACACACAAAAGGGAGGAATTGATTATAAGGAGACCTTCTCACCAATCTCAACCAAAGACTCATTTCGAGTTATAATGGTTTTGGTAGCTCATCTTGATCTCAAACTACATCAAATAGATGTGAAGACTACTTTCCT
The DNA here is from genome assembly GCA_020226215.1 of Sindora glabra. Classification (NCBI taxonomy): domain Eukaryota; kingdom Viridiplantae; phylum Streptophyta; class Magnoliopsida; order Fabales; family Fabaceae; genus Sindora; species Sindora glabra. The sequence continues at coordinate 47,109,734 of CM035230.1, read as the reverse complement.
TAATGGTGACCTATTAGAGACAGTTTATATGAAACAACCAGATGGTTTCCAAGAGAATGGAAAAGAGTACTTAGTGTGTAAGTTGAATAAGTCGATATATGGCCTGAAACAAGCATCCAGGCAATAGTATCTCAAATTTCATGAGATTGTGTCCTCTCTTGGATTTAAGGAGAATGCAGTGGATCAGTGCATCTATTATATGATGAGTGCAGGCAATTTTATGATCCTTGTGTTGTATGTTGACAACATTCTCCTTACGAGTAATGATATAAATCTTTTGAATAAGACAAAATTAGCATTGTCATAGAATTTTGATATGAAGGATCTTGGAAATGCATCGTTTATACTTAGCATAGAGATCCATCATGACAGATCTTGGAGTTTGCTTGGTTTGTCTCAAAAGGCATATATAGATAAAGTGTTTAAAAGATTTAACATGGCTTCATGCTCGCATAGTGCTACGCCTATTCAAAAGGGTGAAGTGTTTTCCAAAGCCTAGTGTCCTCAAAATGATGATGAGAAATCTAAAATGAGTATGGTCCCATATGCTTCCGCTGTTGGTAGCCTGATGTATGCCCAGGTGTGTACACGTCCAGATATTGCTTTTGCAATTAGTGTGCTTATGAGGTACCTAAGTAATCCTAGTCAAAGACACTGGATAGCAACCAAGAAAGTTATGAGGTACCTACAGGATACAAAGAATTATATGTTAACTTATAGAAGATCCAGTGATTTGATTTGTACAAGCTATTCAGACTCTGGCTTTGTTGATTGTCCAGATGATGAGAAATCAACATCTGGATATATCTTTATGCTTGCAGGAGGTGTTGTATCGTGGAAGTGTGTCAAACAATCTTTAATAGCAACCTCCACTATGGAAGCAGAGTATGTTGCTTGTTATGAAGCCACTCGAGAGGCCATATGATTAAGGAATTTTATCTCTGAATTCTACTTAGTTGGAAGCATTTCAAAACCCTTAACCATTTATTACGACAATATTGTTGCTGTTAGCTTCTCTTAAAACAATAAAAGTTCTGCCCGTAGAAAGCACTTTGATGTGAAATATCAATTTGTGAGAGAGAAGACACATGAGCATCTTACTCATATTGAGCATATTTCGATAGATTGTATGCTTGCAGACCTATTAACCAAAGGTCAAGCTATAGGAATATCTAAAAGACATGTATTGGATATGGGCCTTATTGAATCTTTTGATGTTTTGGGTTAGTGGGAGTATTTGTGTATTTTGAAATAGAAATTGTGTTGATCTGAAGATTTTAATAATATTTCCATTTTATTATGTTATAAAGTACACTTGTTTGAATTATGGCAGTATAAGGAGACATTAAGACCCTATCTCAAACTATTGTAAAGTATCTTGGGCGGATGCACGGATCATTTTGTAAATTTTGATTATGCACACATTTTATATTGTTTGGTCTTTTGGAATGAGTATTTCATATATGTATATCTTTTCAACCCTATCGGATGATCAGATATGCATTTAATGGAATCTCATATTTGACCTATGGTTGTAATGATATTGTTTAAAAGTGGCCACATATTGTAATTCAAATTATACACTAAAATGTGTTTGTCCAAGTGGGAGATTGTAAAATAATTTTGTGGACTAAACATATTTTAATATATAATTGAATTAATATTAATTCAATGTCATTATATATAATTATAATACCTAGACTTTATGTTATAATATAACTCAAAGTGTGTGCATATACCCTAATTGTAGATTAATTGTGATGGGACAATTAATCCTAGTTAGGTTTTAATTAGGGTTTGGATCCTTACCCACCTCCTTATAAGGTGAGCTACAGTCACCCATCATATTACAATTTGTAATTTCCAATATTCTCTCTGAAACTCACCAGAGGACGAGTGAGCAATAATCTAGTTAATCTCACAATCAAACATCATGGATGCAGTAGGAGGGTCAAGTAATTCGAAAACTCTTTATATTATTTGTGCAATTATTGTACTCTTCTTTCTGGATTTATGATTGTATGAATATTAAATTATTTTTTGAATCCTAAAATTTCTTACAGTATAATCAAATAATTTTAATTTAATAAATTTTGATATTATAACTTCACTCCAAATTGTAAAATCTTACCGCACATAGAATTTCCCTTATAAAGATCTTCCACAAACTTCTAAATAGTACTATATTTGTTCGTGGGTAAACGTTAAATTGATTCATCTTACAAGCCACCAATGCAAACACACTATTAACTAAAGCGGACAAACCAGCAAAATTGATTCATCCAAAACACTTTTATTTCTGCCAACCGATCCCCCCTCCACTCCCCCCCAAAAAAATAAATAAATAAATAAATTTTGATGGGAAAAACTAAACGAACAAGGACAGTTTAAGCTACCGTCTATTTTACTTTTTAAGATATTTTTATATAAAATTTAATTTTTATATATAAATTAAAAATATTATCTATTTCTATACTTTATAATAAAAAATAGATACTTAAGGGCATAACAGTGAAAGAAAACGGCTTCTTTTTAAGTTCTCTCCTTGTATTTAATATTAAATATTTAAGTTATTTATTTATTATTATTATTATTATAATATTTAAGACTATATTTTTACAAAGGGTTTTTTACACCAAAAAAAAAATTAATCAATTAGTAACCTTAATCTATGCTTGGTATTGAGGAAAATAAAAAATAAAAATATAATTGAATATAAAATAGAGAAAAAGAAAAATTATAATTTTTTTAATATGAGAAAAATGATAACAATAAAATTTATTTTTATTTTCTTTTTTCTTATTTTATATAACCAAACACATAAAAAATTTAAATTTTTATTTTGCTTAGTTTTCATCCCACCAAATAAGGGTAAATGTTTTCATCTAATATAGTGGCTATATTAAGAAAATTAATAAATATAGTGATTAATCCTTCATTTATTAAAAAAATCATTATGATTCCATCCATCAATTTCCATGACTAATATTATTAACTTTTTTATTTTAATTGTAAATATTTTTCCTTTGCACATAAAATTAAAATGAATGATTAAAAAATATAACTAAAAAATAAGCATATATTTGACATTATAAAGATAAGATTTAATAATTAATTTTAATATTTTTAATTATTCTAACATTGCAAGATAAATAGTAATTTAAACAATATAAATAAACAATTTGTTCTACTAATTGTTAAACTTAAAAGATATAATAGTTACCACATTTATAAATGAAGAATTAAATATTATACTTAATATCAATAAGATATTTAAGTAAATATTACTGCTCTTTCGTTTTCTGATGGTAGTCATTTTAAAACTATAGTTAAATTATACGATAAAATTTCTTTTTATTTAAATAAAAGCGTTTAAGGTAGCTAATTCTTCCTTTTTCTTTCTTATATATGTAGATGTTTCCACGATCGTAACGACTACAGTATACTAATTGTTTAAATATTTCACTTGTCTGACCATTCAAATTTCACTTATTCGTATGCTATTATACAAAATGAATAAAATCAAATGACATAAATTAATGACGTAAAAAATCTCCTAGACATCGGAGTCGTAGTGATGTTTTTTAGAAGGTACGTATCAGAACGTAAGCTGGCAGGTCATGGTTAATTTTTTATGAACAATGGTAGTGACAGCGCCCCACTTGCATTTTCACCTGTCAGAGGACACGTGTTTTGATACATTATATCATACTCCCTCCTTTTTTTTTATTTGTCACATTTTTATAAAAATTATTTTTTTCTCTATAACTTATTCTTTTTATTTATCGTATTTCAAAAAAATATTCTTTTTTATCTATTTCTTTAAAATTTTAATAATGCATTAATTTTTTTTCAAATTTATCCTTCTTTTTCATTAATAAATATTTCATTATTGAATGCTTTCAATCCACTTGTACTTAATCTATCACATTTCCCTTTATTTTTCAACTATTCATAAATAATAGAGGGAGTATAAAGTATCTATTATTTGCATTTCATTTTCTTTAAATAACCACTTTTTCATAAGCTCTTTTTTTCATGATTTCCTCTAAGTTGCAATTAAAATTTTAAAATTTATTTAAACATTAAATATATATTATATTTTTAATAATATCATTTTTATAATCAAAATTTATTTATTTTATATTTAAATTGTGAAAAATTGATGAGAAAAAGCTCATACATTCTCATTAGCTCTTTAAACTTATATACAAATCACACATACACTTTAAAAATAGATAGAAAAGAAGATATGCATCATATCCCTAAACTATAGGAAAGAAATCATCCTAAATATGTGCATAATCCTAATACTTCCCTCAAGTTGGAGCATGAAGATGATGAACACCCAACTTGGAAAGAAGTGTGTCAAATTATCGTTTTCCCAATGCCTTTGTAAAAATGTCAACAAGTTGCGTGGAAGTGTGGATATACATGAGTTTAATATGGTTGGGCTCCTCGTACTTTAGAGGGTAAAGTGTATAATTCAAGCCATTAATGAAAAAAGCAATGGCTCATAATTTTATAAATAACAATAAATGAAAAAAATAATTTTTAAATCTGTGAATATTCACTCCCTTAATTTTCTCATTAATGGCTTGGATGATGCACTTTAGAGGAGCCAAATCCAGTTTAATATTACCCTTGGTGATTTCATCTCTCACAAAATGACAATTAACCTTAATGTGTTTTGTACGTTTATGGAATACTAGGTTATTGGCAATGTGAAGGGTGGATTGATTGTCACAATAGAGATGCATTGGACATAAATGATCAATGCTAAGAGAAGATAGTAATTCTTTCAGCCATTTTAGCTCACAAGCAATAGTGGCCATGGAATGATACTCAGTTTCAGCAGAAGAGCAAGAAACTATGGACTACATTTTAGTCTTCCAAGAAATAGGAATGTTTCCCAACATCATAAAATAAGTTGTTAAAGACCGTTGAGTGAGATGACAACTAACCCAATCAGCATAATAAAATCCATACAAGCACAAGTCACAATTAGCACATAATAAAATTCCCTGGCCTAGATTATGTTTTAAGTATCAAACAATGCGTAATGTTGCATCCCAATGCTCTAGTTTCATATTTTTCATGAATTACGCCAAGATATGAACACAATAAGGTAACTTAGGATGTGTAATGGTCAAATAAATGAAATGCCCAACAAGACATCTATATCCAGTCAGGTCTGGTAAATCTGCTCCCTTAGCAAGCCTTAACTGATGTTTTGTTTAATAGGAATTATTGCTGGCTTTGCTCCAAGTAACTCACAATCAAATATGAGATCCAGGGCATACTTCCATTAAGACAAAAAAATACTAGTGGCATTTCACACCGCTTCAATGCTTAGAAAATATTTCAATTTCTTAACATCTTTATACGAAAATAGCGACAAAGATAATCCTTGAATTTTTGTATGGCAACACCATTATTTTTGAAAATAACAATGTCATCAACATAAACCAAGACATTTACTTCCATACCATGAACACGTTGTATGAGAAGAGAGTAATCTAAATACGATTGTTGAAAACCATAAGCTTTCAAGGCTTTAGATAATTTAGCAAACTAACACCTAAGAGCTTGTTTCAAGCTGTATAAAGATTTATGGAGCCGACACACCTTACTAGGAGACTAAGCTGCATAGCCAGGGGATAATTTCATATACACCTCTTCCTCCAGGTCCCCATGCAAGAAAGTATTTTGAACATCCATCTAATGCAGTTCAAAAATTGTGGTAGCTGCAATAGCCAAAAAAGTCCAAACCATCACCAATTTTGTTGTGGGAGCAAAAAGTCTCATTATAGTCAATGCCTTTGACTTGTCTGTTACCATGAATCACCAGCCTTGCTTTATGTTGTTCAATGGTTCCATCTAAATTATATTTAATTTCATATATCCATTTACATCCTATTGTTTTCTTGCCTAACGCAATAGATATTCTATCATCCATGTACCATTGTCTTCCAGAGCTTGAATCTTTTCTTTCATAGCATCTCTTCATTTTGACTCATATCCTATAGTAATAGCTACCAAGAACTCTCGATGTTTCAAAAAAAATTTATCACAGTTAACAAAGTGTGCAATTGGATAACATGTACCTGATGATTTTGAACAAAGGCATAAACTAGCTGAGGGGCTTACACAGATAATGTGAGTGATATAATTTTTTAGGCATGAAGAAGGCTTTCTAAGCTAATGTCTACAACCAAGAAGTTTGGCCTATTAAGGGACAACATTCTCGGCCTGCTCTTCTTGCTCCATATTCTTAATCTGCTGCTGCACATCATTTGCTTCTCCAAAATTTTCCTTTTGCCTGTTGTCATTTCCCAATGGTATATTTGGAGAGCTTAAGTCACTATCACTGGCACTCATATCATTTTGCACAATATTCTCTTCTTTATTATTATCACTTAAATCAAGTGATAACACCAATCCACCTATTTGTTTTTCACTCATCACACTAATATCATCAAAAGGAAAAACATTCTCCATAAATTTCACATCTTGTGAAGCAAAATATTCTTTGCTTTCAATATTGTACAATTCCCATCCCTTTTTCCCATAGGGGTATCCCACAAAAAATGCACTTTTGACTTTGACTAGCAAATTTATCACCTCCTATATCATCATTGTGAGCATAACACAAGCAACCAAATGTTCAAATATGCATATATAATGGTTTTGTACCAAACAATATTTCATAAGGTGTTTTCCCATTAAGAAGAGTAGAAGGTGTTCAATTAATTAAATATCCTACAGTAAGATACATTCTCCCCAAAATTTCAAAGGCAAATTGGCTTGAAACCTTAATGCCCTTGCCACATTTAAAATATGATGATGTTTACTTTCTACCCTTCCATTCTGCTGAGGTGTATGATGAATTGAGGTTTGGTGTAAAATACCATTTTCTTGAAATTAATTTTTCAGACTTCAGAATTCCATATCATTATCACTTCTCACAATCTTGATTTGTTTATTAAATTGTCTCTAGACCATGGAAAAATAATTTTTAATAATATGAGGAACTTTATCTTTTGTTTTTAACAAGCACACCTATATTACAAGCGAACAATCATCTACTATAGTTATGAAATAAATGGCACCACAAGAAGCAGGAGTTCTATATGATCCCTATAAATCACAATGGATTAAATCAAAATAATTCTTTCCATTATTTTCACTTAACAAAAATGTATCTTTTATTTGTTTAGCCCTAAAACAAATATCACAAGAATCAAGTCCACTAACAGCTTCTTTCTTATCAATATCAGGAAGCATACTAACTATCTTAGAGGCTGGATTTCCCATTCTTTTATGCCACGACTCATGAGATCCAATGCCACTTGCTTTGTATGCATGAACTAGTGTCACCTCATGAAGAAGATAAAGCCCCTCAATCAATTCACCCATTCCAATCAACATCTTTAAAACCCGATCCTATATTACATACACTTTTTTAGTAAATTGAACAATGTAGTCAACATCATGCAATTGTTGAGAAACTAAAATCAAGTTACAGTTTAAATGAGGAACAAATAAAATATGTTTGAGTATGAGTTTGTCCCCAAGAATGGTTGTTCCCTCTTTTGTTGCATAAGTCTCTATGCCATTAGGCATTCCAATTGGGCAGAATTCAATATCTCACAAATATGTCAAGCATGTAAGAGTGTTAGTCATATGATGTGAAGCACTTGTATCAATGATCCATAAGAAAGGTGAGTCCTTACCGGTTTGTCTCACATTTGTCCCATCAATAAACCCAAATTTTCTTCTTGCCCTCAACGAGCCTCGGACTGCATGAGCCCATTCTTCATAATTCTCATCTCTCAGTTGCACATGAATAATGAGATTTCTTACATTATCACTTGAATACAAATCATAAGGAGAGATCTATTTCTTTGACTACAACCTATCTCCGATTTTGCCTTCATTCTTAGTATTTTTCATAGTGAAGATCAATGGTTCTCAGAGCCAAGCTCTAATACCATGTGAAAATTTGATGGAAAAAAGCACATACATTCTTATTAGCTCTTTAAACTTATATACAGATAAGATATACACTTCTAAATACATAGGAAAGAATATATGCATCATATTCCTAAAACATAAGAAATAAATCATCCTAAATATAGAAAAGAGATATACCCTAAAACATAAGAAAGAAATCGTCCTAAATATAAAAAGAAGATATGCATCATATCCCTAAAACTTAGGAAAGAAATCATCCTAAAAATGTACATAATCCTAATATAAATAGTGATATAATTTAAATTAAATTAGCCACATTACATTCACACCATTTTTCATATGTATATAAATAATGTAATTTGTTAACAAGCCACTAGTTCAATAGATAGAGTATTGTTACCTAACAAAAAACAAGCAATTAAATGTAATTTTAATTTATAATGCCTATTTTAATCGCTCACAAATATAAATTATATGATTTATCCCCTTACAAAGTTTTAGCATCATTTTCATTCCTTATATACTTTCCATATCTTATTTTAGTCCTTTCATTTATCAAGTTGTTAATCTATTAATAGAATACTAATAGATGGACCTAATTAATCAAATTATCATTTATAGACAAAATCAAAACAAAATATGTGTGAAAAAAAAGGAAATTGATACAAGTAAAATTAATAGGTGGTAAAATGGTTTTTAGAATATCTTATATATTATGGGCAATTAAATATGATTTTATTTAAAAAAATTTCAAAAAATGATTTGATTATTATTAAATTATATATGATTTTACATAATTTTTACTTCTTTTTTTAATGAAAGTTCACTTAATATTACAAAGATAAAGATAAAAATTGTTTTTAAATATAATTAATTTAATATTGCTAATATTATTATATGAAATATTTTTATATTATTTTTAATTATGTATGTAATATCACTTATTTTGCCTATTGATTTAACCAATTTGAATAGATTTATTCCTTCAAATTCTATCATATCCTAGCAAATTTTAGAATGAAAGTCAATCTAGTGATTATATATATATATATATATTCACAAATAAAAGTTTTCTATCTATTATATTGTCATACAAGTGACATTTTATCACGAATAATTTTTTTTATTTATTTTGTGACATAAATGATACTTTATCATGGGTAAATTCTTCCCATAACCTAATTATGGCACAAATTATAGTTTGTCATTAGTAAAATTTTCTCGTAATTAAATATTTAAATTTTGTGTGTTTTTTCTGGATTTTTTTATTCTAATAATTAGAGATAAAAAGACTGTAATTTTTAAATTTTCATAACATGATTCATGACATAAGTGATAATTTATTGATAACAAAGCTTATAAATTCCTGTAAGTACTTCCTTCAATGCCACAAATTCCGATATCCTTTCTTGGTAGCGTAAGAAAGAGAGTCTTAAGAGAAGTGCATCATACCATGTGGACAATATGAATCGTGGGTGTACTTAGGATCACTTACTACAAAATATTGTGGAACTGCAATGGAAATAGCGCAGTACTGTAATATTGTAACATTATTGTATTGTTATTAATTGAAAGAAATATAATAATATAATAATTTACAGAATTATTCTCAAAATTATTAAAATTCTTCATAAACAAGATTATGTTAATGAAATGCATTTTTAAGGGTCAGTTTGTTTTCATAAAAAATAACTTCTATAAAAATAAATTTATTTACTTACATTTATAGGTAGTTATAAATATTAATTGTAATATTTAAAGAATATTTTATTTGTTTAACGTTATATGAAGAAAACTGAAAACCTATAATTTGAATAATATTTGATGTCTCATGAATATTTTGATTTTTAAGCCTTCTATTTGCATCTGATATAAACGTATACTAGTTTTGAGACAAAGTTAATTCTCCCGTAATTTGACACTGCGCATTATTTCTCTAGTTACAAAATACATATATGATATGATTGGATGCCACATGAGAAACAAGCCAACCCAGAAATAAAGCTTAACAAAATATTTTTTCTACTGAACAAAACGTCTCGTGAGAGAAACAAGCCAACCCAGAAATAAAGCTTAACAAAATATTTTTTCTACTGAACAAAACGTCTCGTGAGAGAAAAACCAACCCAGAAATAAAGCTTATAAATCTTCAAAGTTATTTCCTTGGATGCCACAAACTCCAATATCCTTTGTAGTTAACAGGAGTCTTTTCTTGTAAGAAGATTGAGACAAGTGCGCATCATACAATGTGAACAGAGATATTGTGTGCTGCAGCTGCACTTATTCTCACTCACTACAAAATATGGAGAAATCTCACAAAGTACAACAGAAATGGAGCAACTCACTCGACCTTCATCCCTTCTTCAAAAACAGAATTTAGAAGTAAATATTTCGCCTTTTCTCTCTTGTCCTTTTAATTTATTCGCTTACTTCAAACCCTCCATTTTTGTGATTTATATTTGTAGTCGCATTTTGATAAATGTAAACACAAATAAATGCGGTTAAACAAGAACTTCTTGAAGGAAATTATGTTTAATTAACCAAATACTTTTGAGCATTTTTAAGAAGATTCATTAGGAAATTTACTTTTATGAAGTTCAGCTTCTAGCAATAATTTATATTTTGTATGAATCAAACAATTATTAAGTGTAAAGGTAATTTTGTTGGTGATAGGTTTCTCCTAAGTTGATTCATAATAACTTTATATTTATTATTTTGTATAAATAAAAAATATAAAAAATAAAAAAAGTGTCTGATTGGGCATTTTTTAAAAAAGCCAAATTTTACTTTGTAGTCTGACCAAAAGCCTTTAAGGCTTAACGCCTTTGTACGAAAGGCATGTATAATGCTGAATAGGATTTCGTAGGAATAGCGTGTGTGTGTATATATATATATATATAAGAAAAGAAAGTATCACCAGCATTTTGGTGGTATAAAGGCCGTATCTGATAGTAACTTATATTAATAAAATGGATACGAAGTTTGAAGTGTGATACAAGTCATTGTTTTAAGAAATTATTCGTGATTCTCTTGCAGAGTTTGAACCAGCGATTCCTCAAAGATTCAATAGACTCATCCATCTTGAAAATGCATGATTAGAATAGGACATAGGCAGTGGGAAATGTAACCTAGCAAGGAGGAGAAGAATGTTTTTTTAGAGAGAGCTATTGGAGATGTGTTGTGTTAAAATGGGAGAAATGGTGCACTACTTGCAAGTTGTAAATAAATCCATTGGAAATATAGCCATTGAAAATATAGCCATTATAAATAAATGTGGGAAAGAAATTTGTTGGAAATAAATCCATTAAGCATTTTGAATTTTATCAAGTTTCACAAATAAGCATTAGGTTTTGTAAAATAAAAATTATTTTAATTCTGTTTTATCAAAACAAGTTTGGGCTGCCTCACATAATATTCAAGCACAGAGAAGCAAATTCACCAATTTATACTAGCTTTGACCCACCTCATGTGTGCAAACCCATCACTTTCTTTCCTTGTCACTTTATATAAAGAAGAGTTCTCATATATAAAACTTCTACTAAGGTTGAACTTGCTAGATGTGGGACGTGGTTTTTTGAAATACAACACAATGTGCAACAATCCCTTACATATTTAAAAAAAAATTATAAAAGAAAACTAAGGAATAGAAAAAGAATCTTTGCTAGGTTCTTGAATAAATGTAAATTAATGATTTGGTGTCTTATCGACTATGAACCAAACATATAAAGAGAGACATTATTTATAGAGTTATTGGTGAAACATTTAGTTTTTATAAATTGATAGTCTCTTATTGCAAAATAATAGTCTCATCAATCAATTCATATTTGTAAAACATTTTCTTATGCAATGTGGATTTATGCTAATAGGCTATGCATATGCTTGGTAGTTCATGAGTGCTCTAGAGATCTTGCCAACATCTCATAGGAGTGGCTTCATGCTACACTTATATAGGTGAATCTATCAAGTGTACATTGCAATTAAATACACCCACCCATAAGGGCAATGGAATTTATTAAAAGTTAAGCTCTTCCTTACATACAATTTGCAATTTTAAAGCACTAATCACATACATCATAAAAGGGACACAAATTAATTCTAGTGCTTTTTAGAACTAACATTGACTTGTTATCATCATTATGAACTTACTTCACAGGATTACCAATCACATAGGTTGGGTTATCATTAATACTAATTTCTCAAAATCACTTTAGTCCTATTCCCTTCAATATATCAACTATTTGTTTTCTATCTAAAGGTTTCATTAAAGGATTAATGACTTTGACTTCACATAATCTATGAAAATTAGTCCATCTTTGAGCAATTGTTTCAATATATTATGTCTCAATCATATATGTTGACTTTTCCCATTGAATGCTTTATTTTTAGCAAAGGCTATTGCCAATTGGCAATCACAATGCATTAATATCAAAGGTTTTAGATTCGTATCTAGTAATATATTAGATAAGAAATTTCTTATCCACTTAACTTCACTTCTAACCATCTCTAGAGCCACAAATTTTAACTTCATGGTGGACCTAGCTATAACTATTTGCTTGGATAATTGCTGAGCCACTGCACCACCACTAAAGGTGAATATAAAACCACTAGTAGATTTGGTTTCATCTTAATTAGAGATCTAGTTAGCATCATTATATCCTTCTAATATATGGGGAAATCCACCATATAGAATACCATAATTTATGGTTCCTTTTAGATATTTCATTATTCTTACTAGTGCATTTCAATGATCTTGATTAGAACTACGAGTATACCTACCCAATTTACACATAGCATATGTTATGTTAAGACTAGAAAAGTTCATTAAATGCATTAGACTCCCAATAATCTGGGCATATTCACACTAATTTATTAAATTCCATAAATTTTTCTTTAGTTAAGTATTAGCATCATAAGGAGTACTAACAAACTTTTCCTTTAGATTCCCATATTTTTTAAGAAGTTTTATACATAATATTGTTAAGTCAATATAATGCCATTATCTTTCCTTATAATTTTAATACCCAAAATAATACTAGCTTCTCCATGTCTTTCATGTCAAAGTTTGAAGCTAAGAAAGATTTAGTTTCATGTACAATAAGACTAGTGCCAAAAATAAGAATATAATTCACATATAAGCTAATGATCGCACACTTATTGTTTTCACATTTTGTATATACACATTTATCCACTTCAACATAAGAAAAACCATTATGTAAAAGGGTTTGACAAAATTTCTCATGCCATTATTTAAGGACCTATTTTAAACCATATAAAGATTTTCTCAATTTGCAAATTTTTTGTTCCTATATTGGGACCTTATAGCCCTTAAGTTGTACCATATAAATTTCTCCTTCTAAGTCACCATTTAAGAAAGTACTTCTAAAATCCATTTGGTGAACAAATAATTTGTAAATGAAGCTAATGCAAACAAGATATATATTGAAGTAATTTGTGTTATTGGAGTAAAAGTATCAAAGTATTAAGCATTTTATTTTTTCAAAAAATCCTTTCACAACTAACAAGATTTTAAATTTTCAATTGATCCATTAAGAAAATATATCTTTTTAAGTATCCATTTACAAACTATTGGCTTTGTCCGTAGGTGGTAAATCTACTAGCTCCCAAGTTTGATTATTAGAAATGGATTTAAGTTTTGTTTTTGTTGTTTCTTTCCAAAATTTTGCCTTAGAAGAAAAAACTACTTGAAAATAAGATTGATGATCATCATCGACAAGAAAAGTGTAAAAGTTATTTCTAAATAAGGTTTCTTTTCTTTATCTTTTACTTCTTCTTAGGATTTCATCACTTAATTAACTGCAGATGCAATTAGAGTCTTTGTTGCATGAGAAATTTTGTCATGTAGTGAAAAAATGTGTTCAAAGAATTCAACCTTCTTTGTCTTTATAATTGTATTGCAATCAAGCATATCACATTTTAAAACAAGAAATCTATATGCTACACTATTACTAACATATCCCACAAACATATAATCAAAGGTTTTTGATCCCAATTTCCTTTTCTTAGGTTCAAGTAACATGACTTTAGCTACACAACCCTACATTTTTAAATATTGTAAATTAAGTGCATAGCTTTCTATAACTCATAAGGTGTTTTATCTTCATATAGGGTATCCTATTTTGTAAGTGACATGTAGATAAAATTGCTTCCCCTCACAAATTATTAGGTTTAGAAGAGTTTCATAACAAAGCATTCATCAATTTTTTAAGAGTCCTATTTTTCCATTCTACTACCCCATTTAATTTGGATCAATATGGTGATGTTAACTCATGTATTATTCCTTCTTTTCCACAAAAATTATTTAATAAGATAAATTCTTCTCCTCTATCAAATCTAACCCTTTTAATTCTCCCACTTAGTTGATTTTCAACCTCAGCTTTGTATTGTAAGAACATAAAAAAGTCTTCATCTTTATTCCTTATTAAATATACTTTGGTTTATCTAGAATAATCATCTATAAAAGTAAGATAATACCTTTTACCACCTTTGCTCGTAGTTTGTTTCAAATCATAGAAGTTTGCATGAAATAAATTTAATAAGTTTGATTCTCTTTTATTTATGGATGCACATGTTTTTTTGGTTAACTTAGATTCTAAACAAACTTGGCATTTATTTGCATTATTAGAAATAACCTCAAGTATTAATCCTAGAGTTCTTATTTTTGAAATATACACAAAATTTACATGACCTAATCTAAGATGCTATAAATCAAAAGAATCAACAAAGTAAGTAGAAGTAAGTGGAATCTCATTCACAATATCAAGAACATTTAGTACAAACAAACCCTAATTGTAATATCCTTTTTCCCATAAAAATATTATTTTTTGACATGATTATCTTATCAAATTTGAAAGATACTTTTATCCTAAATTTTTCTAGTAAAGATATAGAGATTAAATTTTCTCTAATATTAGGCACATGTAGAACATTAGTTAATGCTAGGGTCTTACTAGATGTGAGTCTCAAAAGTATTCTACTTTTTTAAAAACCTTTGTAGCTATTGAATCTTCAAGGTAAACTAGATTTCTCCATCTCTTACTAGTGCGTAAGAGGTGAAGGCCTTTTTATTAGCACATATATGCCTTGTAGCACCTAAGTCTACCACCTAATCTTCCACATTAGCCATAATATTTGCTTGAGAAATGATTGCCTTGATTATGTTATTTTTATCATCTACAACTAAATTTTCTTTATGTTTTTTAGGATTATCATTTCACACCTTTTCATGCATTGGGGTGCATGATGTCCAAATGTGACACAAACATAATAGTTTCTTTTCTTTTTCTTAAAATTGGGATTAGTAGTTTTAGGTTTATAACCTTTCTTAGAATCATTAGAATAGGGTTTATGATTATAACTAATTTAGTGTGAGCTCCTTTGGTGTTGATTCTTTTGATGTGAACTATGCCACACTAGATTAGCTTTTATTGCCAATGCTCTTGCCTTAATAGCTTGCATTTCTTTATGGTTGATATCTTCAATAATGATGTGAGCAATAAGTTCCACTAGATTAGGTTAACCATTGTTTGGAGTAGAAACATCAATAGCAATAGCCATAGTAATTCCTTGAGATTGTTAACAAAATGGTTGTGTAGTTTGAGGCGTGATACAGGTCACTGTCCTCAAGGAATTATTAGAGTCTCCCATGCAAAGCTTGAACTGATAATTCTCCTAAGAATCAATAGACTCATCTATTCTAAAAATGTATGATCAAAACAAGATGCAGTAGTAGGAAATATAAACTAACAAAGAGGAAAAGAGCATTTTTTAGAGAGAGCTACTAGAGGTGTGTTGTGTGAAAATGAGATAAAGGCTATGAATGAATCCATTGGAAATATAGTCCTTAGAAATATAGTTGTTGGAAATAAATTTATTGGAAATATAGTTGTTGAAATATAGCTATTAGAAATATAACCATTGGAAATATAGTTATTAGAAAAATATGTAGAAAATAAATCTATTGGAAATAAATGTTAAAAATAAATTTATTAAAAATTATCCATTGAGCATTTCAAATTTGACTAGAGCTAAAATTTAGTTTCACAAATAAATATAATAAATTATAAAATAAAAATTAAAATTATTTTAATTTTTATTTTGCAAAAATGGGCTTAGGCTTACCTCACATGATATTTGTGTGTAGAGGGATAGATCCACTATTTTACATTAGCTTTGGCCTATCTCTTGTGCACAAGCTTGCTACTTTCTTGTCTTGTCACTTTAGATAAAAAAAACAAGATCTTAGGGCCTCACTTGCCCAATGTGAGACTTGGTCTTTTGAAATACAATGCAATGTGTAACAAATTAGGAGTTTTACTTTCACCATGTTTAGGTTTGAATTCAAGATCATTTTACATATGTAATTTAAATGGATTAACACTTCTATCATTGAAAAAATAGTGTTGATGTGTAGTGCATAGGGATAACAAAGTTACTAAATTTCATTACGGTTTCAAAGTAGTATGATTTTCTTTTTCCCACCAAGTATAAAGTATAAGACAAGTTTTCATCCCAATCAAAATGCCATGGATGAGGCAATAATACCTTACATTATTCTATGGAGCTCTAATATTATGAAATTATTATATTTTTACCTAATATATTAATATATACACATACATACACACATATATATTTGCTATTTTTAGTTATTTTAATAATTTTATTATTATAAAAGAAAAAAAATGCAATAAAATTTCACTAGAGATGATGGATGCATAAAAGAATAGTATTTTGTTGATAATGTGTCAACTTGGTTTATTTTCAAGTTTGAAAAATTTTAAATTAGTTATGTGTGACTTTATAATTTTCTATTAATTATATATGATTTATAATATTTTCATTTAGATTCCTTTTTCCATATTTCCTTATTTATTAGTGATTCAACTTCCTTAGTAATTGCATGTGAATTTATAATCCTTAATTTCATTATTTATATTTTATTTAATTTCTTTTATTTTTAAACATTTCTTTTAAGTATCCATGGAGATCTATTGCACCATGGAGCATACATGAGAATAGGGCAAATTTTGTTTCTAATAATAAAGCATGAAACAAGATAATATTTTATCTCTAACAACAAAGCATAGTCAAGAAACTGCTGATATGCTTTCCTCCCTCACTACCATCCATGTACTCGCGGTTTATAAGCTACTTCTCTATAAGCATTTTTTATAGTGTTATATTTTTGTAAGTATACTAATTAATAACTAATTACACTTTGTTCAAGTGCACGGCATCAGAATAAATTTTTTAATCATTTAAATGTTCATTATGAGAAATTCAAAATCTGCTTAAAGAAGGTAACTTCATTTAACTTGAAAATTGGCTCAGATACGTTTCGGTGTGAAAAAAAAAAATGCAAAAATTACAATGATTTTATAAGTGAAAATAAGTTAAGTCAAGGCTTACCATAAATAAGTTAGATTTGTTCTAAAATTTCCTAGCTTGAGCTTAGCTTGTAACTTGTTTATAGGTCAAAATTTTGGTATGACTTGATTTATTTATAAAATTTAAGAAGTTTAACATGACTTGTTGGCATATTTAGATTCAACTATTGAAATCTAAATAACTCATTAATTGAGTTCTAAAATTAAGTATATATTACAAGCCCTTAATTAGTAAAAAAGAAATAATAATTTTATTAAATAAATAAGGTATTGAACAAAATTTTATTTCTATTCTTATAGAATTCTTAATAACTCAACATAATAAGCTATAATCATATTTATTTAAAATTGAAAAGTATTAAATGACACAATAATATAAATTCAGTACTTACAAATTTTAAAACTTTTAGAAGATTGATAAGTTAGTTGAAGAAAGAAAAGAAGGGAAAATGATAAAAGAGTAGTAACTATAATACAATTAGTCAATTAATTTAAGAATATTAAACTAGAGTAACACATTAGTCACATAAAGGGATCTAATAGCCAACAAGTCAAACTTAAAATTAAATAGGTTAGGTCTATTTAATAAGTTAATCAATATATAAACCTAAGCCTAATTTGTTTAATTAAATAAATAAGTTAAATCAAGCTCTTAACAAATCATAGACCGGAACATTTTGATTTATTTTCACTCTTAATTATGATCGCTGCAGCAGTAAATGTGCATTCAATTACAATTTGGTACGTAATATTCAAATTTAACGCCATTTTTTTAATTAAATTCAGAATTTCTCTTCCCCTAAAAACCCAATGTTGTGTTGAATCTCGACGCAAAGTATAGCGAAATTATAAAGGTGACTGCAATTGTAATTCGAAGTCATGCTTCATGATAAAATGGTGAAATTTAAGTTTTACACTAGCTCGAAGTGATACAAAAGACATTCTTGAATTTTATATTAATTTATTCATATTAATATACAACAGCTTTTGAGTCATTCTTTTAAACATCCATATTACATTTATGCACACATACATCACACATTGTCAATCTAATCTCAATTCGTATCCTTACTCTAATTTTTCGTGACTTTTTTTTTAATTATCTTATCATCATCAGTTTAGCAACTAGAAAACATTTACAGAAATGGAGAGTATAATATATAAATACGTAAATAAAATTATTTATTAAAGGAGTTGATTAAGGCAAAATTTTCACTCAAATAAACGAATGCATGTGTTTGTTTTGTTTTGTAATTTCTTGTGAATATCATACATGAATTCTATTATTTGTAAAAGCTTGCCAGAGATTTGAGTTTGGAAAATCAACATCTCTATATTTAAAAAGAAAAGAAGGCACAAAAGCAAGGCTATATAAGATTTTTTTTTTAATTTGTTCCCTTTTCTGCCATTGATATGTTGTTCTAGTTATATGCTGAAATTTTGAGTTAATTAGGCTTTATTTTCTTCGTCTGGTTGGTTCGCCGTAACATCAAAATGGTTCCTAAAGGATTCTGAATTCAATTGAAGATTTGGCATGAAATTTCAATATTTTGAACCTAATTACCATGTAATGTTAGAAGATTTTGTATTTAGTTGGATTCAATTGATTGGGATTATGGTTTGTAAAAATGGATTGAATGTGTTGTCCAATATAATTTGAAAACTAGAATCTATTTAAGTGGCCCAATTAGTTGGGGTGCACCTTTTGGGCTTAAGACCCAATTTATTGAATGTGATATTTTAGTTTAATATAAGCCTATCATAGAAAAACTGCAGTAAGAAGTTGGTTAATTACATGAAAGAACTAATATTTATGAAGTGAATGCCCTCTACCCTCTATAAGATCTTAATATATTGCCCCATCGAAGTCTATCTCTTGGATGATTATAGAGAAATAGGAGAAGAACTTGCTCTCCAAGTATATTGTTTACCTCTATGATTTGGATAGCTAGCAAAGCAAAATTCATGAGTCAAAAGGTAATAATTTCCTAATTGATTTATATTTAGTTATTCTATGGTTCTATATCTAACATAGATTATCCATAAGAATTCACAAACTTTTCAACAAATAGCATCAGAGTTGTTATACCAAATCTGAATACCCCGTTATTATCTCTTACATAAAATTGAAAGAGAATTTGTTTTTGCTCATTAACTACAAACCTTAATTCCAGATTTTAAAAGATTGATTTTAGTTATCATTGAAATACAACGCGGTTATATATCCATTAATTTCAAGTTTAATTTTATATTAACTCCGTGATATATATAATCACTAGTGCGAATGTTCCATTTTATAATATATACTTGTCATGTAAAGTTCATATAAAATTACAACTTTATGTACACGTTGCAATTAAGATAAAAACTAAAAAGTTTCACAAAATTACAAAGAAAAAATTAACAATTTGGCATACCAAAGATTTGAGATCACTTTATTTAGTATTTAAATGTTTTTTTGTCTCAACATAATCCTAAATTTTCAGAAAATATCTCAATTTAGTTCTTAAATATCTTTTGTCTTAATTTTGTCTTAAATGTTTCAAAGGTGTCTTAAAATAATCCTATCATTAATATTTGAAAATGGAACTAACGCGATACCCACGTGGATCTAATGTGAATTGTTATATTTGACATATTTGCTTTTATAATTGACATGAACCTTGAACTATTATTTCGAATAGAAAACTAAAAATTAAATTAAACTCTATCTCATATACTGAAATCCCTAATATATTGTTCAACCATTGAAGACAGGTAGCAAAGGTAAAACGATTCTCCATATAAACATTTAACGTTGCCCCGTACGATTCTGTCAGTTTTGTCAATGAAGTATAACGATAGAATTATATTGAAATATCTTTGAAATATTGAAGACTAAATTGAGTAAAAAAAAGTCTTTTAGGATTGACTTGAGACATTTTTGAAATATTTATAACTGAATTGAGATTAAAAAAATTAGGATTAAATTGAGACTTCTCAAATCTTTTGAGGGCCGAATTATTAATTTACTCAGTCAGAAACTTTTTATAAATAATTAAAATTTGTGCGGAAAACAACGCCCTAGTGCAATCCATTTGAAGGGGAATAACATATAAAAAAATTGAGGGCCGTATAGTCCATAGAAAATTACAAACTCTATTCAGTATTCATTTACATGTTTAGCTACTCCTCTGGACAAACCATTGATTGGCATTACTGTTTTGTTCCTTGAGACATTTATGGGGTATGTAGTACCTGGGATATTCAAGGGAAATGAAACCAACCTGTCAATCATTTTGATAACCATATCTCCCAACTTCTCTTCTGCTTTTCATTATGATCGTAACCAAGCATTCTCTTTCAGTTCTGTTAAATTATGAACTAATCAGAGTTTTGATTTAATTTAATTATTCATTTTAACTTGTTGAAACCGCCGAAGGGTGATTCAATAGCTTTTTTAGTTCAGTATTCAGTTTGGTTTGTGGAATCTTCATTTTAATAATTATTATGATTTATAGATTCAAATACAAAACTACCTCTACTTAATACATTTATAAATTTAAATTCAAAACTACCCCCACTTAATTTACTATTATCTTCCTCAAGGTTACTTTCTTTATATCCCCATTTTGGTTGTGCCTGATGTATTCCGCGAGACTTTACTTACTACCACATTTGATTGGACCACTGATTTTGGACACAATATTGCAGTTTGTGGTGCCTATTGCAACTGTGCTGTATTTTTCTTAGACCTAACAATCTTGACCCATATCCATTTATCCATCCATATCCATTCTTATTTTAACCCCTTCATATCCATCCATTTTAATTTTAGGATAAATATGGGTTAGGTCATTATTGATCCATTAAAATAAGGGTCATATTAACTCAACCCATAGATAACCATTCATCCATTTATATTTATAGGAGATTGATTTGTACACTATATAAATTAATATTATAAAATAAAAAAATATTATAATAAAATATTTTTAAAATTTTAATATAATTCTAATATATTTAAAATTAATTATTTAAAATAAAATATTATAATATTATTATATATGTGACAATATCAATTTATTTTATAAAAAAGTAAAATCAAGTCCAATCTTTTGTACTAAAATCTATAATAATTTATTTTTTTCAACTTTTAAAACTAAAAAATAATCACAAAATTACCTTTTCTAATTTTCAAATAAAAAATCTTATAATATTACGTGTCACATGTAATATACCATATAACTATATGTTAGATTCTTGATTATACTTTGTAAATATCAACACCCCAACAAGGTCAATTCTTATTTTTTTTGGTGATACTTTACAAATTAAAATTTGATTATTGATATATATGTAATTTTAAAAGCACAATTTATTATTGTAAAAGAATACATATAATTCATAATTTTTAATTTTTTAATTTTATTATAATGTCTATTTTAAATTAAATAAATTTTACTTAATGTATATTAAAATTTAAATATTTAGTCAACTACATTTAATATTAAAATAATTTTTAAAAATTAATGTTAAGAAAATGAGATAAAAAACTATAATTTTAAAAAGTAAATAAAAATAAAGAATAAAAATTTTGATAGCATAAGTTTATTTTGAAATAATACCAATAAATATAAAATAGTGTTGAAAAATAATGTTAATAAAGATGATAAAATAAAAATAATAATAATTTGATGGATAAATGGATGGGTTAGGTTAACTATATATTCAAGGGTCATGAGTCATCCATGACCCATTTAAAATTCTATATTGGGTTATAAATAGATAAATGGATCAACAATAACCTATCCACTTTTGACCCAATCCATATTCATTCTAACACATTCATTTGCCACCTCTAATATTTCTATATTACAATTATTTTCTGTAATTTTATTTTGCTTAGGTATTTTTATATTTATCTTTAGTTTTATTAATCATAAAATCATTACGACTGCAATCATAGTCACAATTGAAAACCATGACCGGCACATTAAAAAAATAAAAAATAAATAAAATTCTAATGTATGAAACCTGGCCAGGGTAGTCTCCATTTTCCAATTGGGAATTGATTAATAGATTTGCAGCGCCGTGAAGTGGATTCTGGTCCCTCTTGGCATATGAATATATCACACATAAATTAAGAATTTAAGAAAGTGCAATTTGAAAATTTGTCATCAGATTTTAGGTTTTGCATATATTCATGCGGAGCAGCACTTAATGTTGAATTGTGATTGGTAACCTCAATATTACATATATTCATAAGTAGCAGCAATCAAGATTCAATTGTGGATTTGGGTCGCTCTCGGCATCTGGTTATCACAAATAAATTATGAATTTAAAAAGGAGCGATTTGAGTTTTCTTATTGGACTCTAGTTTTTGTATACATTGAGATGTGAGATAATTCACATAAAAAATAGATTCTCATGAAATGTTAAATAAATTCTTTTATAGATTTTTTTGGAAATTACTCAAAATTGTAGTTGATAATAGATATTAAAATTTTCTACAAAATGTTCTTCTTACTAAAAAAAACTGGATAAGCAATTTCCTACGTCGTATAAGAAGACCTTTGGGAATCCGGAAAATCCTACTTCTTGTATTTCACTTTTTATATAATTTTTTTATCAATCAAACTCAGCGACAGACTAACCTGGTCAGAGCGGATCAAAGCCAATGAGGCCCAAGCAGTTTGCACCAAATTAGAAGTGTTTCCCTCCCGTGGTGTATTTGCCTGCATCATTCATCAACATGAAACTATCTGTGAGCAATCTGTCGAACTTCAAATTCCTATGTTGCGTACCCTTACTCATGTAATGCAATAAGGGAAAAACATAAAATACTCCCTCTAATTTTGAGATGGTTGCATTTTGAATTCATTAAAATTGGAACCTGCAAATTATGTCATTAAATTATGAAAAACTTAGACATAAAATACAATATTCATTTAACTAATTATTTTATTAAACTATAAAATATTATCATTAAATATGAATTATAATATTGTATGATATTTTATTGGTTATTTTTTTATATAATTTTTTGATTCATTTTTAAATATTTAATTCAATTATTTAAGACAAACAAGATGGTTGTATGGACAATTTCATTTAGGGAAACTGTATGATGCACCACCAACATAGTGGTACATTGGTACATCACTAGATCTAGCTATTAATTTATTATTGTATAATGTGTTTAATTTAAATTTTAAAAAAATTAAGCCTAACATAAAATAAAATTTAATGATATACATATACCATTCCTTCAAACACCGAAAAGAGTAGGAAAGACTTTCTGCTTATCCACTAAAATATATCGTTGAAAACCTGCTTGCAATCAAAGTATTCAAATAATATACTCCAACATTTAATATGCACCTACCGAATATAATTTTCATAAAGGTATGGTTGCGGATTGTGATTTATTATCACAAACGGGCATTGAAAAGTACTATTTTTGTGAAAAAATCTTTCTTGATTAGTAGCAAGCCACAGTTTCGTAAATATCTTCCTTTGTCTGTTAAGTTTTACAAAAGGGTAGTTTTGAAATTAGAAATTTTTTCATCACCTTTTTGTGTTTATTTGATAGGATGGGAAAAGTCTTGGTTAATTTTTCAGGTACTTTTTCATTTTTTTCTTTTCACATCTAATTTTTCAAAGCATCCAAATATTAAAATATTTATTTTCAACCTTTTTCTATATATATATATATATATATATATATATATATATATATATATATATATATATATATATATATATATATATATATATATATCTGTGTGTGTTCTTTCCATTTTTTTATAAATCCTTAATGATAGGAAAAAATAAGAAAATTCATATACTATCCCTATGACAATATTAGTTAAGTTCTATCAATTTTTGTGAATTAGTTAGAGAAAAATCAATGGATCAAATGACAACTACAAGTGGCGGGGAAAATATATCATAACTCAGGCAAATTCACCTTGAAACATGAATTAGTCCAATAAAGTATCCGACTCAAAACTAGGAAAATAATAACTCATTATATGGTACGTTCATAATTATAATAGCATATTATTTTATTGGCATAATTATAAGAATGTGATGGTGTAGTTACACACATATATATATACACACACAGTAACTATAACTATGGTCCTCACAATTTATATAATATTGTCCCCATAAATTTTATCAATTAAAAGAGAATGATTTTATTTTCAATAGAAATAAAAATACTTGAAATTTGGCTTAGTACACATACCAACACATATAAATAAGAGACTAAAACCAAGAAAATATTTCACTTTTCTTAAGCTTTTAATTTTTATAATAAATTAAAAATTTATTTATATGTATATTGTTCCCATAAATTAAAATTTTTGGATCTACCACTATTTGTTATGAATCCTTAATGACTATTTTGATGAGCAAGATAATTTAAAATATAAAAATATAAATTGTTTTTGAAGTTCTTCAAATTAATATTTGGATTTGTTAAGGCTCTATTTTGTGTAGGTAATTGAAGTTGAAAAGTTAGTTAGCACTTGATAAGTTAATTAATAGTTCATAGTTGATAAATTATCTAATTGTGGAAGAAGTGTTTCCCAAAATTATTAGTTGAACTAGTTAAAATTACAAAATAACATAAAAAAACTTATCAATAAAAATAGATATATAATTAAGATAATTCATATTTATCTAAAAATAAAATTATATTAACACAATTAATATGTTTAAAAATAAAAATATAATATATAATATTTAATTAATTATATTTTATGACATGACATATTTATTTACATACATATTTTATATATTTATAACTTAAATTAGGATATAATTATGTTGTAATTAAATTAATTATATTTTATGAAAATTAATATTTAAGTTTATGCTATGAAGGATATGGTTGTAAATTAATGAAATGAATGATGATATATTTGGAAAAAAATTGAAAAGGTAGTAGTTTGTAAGTTATAAAATACTTAAGGAAGCTTATCAATTTAGAATATTTTTTTTTCAATAAGCAAATGCACAAAATACCTTTAAAAGTTAGCTTATAACCTATTGGTCATGTCAATAAGTTAGAAACTAGCTTATTTATTGTACGAAATGAAGTCTACGTGTTTACATTGGTTAATTATCTATAAGAATTGAAAATACATAGGAAAAACACAAATTTTTTATCATTTAGGAGTTAAAGTATTTTAAATAAATTCGAGAAAATGGTTCTCAATGAACTTGGCATAAAAATAAATCCAAGAATTTCTATTATTTTTAAAGTGTACGAAAGAACTTCCAAGTTTTCTAGAAGTACAAATTGATATAAATGTAGTATTATGTCTAAATCTTGTAAGAATTTTCTCAATTTTGGGCTACCATTAATTGAATTTAATTTAATTTAAACAAAATTGGAGTAGGAATGTAGTTCAATTATATGAGACATGATTGTAATAAAGTGATCCAATGAGTTATATATTTACTTCATATTGTATATATTGTGCTAAGAAAGTAACTTAGGCCTATTTAGGCATATTTAATATAGGGCTTGTTGTTGAATACTTGATGGATGGACTTAACTAAGGTTATATTATTATTGAAGTTGGGTCTCCTCACCACATTGGATGTTTATTATTGTTCTTTCCATCATAGAAGGTGTATGAGAGGAAGGCTCTGTTCTTTACAAATATATTTTGTGTGAAAGAATTGAAAATTACAAATGGATTCAAGAGGTACGTACTATTGCTAATTTTAATATTTTTTCTTTGTGGTTTTAGTTTTCATTTGTGATTTGTAAAATTATGAATTCTTACATATAGTGTGTAGGTTACATCAAATTAGAACCCTAATTTATTTAATTATAATTTTAACTTAATTTTCATTAATGAAATGTACAATTATATTGAAAAATTGAATGGTAAAGTTGAAGTGCTATTTTACAATATGAAAGTTGTGCTTAGTTTATATAATAAAATAAAATCACAAAGTTGAATCATTTTAATACTCTTAAAAAAATGAATCGCATAATTGTTTTGGATTATATAAATAAATTCCTCATTTTCTAAAATTTGTTTATAAGATGATGGTTTGGCAGTTTTTCCATATGATGAATTATATAAACTCACTTTGTATATATATACGAATTGCAGAGACCTTGTTTTGAATTAGATAAACTCATTTTATATTATACATATGTTTTGATGTTTTTTATAAATTATAAATTGAAACTCATTTTGTATATATAAATGTTTGGCATTTTGTGGATATGATAAATTGAAATTCATATATGCAATTATGATTATTCAAAAAACATGATTGGATGAAGGGATTGCAATTATGCAACCTTTATGGAACCAGATGCTATGTATATATATAATATTGAAACATTGAATGTGAATATTTGTAGTATTATGTCATAATTGTTATATATATATATATAATTTTGCGCATGTTATTCATACTTTGGGTTTTATGTGAATGTGCTTTCTTTCCATTTAATTTGGCATGGATTTATCAATATTTTAGAAAGTTTGTGACAATTATTGAAATTACTTTGATGTGTTTCAAGAATGAGACACATCTTGGAAAAATTTATATGGTGGTTAAATATTTTTATAGGCAATTCCTGATATATTTTTCCTGATTCAAAATTCAGCTGGTGGAATTAAATATTTGTCATCACAGTGATCATATAAAGTGAGATTCTTTTGTAATATTAGGGATGTTCTTGTTATTTAAGTTATTTTATATAATCACTAAGCCAAAAAGGGTTAGTATGTGAATTAATTTAGATGACTTAAAGCTTTTATAATAGTAGGTAGGTTGATGGTCTTTCTACCCATAAATGTTGGATTTTTCAATTTTGTTTATTATTAAATTAGCTTAATATTCTAAGGATTCCTTAAAATTTATTACTTTTTCCATCTACTGGGGAATATGTAATAATACTTTAAGGTGCCTAATGTTTAAAAGAAATATGAGCTATTATTTATTGCCTATAATGTTGACTAAATTTCTACTATTATTGGTTTTAGGAGCTCTACTTTTTTTTATTGAAACTCTAACTAAAGGAAATTATAAGAGATGGAATGAGGATGTGGAATTGGGTTTGAGCACAATAGATGTGGACATGTGAATTAGAGTTGAGAAGCCCACTAATTTAACTGCCTAAAGTATTATTGAGCAAAAAACTTATTATAAGAAATGGGATAGGACTAATCCCTTGGCTTTGATGGTGATAAAGAGATCGATTTCTAAGGGTTTAGTTCAGGCTATTCTAATTATTAACAATGCCAAAAGTTTCTTTACTTCCATTAGGGAAAGATATGTAGTCTTTGATAAGGTTGAAGCTAGTCAATTTATAGAGAAGTTTGTTAATATAAAGTATAATGGTAGTGGTGGTGCTTAGGAGTATATTCTAAGGATGGTTACTATTTATACCCAACTTAGTGAGTTTGAATATCCTATTAATTATACTTTTCTAGTTAATTATACCTCAAATTCCATGTCTTTCCAATTTAATGCCTTGAAATTCCCTTACAATACCTAAAAAGAAAATTGGGACATTAACACTTTGATATACATTTGTACTTAAGAAGAAGAAAGGATGAAACATGAAGTTTCAAAGAGTATGTAGTTAATCAGCAATATCCTAATAAGCCTTTTAATAAAAGATATTTCAGAACCCAAGGTAGGGGTGGTCCTGAAAGAAATCTTACTCATAATCACCATGGTCTTAAACTTATGATAATTAATGATAAATGTGGGTTTTGTAAGAAGATAGATCATAAGAGGAATGATTGTTTTGCTTATAAGAAGGACCTAGAAAAAAATAAGAAGAAAAATAAAAATGAATCATGTAATTCTTTTCCTATCCTTTGCTTTGAATCCAAATTGATAGATGTTCTTGTTAATTCCTAGTCAATTGACTTTGGGGCATTTATCAGGTTGCTTATACCTTGCAAGCGTTCAAGAGTAGGTGAAAGTTAAGTAGGGATGAAGTTAATCTATGCATGGGAAATGGGGAATGAATGCACGTAGAGTATATTGGCATAATTAAGTTGAAATTAGATTCAACATTAAGTGTCATTGAAAGATACTCTTTATGTACTATCCATGAGGCAGAATTTGAATTTTTTATCAAAACTTTAGGATTCAAATATTATTTAAGATTTAATAATGGATCTTATCAATTATTTTCTAATTCTCTTGTGATTAGTAGTCTTTCAAGAGCTAATGACTTGTATAAGTTGAATCTTAATTCTAAATAGTTTGATTCTCTTCATGTCATGAATATTAGTGTTAAAAGACCAAAGGAAAATTCTTTTTATTTTGTGGCATAGACATCTAGGTCATATATCAAAGAAAATAATTAATACATTGATAAAAAAAGAATGTTATTCTATGTCTTGATAATTCTAATCATGATTGTGTTAACTATATTAGGGGAAAAATGGCAAAAAAAATCAATAAAGATTTTACTCATAGTAAATAAGTCTTGGAGAAAATTCACATAGATATAAGTGGTCCTTTTATGAACACTTTGTGTGAGAATAAGTATTTCATAAGCTTTATGAATGACTTATCCCATTATGGCTATGTCTTCCTTATAAATGATAAGTCACAATCTCAAAAAATTTAAAATCTTTAAAATTGAGTTAGAAAGGTAATGTAATAAAGAGATTAAAATTGTAAGATCTAATTGCAGTATTAAGTATTATTGTAAAGTTGGCAATATAGGCTAACTTATAGGACGTTTTGCAAAATACTTGCAAGACTATGGGATAGCTTCCTAATTTACTATGCTTGAGACTCCTAAACAAAATGGAGTGGCTAAAAGATGAAATCAAACTTTGATAGTTATGGTAATATCCATGATGAGTGAAACTAACTTACCAATTTTTCTTCAAAGTGAAGCCTTAAAAGCTGTCATGTATATTCTAAACAAAGTTCCTACTAAATCAATATCCAAAATACCTTTTGAACTTTACAAGGGCTGGAATCCTAGGCAAAACCATCTTTAAGTGTAGGGTTGTCCTGCTAAAGTAAAAATCTATAACCTTTTGGTATCAAAGTTACAATACAACATTTTTCACCTATGGTAATGTCTAAAACCGTTGCCTATACTAAAAAAACTATTGCTTATAGTATAGGCAATTGTTTTTAGCTATTGCCATAGCTTGCATCACTTATTTTTTTAAGCAATGATTTTTTGTCAATTTTAGATAATATCTATCTTTAGTAACAATTTTTAGTCATTGCCTATGCAGATACAAGAAATGGTTTTTAGTTGACAATAATTTTAAAGTGTTGCTAGGAGAAATTATAAGCAATGGTTTCTAACTATTGCTTATTAGAATATAGGCTATAGTTAGGTCGTTGCCTATAATATTATGGGCAATGGTTTCTAGTAGGTCTACCTACACATTATTTTCTTATAAGTCCACACATAATACTGAAACTAAATTGATTTCACTCATTACAAATATATCAAGGAATATTGATTTAGAAATTTCCATGCATGTAGGTGTCAAGAACAATGAGATCATAAAATAGCAAGTTTCTTCTCAAATATTTCATTCTTTTAAGCACAAAGAACAAATAAGGCAATCCCCTACTCTTTACTACTTGAGCATTTACCATACTAATAAATTGATATGTAAGGAAAATGTGATCAAGATAGAATTTTTGGAGCCATATTCTTCCTTTTGTACCATGTAACTTAAGGACTTTATAATTTTAGGAATACAATAGTAAAAAAAGTAAATATACAATTTTCTCCTACATAAATATTAGTTGCACGAATGAGCATGTTGTCTTATTGCTAGATGATTAATAATGAGCCTCTACAAACAACAATTCATTTTGGAGGAAAATTCTAAAATTTCTATAGACTAGTTGCAATGCTGCAAAAAAATTCTAACATTTTAAAGTTTGATTGATTTCTTTAATGGTCAAACTGAAGCTAGTTTGGCCAATGTGAGTTAGCAAGTTTAACTCTCCGTTCACAAATGAGTGGCCTTTTTGGAAAATAGGGCATCTATGTTTAACATATGTTTAGTATTCTACCATATATACCTCAACATCCATCAAGAAGGTAGATAGAGCTATCCTAACTCCTTCCCCTGCAATAGTGTAATTCAATTCTCGAATGATTAGTGAAAGTTTCTTATATACACTTTAAAATAAATAAAAGACAAATCTTCCATACATTTAACTAAAATATTCCATGTTTTTATCCCTTTTATAACATTAATTTGAATTTTTTATCATTGATAATTTGTGTAATTAGTAGTAGAAAATTTTGTATTAAAATAAATAAATGATGTAGAGAAAAAATTATCTATTGCCATTTGCAACAAGCAATAAATTCTCAATAGGGAATTTATTTACAAGGTCCTTGATTACTTTTTGATATCTAGTCCTTATGCTTGAAATCAATTCTCCTTGCTAGGGCAACTAGGATTTATAAGGCAAAGAAGTCCTTACTAGACACAACATAAATACATATTTGCATATATTAATAAATGCTTATGTATTCTTAAATAAAAATGTACATCAAATTTTGTCTACCTCATGCTTGCTACTTCTTTATCTACTATCCTTACAAGAAGCATAGCTTCATTCTTTGAGACATCAAAGCCCCAGATCCCATTTGTAAGATTTACTTAAGGGCGGATTGCAAACCTTTTCATCACATGAAATAATCCATATTCAACAGGAATCTGTAGCAATTGCAAAAAGTAAGGAAGTTAGAAATTTTAGTGATGTATCTTAATGTATATGAAAAATTATCACAACATATAAATGCTACAAGTATATAAAAATAAAATCACTAATTTTGGATTTCACTCCTAAAAGTCTACAATTCTAAATACTACAAACACCTATTTTCTTCTTACCATGTGTGTTCCACACATGTCTTCACTACTAAGAAAACTAAGCAACATAGGAACCTATAACTATTAAATTGGTACACAAGTTAAAACTTTTATCATACATTCAAACTTCTTTATCTATTGATCTGATAATTTGTCTATGACTATAAACAAGATCATAACCCAAGAAAATAATGATAATGCTTGTCAAATGGTAAGGATAACCATGGCCCAATATAGATTGGGAAAGATTTCTAGTCCCATTGATGTATTTAGATTCTCAATTTTTGAATACTATTAACTTTTATATTTTGACAAATTAGAAAAATACTTTCTAAATTTTAACATAAAACTTAATTGTGACTTACTAAAAGAAAATTTGTTTCATTGAAATATAAAAGGTAATAATATTAGGACTCCAGTACTTTATCGAGATCAAAAGTCTTTTTGTACATTAGAAGACCTATCCCTGTAATAGATTTCAATGAGAGAGTTCTTAGAAAAAGAAATTATATATATTCAAGATAAGATGGATTAATGCTTAGGATAGGCATAAAGAAATAGAAGAAAAGAGAAAAAAAGTGAAGTGCCAAGACAAACATACATACATACTTGGATAATTTTGGTCATATATAGGTGGCAAACAGAAATTGATTCCTATTAAAGGCAAAACTAACTATGCATTTAAAACTAACAAGCATATAAAGAGCTAAATACCAAATATAGTATGCTTATATACACATACATATATATATTAGAATTGGAGTAACCCTTATATTGGTGGGTTGAAAGTAAGAAAGAAAATCAGAAGGGAAAAAAAGCTTCTCATGAAAGCAACACAAAAAATATGATAAAGCAATTTGATGGATAGTAAAGTAATTTACCTCAATGAAGTGCAAGAGAAAGAAATAAGAGTAATTTACCATGCTGGAAATCTAACTTATAATGTAGAATACAAATGTCCCAATAGCACAAGGTGCATAATTAGAAAGAATGAAAATCCATGTCCTTAAACGTGTAAAAGTGACATCACTTCACTTTCTATGTATTTATCATGCATAAAAATACTTTGTCTTGTTTATAAAATATAGACCAACACATACATTCCTCAAACTCAAAGATTATTTAGACTTGGACTCTTTTTTTGTAATTAAA
Source organism: Sindora glabra (assembly GCA_020226215.1). NCBI lineage: Eukaryota > Viridiplantae > Streptophyta > Magnoliopsida > Fabales > Fabaceae > Sindora > Sindora glabra. The sequence continues at coordinate 47,077,345 of CM035230.1, read as the reverse complement.
AAAATTACTTAGACTTGAGCATTTTGATTTCTTTAAAATTTTTTATTATTTATCTTATATATAATAAGTTAATATCTTCCATGTTTGATATTCCATCTAGAGAGGTGTAGAGTTAATTTTAGGTTTCATATGATTTCTATCCTTACAACATTTAGTGACAAAGTCTCTTTGGATGGATAAAACATTAACAAGCAAGACACCTCTAAAACAAGTTCCAATGAAATGAACCAACTACATCTAAACTAGTATACAAGTGAAACTTTTCTATGTCAATAAACTAGAAAAGCATGCTATTTTAATTTGCAAAATGTACATCTTCTATATAAGTTGTCCATCTTTATGAGTGGTAATGACATGATCAGATTTAAATTAAAAAATGTTATTCTTGATGTTTAACATCAATAATAAGTATGTAATACACACTTATAATACCTGATCTATCTATTTTACATCTTTTATGTACTAAACAAGCATAACATGTAAACAAAACTTAAATCAACAATCTATCCACTATAAACTTCATTCATATTTCAATCAGATAAAGCTACCTTAACAAGAATTGAAAAAAGTAATTAATACTTAACCTGACTCCACTACCACTAACCTTCTCCAAGTTTTAGTTTGGCTAAAGTTCAAAATAAGAAAAAAATCATGTAATATGCTTGAATGATTTTCAACTATACTGAAGCCAAAGATAGATCACACAGAAATAGCAGGAACAAGTAATAAAAAACAAATTTTCATTAAGCAAAAATAGAGAAAAGAAGAAGGAAAATTATACCAAGCTAAAAGCTTCAAAATAAGTAGACTTTAAGTTCATGGGAAGTAGGAGAAAGGGATTAACATACCAAGTCATGATTTCATTTTTGTTTTGAAATTTAGAGTAGTAGCAATGAGATCAAAATTCAATGAAACAAGAGAGACTTACAATGAAAAATCTAGCAAAGACATGAGTTGAAAAATCAATTTACTAATTTAAGTTAAGGATTGCACTTCCAAATTGATAGAAAAATTTTCTAAGGATGCGAGGGTGTTTCTTGTCCTAAGGTTCCATGCTGATGAGAGCGAAGCCAAGTGCTTTGTGCAGCATAATTCAAAACTAACATACTTTGTTTGAAATTAAATTTCTAAAGGCCAAAAAGAATAAAGATTAAGTTTTTAATTGCTTGTCTCATAAACTTTTCCTAAAAATAATTTTTTTAAAATGAAGTTTCTAATTGCATGTCTTTGCATTTTTTAAAATCTATAATTTTAATAAAATAAAAATAAAAATTATGTTTGATATTTGTGAAATATAATAATTTTTGAAATAAAGTTTAGAAATAAATTAAAATATAACTTTAGAAAAAATTAAAATAAAATTTTGAAATTTTAAAGAAGTTTAATTAATTAATTTGATATAAAATAATTTTTTGAAACATAATTCTTATTTTAAATAATTAGGTGATAATTTGTAAGTATTGCCTATTCTTTAGTAGACAACAAATAAAAGGCAATAATCATATAAACATTACTTATTTCCTAATAGATAACAAACAAAAAACAACAGTGATATAAGTGTTGCCTATTTTAAGTTTACGCAACAATTTTGTTAGTCTTGCTTAGTAAGCATTGACTAAAATAAAATAAAAGGAAATACATTTAAAACCATTGCTTATTCTAGTTTTAGGCAACGATTTTTTTGGTTGTTGTTAGATTTAGCATTGTTATAGGTAAAAAATGTTGTAATGATTAGATCCCAAAACCATTAGGTGATATCTTATTGGATATCCTAATAGATCAAAAGCTTACAAAATCTACTACTCTACCCATAGGATAAAAACAGTTAAGTCATTTATGATAAAGTTTCTTGAAAATGATGTTTGAGATTCTAATGAGCATTAAAAATGTTGATAATGTTTTAAAAGAGGAACATGCTATTTTTCCTATACTTATTGTCTAAAAATGGGTTATTTATTAACCTACTAATAATGTACAACATCATGAAGGCATTGTAAATAATCCCCTTGATTAAGGAAAACCCATTGTGCCCATTGATGCTCATGTTAGACATTTTCAAAAGGTAAGAAGGTCTACAATCTTAAATGATTATGTTGTGTATTTGAATGAAACTAACTATAATATTAGGTAAATGTTGGTGTATGTCCTAGGAGCCAATCATAAAGATGATTGCAATATTACACAATGTATTACATTTCATTTTGGCAATATAATTATTTTATTTTATTTTGCATAAATTATAACTTAAATATAATAATTATCCTTGGAATAGCTTTGCTATCCTCAAAATATCCCTAATCAAGTATTATTAAGAAAGAGATAGTAATAATACATCAAGCCTAGCATGTATAGTGATTGATGATTATGAATCATGAATATTTGATATCAAGTCAATACATGAGTAGATTGTTAGTGAATAATGTACTGGACTGACCCATTGTAAGAATACTACATGGATAGACGTGTCATTAGTTATTCTCATATGACCACAAATGCACATAGTCCTTTAACCTGAAGTCATTATAGTTTCTTACATGAGAAGTTACTCACTTTGATGTCGTCCTATGTCACCTTTAATCGGAATGACAAGTAGGACGTTGATTGGGTGTGTCACAAATCATGCAAAGGGAAGTAAGTGATGTAGATGAGGATTTTGTTACTCTTGTATAAAAGAAAAATATCCTTAGGCCCCTTCATTGAGTGAGACTTAGAAATGCATGGCCATACTCAATTGGATCAATATGTAATACTGATTATTTGTTTTAAGCTTACTTAGTATCAAGAAATATAAATTGAACATTGACGAGGATGACACACTCCATGCCTCCAGTTCGATTTGGATATTATTACAAAAGGGATTATGATGCAAAATGTTGATCATATATTAGGTAGATGTCGAATTATAAACATTCTTACTACTTAAGTGGCAGTGATGAATTGTTAGATATTGCTCACTATTTATGGTCCAAAATGAGTCATTATCAACGGAGTAAGAACCTACAGGGTCATACAAAAGGAGTAAGAATAAGATAATAATTAATTAAATTTTAGTTAGACTAAAATTCAATTAATTGGACTTATTTTCATGCATATATATATTATTAAAATAATATATATTTATTCACGTAATATATATTATATATTATGTGATATTATTTGATATTATAGTAATATTAGATAATTATGTTATTGGATATTAGATAATTATATGATGAGATAATATTATTATTATCTAATATTAGATAATTAATAGATAAGTCCTATCTTTCTTCACACTCTCTAGGATAAGGATAAGGTGATAGTTATTTAGTATAATTAGGATTTTTGAAGCATTATCCTAGTGGAACTAGGATTGTGATATGCCTTAGTTCTATAAAAGGACTTGAAAGCAGTACATTACATAATACACATTGACTTCAATCAAACCCTAAATCACTCTACAAAATGTCCAAACCCAATCCTAGTGAGAGAAACAAATCCTAACAGCTTCGTGGAGGGGAGAAGTTGTTGTTCACTCCATGTGGATACCGTAAAGATGTTGTACCTTCCGATCGACATTTAATTCATCTCAATTTCTTAAGGATTCATTCAGAAAGAATATGAGCACAAATAAGGTAAAACCCTAATGCTGGTTTATGACTTTTGCATGGATCTTAGGAAGGTTTTGGATCAAAATTTTAAAATTCTGTTGCGTATGTTGATCCAAATCCTAATAGTAAACTATTAATCTAGCAAGTTACAATGAAGTAATTTCTTATGGACACTATAGTATGTTAATAGAGGCAATGCATGATGAGATTCAATCTATGTATTCAAATGAAATGTGAGACTTTGTAGAAATTCCAAATGGTCTTAAACCCTTTTAGTTGCAAATGAGTGTTTAAGACTAAAAAAGATTTGAAAGGCATCATTGAATAATTGAAGGCAAGATTGCTATTAAAAAGGTATACATAAACAAAGGGATAAACTTCAAAGAAACTTTTTCATTTGTATCTTTTAAATATTCCTTGAGAATTATTATGGCCTTGGTAGCTCATTATGATTTAGAACCCCATCAAATGGATGTGGAAAATGCTTTTTTGAATGAAGATTTATGGAAAAAAGCTTGCATGCAACAACCAAAAGGTTCTATTAAAAATGGAAATGCATATTTGGCATGCAAGTTAAAGAAGTTAAGCTATGGTCTTACATAAGCATCTATTTAATGGTATTTGAAATTTGACAAAGTCATCTCTTCCATAGGTTTTGTTGAAAATAAGGCTAATCTATAGATATACCTCAAGGTGAGTAGGAGTCATTTCATTGTTTTTCCTATGTATGTGGATGATATATTACTTGTTAGTAGTGATATTAATTTGCTTATGAGACTAAATTTATGTTACTGCAATCTTTTTATATGAAAGACCTTGATGATGCATCTTTTGTTTTAAGCATTGAAATCCATAAAGATAGATCAAGACACTTATTTGAACTTTCACAAAAGGCCTATATCAATCATATTCTTAAAAGGTTCAACATGGATAAATGCAAACATAGAGGTGTTCCTATTTATAAGGGTGATAATTTTAGTAAGTACTAGTATCCTAACAAAGAAATTCATAAAAGTTTGATGAAAGATAGACCATGTTCTAGTGCTGTAGGAAGTCTAATGTAAGCTTAAGTTTGTTCTATGCCTAATCCATCTTTTGTTGTGAGTGTTCTCGATAGATATCTCTTTAATTCAGGTGATATGGATTGTTGTTAAAAAGATAATAATGTAATTGTAGAAAACCAAGGACAATATACTAGTGTATAGGAGGGTCAATGATCTTGAAGTAATTAGGCACACAGATTCAAATTTTGTTAGTTGTGAAGATGATATGGAATTGATATTAGGTTGTGTTTTCCTTTTGGCTAGTAAGGCTTTCTCTTGGAAAAGTGTAAAGCAAACACTTACTACTCTTCCACCATGTAAACAGAGTTTGTTGCTCGTTATGGCACAAGTACACATGCAATATGGCTTAGGAATTTTATTTATGGGTTAAAAGTAATTAACTCCATCTTAAGGTCTTTAAGGATTTATTATGACAATTTTGCAACAATAATGTTCTCAAAGAATAATAGAACATCCTATTATATTAAACATATTGAAATTAAGTACTTTGTAGTTCGATATTGGGTTAAGAATGGTGACATTCTTCTTGAACATGTTAATACTAAGATGATGATAGCAGATCCCCTAGCTAAGGTTGTTCCACCTACTATTTTCAGGCAACACATTTCAAAAATGGATGTTTTGAGTTTTTTTTATGTAATTGGTTTGTGAGAGAGCTTACACTATGAACTTATTTATGTTACCTTTGGAATTTGTTTCTATGAATTTATGTACCTTTTATTTTGCATTATTTTGATAAATTTTATGCACTATCTTGAATTTATAAGTATATCTTGAGCTATAGATATTTTCAAGTGAAAAGATTATTTGCCTTTCCATAAATGTAAACTATAATTGTCTCCTTGGGGAGATAAAATTAAAATTAATGTCATATTTGTGAAAATAATTAACTGTAGTTGTATCCTTTAGGAGATAGTTGTTCATTTATTAGTGATATCATTATAAAAGGACCATAATGTTGACCTTTACACTTTAATATCAAAGGATCACTTGGTCAAACTATAAGTGTAACTACACCATCATATTTTTGTGATCATGTCAATGAGGTAATTGGCTCTTGTAATTATGGATGTAGTATACAATAAATTGATATATCATCGTCCATAATTCAAAGTTGGATGCTTCATTAGACCTGATCATGTTTTGAAGTAAATTCTATTGAGTTATGATTTATTTTATGGCCACTTATGTCATTGTTTGATTTGAAAGTCATTTTCTTTAATCAATTTTCAAAATGATAAAAACTCAATAATGTTGCCCGACTAAAAGAATGTAAGAATTTTTTTATTTTTGGGTTGCCATTAATTGGATTTATTTTATTTTAAATAAAATCAAATTAGGCATGTAGTTCAATTATATAAGACCTAGAAGTAAGAAAGTGATCTAATGAGTTATATATTTACTTTATATTATATATATTGTGCTAAGAAAGTAATTTGGACCTATTTAGGCATATTTGGTGTAGGACCTATTGTTAAGTCCATGATGGATAGATTCAACTAGGGTTATATTATTATTATGATTATGTTTCCTCTTCTCACTAGATGTTTATGGTTATTTTCTCTATTACAGCATCACAAATAGTAGAAGGAGTAGGAGGGGAAGACTCTATTCTCTATACAAATATTTTGTATGAAAGAATCAAAGATCACAAATGAATTTAAGAAGTATGCACTATTGCTAATTTTAATATTCTTTTATTTGGAATTCTAATCTTGATATATGATACGTAAAATTGTGAATTCTTACAAACTTGCCTTTCCAAATCTAAAATTTTTTCTTGTATAAATTTATGCAATCAGTACGGGACCTACAGGATAATAATATGAACAGTAATTAGTTCCACATTAAAATGCACTAATGAAAACTACTTGCGGTCGAATTGTTGAAATCGTATACTCCAGCATTTAATATGTACTTACCAAATATATTTCTCATAAAAGTATGGTTCTGCATCGTGATTCCTTATCACAAGCGGGTATTGAAAAGCACTTTTTTGTGCTAAAATTTTTTTCATGATTAGTGACAATAGTTTCTTAAATATCTTCCTTGTCTAATGAACTCTATTTTTGGATACACCAACGATATGCACTGATATTAGGATTTGAAAATAAATCAAGGGATATTATTAAAATAGTAAAATAAATTTCTAAAACTCAATTCAATAGAAATAAAAGATTTATAACTCAATTTCAAATTTCATTTTAGTTACCTATAACATTTTTGGTTAGGAAAGGTGTGTACAAAATGAAAAGTGTATACAAAATTTACATGCCATATATACATGAAAATTATAGTTTTATCATTTAAAATTACAACACAATTTTTTTAATTTTAAAACAATTATAAAATTTATGTAAAATAATATAATTTTAATTGAAAATTTAAGAAGAGTACGTTTCGTTCGTATGTAGTTGGATAATTAAAAAATTTAAAGCATTTTGCATCGAATAGGTAGTAGACATTAGGTGAGACGTAAAAATTAACTTATGGCCTATATCAGTATTGCACTTCTAACATATCCATATATTTAATTTCAACGGCTATGTATTTTCACAAGGAGATTCTACGTAGTTTTGACTCTAATAAATTAATTGATAATTAATAAGTTAGTAGAATATTAATAAATTAGCTGATAATTAATAGTTAAAAGCTTATAACTAATAATTGATAAGTTGGCTAAATATACTCAAAATATTTATTAAAATTTAGCTGAAAAATGTACAATAATATAAAAGAATATTTTGATATGAATAGATATATGAATTAAACTAATTCATATAATATTTATTTGGAGACTAAATTTCATTAATGTAATAAAATATTTGAAAGAAGAAAATAATAATCTAAAATTTAATTAATTATGCAATTTTTCATGAAGAAAGTAAAAATAATTATTCATAAAATTGACGATAAGTATGCTAATCTGCTCTGCAAAATTGGAATGAAAAAAGGGAAAACAAAAATAGTCAAATTTGATTGGTGGGAGGAAGGTTAATGCTTTACCAGAAAAACAAATAGAGGAACCCAAGACAATGGTCAGAATAAATTAAAAAATACTCCCTCAATTTCTTAGCGTTGTTTTAGAAATAAATTTTTATTTCTATTTATTTGTTAATTTAAGAAGCCAAAATTGCATTTATTATTTTCATTCAAATATTATCTCTATCATTTAGAATAAATACTTAACAAGTTTACTTACCAATTAATTTTTAGGAGAGGTTATGCTAGTAAAATATAACTTATCTATCCAAAAAATTAAAGCTATTTATTGCTTTCTTTAGTTCTTGTAACCTTAAATGACACTTAAAAAATGGAAGGAATAATATTTACCAAAAAAAATTGTTTGTACCATCCATGAAATTGAGACATTTAGCAAATTTATTTGGGACAAGTTCTTCATATATCTTTCAAAATTTTTCTCACAACAGTTTTTTCAAGTGGTAGAAAAAAAATAAGGAAAATTGTAAAAGATCCCTTCAACTTGATGATCGCTAGAATTTGCTTGCTTCAACATTGAAAACTTAGACATCAACTTCTTAGACTATTAAAACTTAAAATTAACACATATCATTGATTTCTTTTTTTTTTCTTATAAAATTATATTATTTTTCCATGAATTTTTAAACAGGAATCACAATATTATATTTTTACACATAATTTTGCAAGTAATTTTTAAATATTTAATTAAAATTCTACATATTTAATTTAATTTCTATCAATACAAATTATGTGCAAAAAAGACAAGATAAACCAATTAAAAAATTTATAAAAAAATCATGCAATTTGATGAAATGATAAATTAAGCTAATTACGAGTGTTAATTCCAAGATTTGCATAATTCAAGAGAATAATATTTAAGGTTTCAAAATTAAGGGCGATAAAATTCAGCCATCTAAACGTTCATGGATATATTTTACATTTTTTCAATAAAATAAAAGTTAAAAATCAATTCGAAACTTATTAGATAAATAAAGAATAGTTTGATCACAAGCTAATCATTTCAAATGTTGATTATGACCTAACAGTTGAACCTAATTTTCTCCTAATAGAATTGAGGAGGGGTTTGTGTATGTTTTGAGATCAGAGGAAATTTATATGTAACTTTAACTAAATTTAGAGGAGGTTTCCACAAATACATTGGAACCTTTGTCCTCAATAACGTTGGCATTGAAAGAATCAAACAAACCAAGCTTAGACCTTCACCACCTGAGGAATAAGCCAGCCAACCGGTTAATGCACTAACCAAGCTTAGAATAAACGGGCCAAACATATAAGCATAGCACAATCGGGGCAACCGTAAACACATAAGCATCATATAAAGGCAATCAACATATATCGAAAGGCAACAATGGTGCATAAAATGCAAATCGGACACATGCGGGCAAATGTGGCCAAAAGCAGCTAAAATTGAGACAAATCGTATAAAAAAGTGGTGCTACTTCTATTATTGATATAAAGCCTCATTACATAGTGGAAATGTGCAAGGGAGGCACCAAGTCACACATTCCAACCCTTAAACTAGTGCCAGGCTCCCATTAAGGTCACCAGGCACTCCCCCCTAAAGAGTATTATAAGCCAAACCCAAAATTGTCTAAGATGACATACTTTTTCGAGTCGTCATAAGGGCTTTTCAACTTGCTCCGGGTGGAATTTTGCTACCAAAATACATCAATAGAAAGATAATAATCCAAGGATGATAGCCATGTGCTTTCCTACTCGCACTGGACAAGTTTCCTTAGTCAAAAGTACAAGCAAAGTCTAAAACAGGAAAAATTAGGAAAAATAATACACAAGTCAAATTGGTTCCAAATTTGGGCTACAAGTGCTCCATGATATGCTTGATTTATCTGCCAAGTTTCGTCCCAAACGGAGCTCATTTGCCTAGTCATTTGGTTCACAACACCAACTTGTGACATTCTCCCCCACTTAAAAAATGTCAATGTCCTCATTAACAACTTAGTCTTACATAGCTTCCATGAGTATCTTCAGTCTGCTTCACTTGAGATCTTCCTTCGATCTCTCTGCTTGTTCACTTAAGCCTCACCAATGAGCAAGTTATCTTCAACACCTCAGTCTGACTTGGATTGTTGGAAAGTTTTTAGTCTGCTACACTTTAGCTCATCCCCTAACTTCCTTCCGGTTTGTCTTTCCAAGGTTGTTATTGATGATAAACTCTTCTAAAAAATGGTTGGATTTGATTTTGACACCCAGCTGTTGTCCCCTTATCCCCAGCTGATAAGGTTGAACAAAGAGTCAGCACTCTTGTTCTAGCAGCACACTCTTTGGCACTTGATGGTTAGTATGCATGATCCCAAAATGTTGGTTAGGCACTTATACCGTAAGGTTATCTGGATATTTACAAAGCCCACTAGCATCCTAATAGGCTCCTATTGAAATATTTGCCTTATTCAAAATATCCCACTAAATGTGGCACCCCGCTAGGTGAAAGACCATTCCCTCTATCGTGATCATTTTTGAAAGAAATGTTAGTTCGTACTCTGCTAACCCGCCTAACTTATTGTGACAGACCCCTATTGGGACCTACCGCTCTGTGTTGTTAGTGAAGTTACTCGTGTGGGTTTAGGACCCACATTATCCCAATCCTAACATAAGACCCATCATCAGCGCCAGAATCTTTAGTATCGCCCTTATCACTCTTTTGCCCCTTCTCTTGTGTCTTGGCTTGTAGAGCACTTAAGGCATACTTCTGTGGGTAATCCACCACTTTATGTGGTCCACGGTAAAGGAAACATGACAAGGTCTTTGACTTCTTGCTTGCGTTGGAAACTTGAGATGATATGGATCCACGAGAGCTTGAAGATGACCTATTGTTCTCTCCCCCATTCTTGGACTTGCTCCCTTTAGACTGACTGCCATTGCCACTAGAAGAATTAAGGTACCACCCTACAAATTCTTGCTAGAAGGGAAATCAATGTCGTAGTCACAAAGGCGCTCTACCATAGTCACTGCATCAGTGAGGCTTTGGACCTTTCACCTTTGGAGTTCCATTGCAGCTTCATGTGAAAGGCCATCGACAAAGTAAAAGAGCTTGTCCTTCTCTGTCATGTCTCGAATGCCTAACATAATGGTTGTGAACTTCTTCACATAGTCTTAGACTGAGCTAGTTTGGCGTAACTCCTGCAGCTTGCATCTTGCCAAGTAATCAACATTCTTGGGGTAGAAGTGTGCCTTCAGTTCGCATTTTAATCCTTCCTAAGTATGGATATGGCACCTACCCGCTTGAATATCTTGATATTTAGTCCTTCACCAGACCTTGGCGCAATCTATGAGGAACATGGTAGCTCGGGTCATTTTAGACTCCTCCGAATCTATTTCCGTAGCTTGGAAGTATTGGTCTATATCGAATAAGAAATTCTTGAGCTTTTGGGCATCCCTCTCTCCCGCATATGGCCTAGGTTCGAGGACCTTTATTTTCCCCCTGTGCTCTGAGGCACCACCTTTTGCTAGATTGTTACCTAAGGCCAACATCATTATCCTTACACTCGTAGCAAGGTTGCCTATTTCCATTCGAAGAGTTAGTACAACATCCTTCACCTCATGGGTAAGGTCCTTGAAAGCGTCCCCAAGTTGCTATTGGGTATTCTCTATTGCAACAAGCCGCTCTTTGACTTATGGAGCACTACTACTCCCCGAGCCATTGACCCCCTTATTAGCTTCGAGAGTCTTAACTTGGTGCTCAAGAGATTCCCACCCTTTGGCCCTTTGAAAAAGTTCAGGGATCTCCTCGAATTGCATGCTACTTATGGCTTCAGCGATACCTTCGAGATTCCTAAGTGCACTCTTGATAGCTTCAAAGTATTCGGCATTCATCATTTTCTTGGCCATGGTAGGTGTATTGATAAGAGAAGCAAAATTTATGAGCATGGATTAGACCACACTCTGATACCAAATGTCATAGATCGGCAACTCAATAGTCAGGACATGCGGCGCTTAGACCTTCACCACCTGAGGAATAAGCTAGCCAACCGGTTAATACACTAACCAAGCTTAGAATAAACAGGCCAAACATATAAGAATAGCACAATTGGGGCAACCGTAAGCACATAAGCATCATATAAAGGCAACCAACACATATTGAAAGGCAACAATGGTGCATAAAATGCAAATTGGACACATGCAGGCAAATGCAGCCAAAAGCGACTAAAATCGGGACAAATCGTATAAAGAAGAGGGGCTGCTTCTATTATTGATATAAAGCCTCATTACATAGTGGAAATGTGCAAGGGAGGCACTGAGTCGCACATTCCAACCCCTAGACTAGTGTTGGGCTCCCACCAAGGTCAACAGGCACTCTCCCCCTAAAAAGCATTATAAGCCAAACCCAAAGTTGCCTAAGATGACATACTTTTTTCGAGTCATCATAAGGGCTTTTCCGCTTGCTCTAGGTGGAATTTTGCTACCAAAATACACCGATAGAAAAGAAAATAATCCAAGGATGACAGCCATGTGCTTTCCTACTCACACTAAACAAGTTTCCTTGGTCAAAAGTACAAGCAAAGTCTAAAACGGGAAAAATTAGGAAAAATAATACACAAGTTGAATTGGTCCCAAATTTGGGCTGCAAGTGCTCCATCATATGCTTGATTTATCTGCCAAGTTTCATTCCAAACGGAGCTCGTTTGCTTGATCATTTGGTTCACAACACCGACTTGTGACACTGGTCTGATCTAGAATCAAACAAAAGTTTCTGATGTAAGTAAACTTTATTTTTATCTTTCTGATTCCTTGTAAATAAATTTACTTAAGTTTGGACCAAGCAAAATTTTTTACTCTATGTTTAAAAATTTAGACTGAACAATAAACCAAACAAGTCATTGAATCAGATTTCAATTGGTTCAATCAATTTAATAAAAAGGTTAATTTTTAACCGGATGAAAATTCTAATTAGTTCATAATGTAATCAAACCAAAAAGTATGTTTTTGATAATATTTTTTGCCATAAGTTTAATTTTTATAATTCTCAGAAAACTACTATTTTATAGTCTAATATATAGTATGTATGTATGTATGTATTTACGTATAAAGCATATAATGACTAATATCTTGGTATTAATTGCATGCAGCTGGTTTTCTCCTTCACTACAAAGGATATGTTTCGTTATGATCATATTGAAAAGGCAAAGGAGTAGGAGATTTGGTTGTCACCTAGGATTTAAAAAACGGTCCATGACGGCAATATTGCCCGCAATATTGCGTTTTCACGGGAGACCGCATCCGCGATTTTCTGCAATTTTAGACCGTTATGGCCGCATTTTTCCGCATTGGTCTACATTGCGACGCGACCGCGATCGCGACCACAACCGCAATTTAAATCCCTAGTTGTCACTTTGTTCTATGTAAGTAACCTACAATTTACTCCTCGAATAATTCGAGAAGTCTCAATTTTGTTCTACAATTTTTTTATCTCAATTTAATTTTAAATATTTCAAATATATCTAAGTTAGTCTAGAATAATAATGCTGTTCCAAAATAGTCCTATCGTTAGCTTTTATTGACTGAGCTGACAAAACAACAATGTTTTGCACGAATTCTGTCGGATTGAACCACTGAAAAATTACATAAAACAAATTGAATGTTGGCTATTTTAAAATAGAATTATAGCAAATTAACAATACTCAAAATGGAATATTGGATATTTTAAAGAATTTTCACGCTAGTTTTGACAAATTGATGAAAGTTACCTCTAACCATGGAGCACCTATTTGTGACTCCCAAGCTGTGACCCTACCATCTTTGCCCTACAAAATTCGGATAGAAATTATTTATTTAAATTCTGATGAAGTTTCTAACCTAGCTTTCTTGTAATTAATATGTATTTGTCTGTCCTGTCCCAAAAATTAAAGATAATATTATTATAGTTTCACAGCTGAAATATTGAAATTGCAGTAAGTGTTCTTAGAATGATGTTTTTGAGTAATGAGGAGAAGTGAGAAAGATAAAATCATGTTAAACTTCTGACAAGGGTTTTCATTCAATGGTAAGGAAAGAAAATGACTGAAAGTACTGTGATCAACTGAAAAGAAAATATGAGATTATCAATTAGCAATTAACTTATCAGCTATTTACTAATTTATTAGTTATCAATTAATTTATTAACTATTTATGTAAAATAGCATCCTAACGTGTCCCTTGTGCGATAACTTTTTGAGCTTGAAGTCTAAACTTACTACAAAACCACTTAATCTTCCGTCAAAAATTTTAATTTTAATTAAAAGATTGCAGATGACAGTAGTTAAATGTTTGACTTCTCAGTCTATTGACCTGCAGAGAAAGTATGACATTAGAGCTTCATATATCCACTCTTCTTCCAGTTTCTCACCTACAATCTCTCTTGGCATAGTTGAAAGAAGTAGGCAGCACTGCAGGGGGGAAGAAAAATTTTAAAGGGAATTTAATTAAGATCACTGGCAAGTTTAATTAGCTCATTCATAATATGTATATATATACATACATATATACACACATACGGACAAATGATTTCAAATTGTAATCATGGTTATGCTACTGTATGATTAGTAAAATTTTGATCAAATGCAAAAAAATTACCAGCATTGTAATACAAAATTACAAAAAATTGCAATATTTGTGATGGGGTATGAATTGACCTTTAAACCTTCAGCAGTGCAGTCTGAAACAGGCCAAGCGTGATCCTTGTCAGAGAATGTCCATCCTCCTTTAGTAATATGAAGGAACATCCTCCAGAAGTCACTGGAAGGATTTTCCTTCACCTTCGTTAATTTAATTTTTCATAAACAAATAGAGACCCGAAGAGAAGGACAATAATAAATTATAATTATAGAATATGGATTTTTGGATACCTATACCTGGCATTTCTTTAAGAACTCATGGGCTTTCATGATTGTGGGTCCTAACCAGCAAAGCTTGGATTGAAAATATTGCATCTCAAACCTGACTGACTAAAGCCTTTATAGAAATTAAATTTGAGCATAATTAATTCAAATGTTAAATTTTTTTGAGAAGTAGAGAAATAGTCACGTATTAACTACCTACTAGGTATTATTCGTACATTATTATTCATTTCTTAGAATTGAAGTTGCAAAATGCGGTCACTAGCAGCAATATTGTTATTGGCCGCACTGCATCCTCAATTTTGCATTTCAACAGCTCTATTATCCTATATTTATTTACAATTTTACTAATTATAACAAGGGCTTATATTTAATAAATTGTTAGTACTATCATCTACCAATATGTTATCATTTTAATAAAAAATTTATTTAAATTCTTTTACTATGGTTAGATTTTTTAATTACTTTTATCTTTTTAATGATGTTTCTTCCTCTTATTTACTGATATTGCAAAACATTCTATACTATTAGTTGATTAAATTTCAAGCACAATTTAAAATCATAATTATAATTAATAAGATGTGGGTCCATTATCTCATTAATCTTGCATGTTCAAGTTGGATTGGCTTGCGCGGACACGATATTGAATTAAATGAAGCTGCACTTTATTAATCAGTAACATAGGAATGATAACGTCTATGGGTGGAATTTGGTTCTTTGTGACATGCTATAAAAAGTGAAGTGAACAATCACAACCAACGATAAGAAAAACAAAGATTGGTAATTTGATAAACTAAAAGTCATTAGAAAGGTAATTTTTTGATTTGTAATTATTTCATCCCTGATTTTCTGGTCAATACCAGTAATAATCTATTTTACCCTCTAAAATTTTTCTTGTACTTTAAAGAAGTCAGATCCGATGATGTGATAGGTAGTATTTATGCACGCATTTCTCTTGACAGAAAGTGAATTTTTCTTATTCTAAAATAATTTAGGAGATACACCCATGTCGTGGGAACAGTAATGAATGCATTATAACATTCAAGATCTAGTTTTATGCATTTGCTTATACTTTTCTATGACTAAAATTATATTAAGAATAAGAGATAGAATATATGAAAGTTAAGTGGAAACTAACTTGCACTGTGAGTCCATCTTCTGCAACCCAAAGGTAATCTGGTATTCTAGCAAGATGCTTCTTGAAATCATCTCCATTCGGATCTTCAACCCAACAAGCAAGCATAGATAGAAACTGCTCAAAAATTGTTTACCATTTAGCAATACAAATTAAGATGCTAAACGTATATACTTAGCATGAAATAATATCATTATCCAATAATTTTAATATTAATTTAATTCTGCAACTATTCACTTATGTCCAAGCAAAAATTCTTTAAAAAAATTTTAGCACCAAGAATAAAGTCATTTAACTACGCTTAATTAATTTCTATGTCACATGATCACATTTATTATCATACCTTTTCGACTGAACCAATGGTTATATATCGGCTATTTTCATCTTCGTAATGAATATGGTTCATAATTACTTCGAGAGTCTTCCTTCTGATCAATTTATTGAGGGGCCAACGTGTAAACAAAGACTCTGTGATTAAGTAGGCAGTATCCCAGAACATGTCTTGCATAAAGTTCTGGGCTTCTGGCAAATGAAAAGATCTTCCCGAAATATATTTAGAATCAGAATTTTATTAATATTCGATTTTTGACAATATTGTTAATCATAGTAAAATCACTATAGCACCACCGTCCCCATTTAGAATCAAAGTTGTTTTCAAAGTTAAACATACCTTTGCGCACCACTTAATTTGATTTGATGATAAGGTTCGTTGAGGAGTTCCTCTCTTAATGCAAGAGGCAGGCGTGTGATTGGAGCAACAAACTTTTTTCCATATAAATATGACATTGGCATGTACCATCTAAGTCAAAAATTGAAAAAAAATGTTTCAAAACAATTTTTGAAAATTAAAAAAATGAAAATATATCCAATCATTTCCCCCCATCAACATATTCCAACTCGGAATAATTAGAGTGTTATAGAAATCCCTGTACCATCGGAGTCAACATATTTGACTAGCCACCATTGGAAAACCAACTAAATTTATCTCTATTTATTTTGTCCGGGGAAATTTTTCATAAAAAACTTACTTATTTGTGTATAAATGAGGATTAATTTATCATTTTTATACCCTTCAATTAAAAAAAGTGATATATAGAGTTATTATAATTGAAGATAAATATATTTTAAATAAAAAATATCTTCCATCAAATTTTCTGTACTTTATATTATAAATATTATTTATTTTTTATTAATTTAATATTTTATATTTACATTCATATGGAATATATTTTTTCTCGAGACAAAAGTTGTCTAAAGTAGAACTCACTTATTAGGTAGTTTGAACATGCTCTCCGTAATACTTTAGAAAAAATGTTGAAACTTGTTTACAGGTTCGTAGCTGCAATTGGTTGTGTGGATGATTTTAGTTCCATGCATATGCATGTAATGTAAACTTGGTATTTTCCTAACACCATTATTAAAAAACTAATTATGAAAGTCTCTTATAGCATAGGATATAATCACTTGTGAAGTTTTGTGAACCTGCATGCACAGGAAATAAGGAAGGAAGGGTCCATAACTCTGGGGGCATTGGGAGGCTGCTGGCCCAATCAAACACATCCAGTATCCAAAAATAACGATAAAACAAGATTTAAAGGTTACCGATTTTTAAAATTTATTTTAAAAAAGGTAGTCTAATATGTAAAATTCACAAATTTAAATTGCAAATTTATTACATAATATGATACAATAATTGTAATATTGCAGTTGAAACAATAATGGAATTTGAAATTGACTTTTAAATATTTTATATTGATTAAAGTAAATTTTATAAATTTATCTAACCATCCTATAATTTAATAATAACCCTTTATTTGAATTTGGAATCCAATTCCTATTCTATTTTTTATGCATATAATATTGCTATATTGTAATAACAATGTTTGATCTCTATGATTTGTCTGTAATTTTAAAAAGTGAAGCAAGTTGCCGAGAGTGTTTCACTCAAATGATATTCAATGTTCCTTGAAGGCTTTACACCTTCCATTGTATCTAGGGTTCAATCTTTGGTACTTGCAACTGTGTCTACTTGTTTAACTACTCCTAATATCACCAAAAAAAGAAAAAAAAAGTGAGGCAAATAAAATTAAAATTTTAGAGGGTCATTTATTTAGTCTTACAGCAAGCCAGATTTTTGCCCCAACATGGAACATATGTGGCGCCACCATGATCAAAAATCCATCTGAGGGCTCTAGCACAGGCACTATCCTCAGCCTCAGGTCCATCTCCAAGCGTTCGCAAACATAGCTCAGAACAGTGCACAGTAAATAACCTGATGATTATACACGTAACGCTCAAATTCTTCTTGATGCTCCGGCAATAATATAATGTTTAGATGCCCTGTTATGGATAGAACAAAAATCTGCAAATTCACTGTTTAAGAAAGAGTTATAAATATACAAATCGAAAGATATTCAGAATCTTCTTATTACTTAGTTCAAAGGAAAACAAATAACCGATTGCTGGGGTTAACTTTTTCTTCTTCTCCACTATGCTGAACTTAGAATATTTTGAGTGTGCTAAATGATATGCCGTTCTCATTGAAAAAATTAAAATTCATTGAAGACAATTTTTATTAAGTAATAGTAGGAGTAGTTAATTCATTTGACACAAAGGTAAAACCTTTATGAAAATGATACTTGAACAAAACCTTTCAACTGATTGGTTAGATTCTATTAAATTACTCAATCTTCCTCTCCCACTTCAACGTGTAAAAAGTCCCCTTTCACAACGAAAAAGTATTTTTTGTGAATTTTAAAATTGGCACCACATGTTTAATCCTAGTTATTTTAAAATCATATTTTATGGGAATATTTTTATCACAAAAACTATCTACAAAATGCTTTTATTAGAGAAGGATACTTACAAATGTGAAACTTACTAATATGTGAAAGTAAAGATGTTAGTGAAAACAAATCTTTCTATAAGATACTTTATTATCTCTGAATGTGTCAAATGAAATGGAGTGGGAACTATCTTGATATTCCACCCAAACTCTAGTGTTAATAATAGATATAAATATATTATTTAAACTTATCAACATGCAAGAAGATTTTTTTTAATAGAATAGTGTTCAACACAATGGAATTGATAGTGAAAATGGGTTATATCTGCATGGACTAATATGAATGAATTGGATGTTTATTGTAATCTTAGTGTAAAGGTTGTTTATCATAAATGACACATAGGTTATTTATTGTAAATTATAATGTTTTTATTGTATATGCCAATATAAAGTTATGGAAATAAATAAAATTGTTGTTGCACCCTCTTTAAAATATAGTAATTTTAGAATTTATTTTTTCAAAGAAATAGTGGAAATAACCAATATGATCAATTAAAAGGGAAATTTTACATATGAATTATAGGATAAAACAAAAGTTGATATTTTAGTAAATATGGGAATATGTATTCCTTGAGAATTAGATGAGAAAAAACAAATAGAACCATAAAACATAAAGTTTCAAAAATACCTCTAAGAATACTATTCCTCATTTTTTGTGACCATCAACTTCCTTCTCCCTTTCTCATTTTTCCTAATTCCATCAAGTTCTTCTTCCTCTCCTTCCCCTTCATTCTTATATCTTCATCAAATTAAGTGAAAGTTTATGGTAAAAACATCTTCATAACTAACATTTGCTCCTTCTCTCCTCCTTAGTTTAGTGAAAGTTTATGAGTTTGGTTTCATTCAAAGTTTGAAACCTTAATCAAGGAAATCTTGGGTTTTTAGCGTGATTAGGATTAAGACATATCCAATATAGCATTCTAGCACTCTCTTCCATAGTAGGTGAGTGGATACTCCATCCCATCTTGTTAAATCTTGAGAAATTTGAGTTGAAATTGCTTATTTTGAGCTTTATAGCCATTTGAATGTAAATGGTTGATTTTTGAGTTGATTGATGGAAATGCTTTAATGGAATGGTGGTGTGGATTCATTAATGTGTTATTGGTATGTATTTATGATTGTATGATATTTAGTAGACAAATGGATGCATTAAATGCAAGTTTTGTGAAGAATGAATAGTAAAAAATTCAAAGTTCTACAAATTTTATAGGTGATAATTGACTATGCCCCAAAAAACTCATTTTAGAGGGATATAGTCGATTATGTAGTAACTATAGATCTCTAAAGTGCTCTTTGAAACCCAATAGTTAACTATTGGGCCCTAAGTTTGCCTTTGGACCTTACTACTTGACTATATAATTGATTATGGTCCTCAAAGTTGGTTTTGAGACTCCTATTATCTAGTATATAGTTTACTATACCTAACTTGAAAAATCATGACATCTAAAGGTCCAACATGAGATATATGTTTTACAAACATCAAGCTTTGATGAAATATAATAGACAAGGATAAAATATATGAATTATGATCATGAAATATGAAATTAAACTAGTATGATGCATGATATGAATGACATTGTATTGTTGCCTATGTAATGAATTGTGATGTATAGCCATACAAAGAGTCATGGTATTGTTGGATTATTGTGATGAATATAGCTTATGGCCTATTATTAGAAATGAAATCCTTAAGCAAAATATGGATTGAGAAATATGAAAAGGGCAATATAAAACCAGATAATTAATTCTTGATATTCGATCAGAAAAGTATAGGGGTGACCTTAGAAGGACAAAAATAGATAGGTAAGAAGGATATAAGGTTGATTCTAGAGTTACAAGGTGGATGTATATGTTTTATCATTAACTATTATGGAACTATGATCTGATTGTCAATTGGTTATTCCTATATGATCTAAGTATGGTAAAATAATTAGGTGTGAGCCTCTTAAGGCTATCTAAAATGGAATTGATAATGTCATTGTGTGATAAGTTTCATATGAGAATGATCTAATGGGCAAGTTATTGTATTTTATTGGTTAAATGGAATAGTTACTCATTAAACCTCAACTCACCCTATTGTGATTTATTTTATAGATTCTTAAGTTAAGCCTCCACTACCACCAATACTTCCTTAAAGCTAAGCACATTGGTTTAGTTGTTTGGTAGCCTTAAATATTTGTATATAGACTATCTTTTGAGTCTTATTCTATCTGTAGGCTTTGGTAGAAAATCCAAACATTGAAATCACCTTTTCGTTAACTAGAATGGCTTATTCTCAACTTGGGAGGGTTATACATAACTCTAACATCCTTACATTTCATAAAACTTTGTTAATTAATAAAATATATCTTTTTAATCAAATGTTGCCTTTCCCCTACTCCTTCTTTAATAAATTATTTAGAATTGAGTTTGATTGAAACCAAGTAGCAAGTTCCACACTAGTTACAATCAGATCAGGGTTGTGACAATTGTAGAATATTTTTTCATAATATATTGTCTCCTTTCTTATATGTTTCTAAATTCATAGTCAATCTATTTTTATTTTTATTTGTTTGCATAGAAAAAAAATCCAAAAAAAGATGTAAGAGTTGTCACAAATAATCGATGATACAATGCATAAATGAAATGTACTACTCTGGATTTCATATAAAATAACTTGAATAAAAAATTGAACAATTCTAACAATGATATTGGTGTTTTTACAAAATTTATGCTTAATTTGTAAAATTATTACTTCTAATTGAATAAAAAAAGGCCTAAAATAGTAATGTCAAGATTTTATAATAAATTGACATTAAAGTAATGCAATATTAGTTTTTATTAAATAATTAACATTAAACATTTTTAGTAGGACTATGTCATCTTATTATACACAATATTGTTTTATGGGAAAAAAAAGTCTAACAGCCAATGTAGTTTACCTAACTTCATTTTACATGTCTTCATTTTTTTTAATAACCAATGTGGAAAATCTTTGTACCAACAAAAAATGCTAATGCATTGGTAAGAGAGTGATAATAGAAGACTAAAAATTAATAGTATTATTTCCAAAAATAAGATTCCTTTGATATGAAGCTCATTAAAGCCTAAGGTGTACTCTAAAGCATCATTAAGCATAAAATTTTCTTTTGCACTTTTATGCAAGCAAGGTATACTTACCAAAGCTCTTAATATTTTCATTCTAACTATGTGGTGTTGTTTTGTTTGAGCTTTGTGTTTACATGTACTAAATCTTAGGATAATTAAGGTTGAGGTTGAGATGTATCACTAAAATGTTTCTAATGTTCTATTGGCTCATGAGTATGTATCATTACCTTGGGCACAAAAATAAATTACATATAGAAGCTTGCATTTAAATGTAAGGATTTGTTAAGACCTCAAATATTTGCTTGAAAAATGTCTAGCTTCGGAGAATTAGGGTTGCAATTTTCATGCATATAAATATGTGAATGTGTTTCAATTTTGGGTATAAAACTAAGAATATGTGCAATTTGCAATGACATAGAGATAGTTTAGTGTTATTGTGCGTATAAATTTTACTAGATTGGTTAGTCATGAATTGAAGATGGGTGCATGTTGTCACACCCATTATAATTTAAAATGTTTTGTGTGAAAAATTAATGAGTTAATATAAGAAAATTTGAAATAAGAATTTTATGTAAAATAGTTAGGAAATGAAATGTTTAAAGGTTAAGTGTGATTATGATGAATATTTGTGTATGGATAAGATTTATAGCACTTTTCCAATTTTGCTCTTGGCCATATTCTTCTTTATTTCCTAATTTTTAAGGTTCTTCCCCCATTTCTCCACACAAAACATCCTAAATTTCATTCTCCTCTTCTTCTCTTCTCCTTCTTCAAATTGAGGCACTTTTTTTATCAATCTCTTATGTTCTTCTATCTAAGTAAGATAAATTCTCATCTTTACTAGGGTTTTTCTCTATTTCCTTTATAACTTGGAATGAATAGAGGATTTTAGATTAAATAGCAATTTGAAAGCCTAACTTCAATTTTTTGTCTTTTTGATAATTAGGAACTATCAACCTATGGTTTCACTCATCTAGCATCTCCTCTATACAAGGTGAGCAAACATTTTAAGTAAAATTGATTATTTTTGAAGGATTTTAGTTGAAATGGGTTATGTTTTAAGTTTTTTTTAAATCTTGAAGAAAGATGGTGACTTGTATGTTTTAATTTGAAATTGTGAATGGCATTGATAGCAAATATATGTGATGGATATGGCATGATGAAAGTAATTTATGTAGCCCATCTAATGATCGAAGATGATGGTTTAGATACTCACACAGAGGATATGGTTCATAATGTTGTAGATAATTTTAATGACCATCCACATATCCTAGATAGCTTGTTAAGTGATGTAAAGAAGGTATTGTATTTAAGTTGTATTAAATTCACATGTTTATCTATTGTCACTATAACAAATTAACACTTGTACCATGAATTATGCCATGGAAATTCAAAAATTGTGGCAATTTTACCATTTGCCATGGGAATAAAAAATTTAAACAAATGTCCAAAAAATTAAAAAAATTTTACCATGGGAAAACTTTACCTATGGCAAAATATCACTTGTTCCATGAACAAAGCTATGAGAACTCAATCTCCATGGCAAAATATTATTTGTGTTACGAAAAAACTTTATCCGTGGCAAAATATCACTTGTACCATAAAACTAAGTTACGGGAACATATTCTATATAGTGAAGTATTACTTGTGTTATGGAAAAACTTTACTCATAGCAAAATATCACTTGTGTCATAAATTAAGTTATGAGAACATATTCTATACGGCAAAGTATTACTTGTGCCATAAATTGAGTTACAAGTATACATCTCTTGTAACAAAGTATTACTTATTCTATTATATAAGTTAGAAAAATTTATTTATAACAAATTATTACTTATGCCATGAATTAATTCTATAAATAAAATCATAGTTAAATATATCATTTTTTGTAGCTATACATATAAAAAATATTATTTATAATAAGTGCAACATGCAATATGGTAAACAATAAAAAATGTAAATATTTATATATTATGGATATTTAACAAATAACTAATTTATGAATTGATCAATTGATTAGTCCCATCAATCAAAATAAAAAAGCTATAAAATTTAACATTTTCAATTAGCTGATTCATAAAATATATGTAAAAAGATAGAACTACCCATAAATTATATAGTTGTGTACTTTTATTATTTTTCTTAAAACAATTAAAATAGGAGTTGAATCCCAAACCTTAAGATATATAAGAAAGAATTTAATTATTAAGCTTTTAAACATTTTTATTTACATATATACCAAATTTAATATTTATTAGAATATAACTATTTTTTTAAATAATAAATAATTATTTAACTTTTCATCAATTAAATTTATATAATAAAATTAATATACATCAATAAAATAAATATTATAATATATTAAAGATTGTATTAAACAATTATTCAATGAATTTAAATTCTATACATACTAAAATTTAAAATTAATAGAATTTACATTTACATATATATAATACATACATATATAATAATTTTTTAAATCATCATTCAGTCCAATTTTTAAAATATCAATTAAACAAAAAAATCATTTCAGGTATATAATATTATAAAAATTTAATTTTTATCGTATTACACTATTCTTAAAAATTTGTTAACAAAAAAGATATATATATATATATATTATAAAAATATTAAAATTATTATATTATATATAAATAGTATAATTTATGAGATAAGTTATAACAAGTTTTATTATAGAAATATGTAATAATAAATTTTATATTCATCATTGTAATATTAACAAAATTTTTAGTAAAAAATTTTAAGCAAATTATATTTAAGGAAGTGATATATATAAAATAGTCTAAATTTTCTTTTTCTTCCTTTATTAATTCCAAATGTATTAATTTCATTTCTCACATATATTTTGTAATAATTTCTTTCCTTCTAAATAATAATTTAATTAATTTAGTCTATTCATTTATAATTTTATTGATAAGTTAATGACTTTATAAATGGAAGAATAAAAATTAAATATAAATAACATATGAGAGAAGAAATTAATAAAAAAATTTGTGAAGGTTTGAATGATTTAACTTATATTTGTGAATAAAAAAAAATATGTATTATTAATAAAAATTAAAATTCAATAATTTTTAATAATTTTAATTTTAATTTATAATTAAAATTTAAATATACATAATAGTTCAAAGTTATGATTTGTATGGATAGTTATTTCATATAATTTAACCTTTATTGAAGGAGTTTTAGAAAATAAAAAAAATTGCTTCAAAGATGTAAAAGCTTTACTTTTATTTGTAATAACTGAATTAATAATATTTAATGAAAAATAGTAATAAAAGGATTAAATTAACTAATTAATTATTTATGAGAGATAAATTTGATATAAAATATATGTAAAAGATAAATTTTATATAAGTAAAATTAGTGATGAAACAAATAAAAATTTAGTTTATAAAAAATTAATTTTTAAAATAAAATAATAAAATATTTTAGTATTAGTGTATTTTTATTATATCTTTTTATGTAATATTTTATTATTATATAATTAATGTCATATAAGTGTAGTTTTATTTTTAAAGGCAATTGGTCAATTAAAACTTTATATAAAATATATTATATTATACAACTAAATAAGCAAACTAGCACAATGATAAGGCATGACATTCATTAGCTTAGAGATTCAGGTTTGATTCCCGGTAAATATAATTTGTAATTTCTAAATAGATAGAATTTCAATGATTTATTCTAACTAGATATGGGTTAAAAGTATTAACAAATTACAGTAGATGTATAAATAAAATAATAGGATAACACTTAATTAAATTGGTTAAATATTTGATTTAATTTAGATATATAAAAATTATTTTAGCTAATTACATTCATTTTTATAATTATTTTATTTTATTTTTTGCCATGATTTTATTTATGGCAATATGAGTTACTAGCAACGGATGTGCCTTTCATGCCACATTTGTACACATGGCTAAAAGAATCTATTAGTCATAACTGAACTCAGGACAAAAAAAATCATTTATGCCATAGAACATTTTTTCCCGTGGCAATTTCCTTGCCACATTTACTTATGCTACGAGACCATTCAACTAATATTTCCATGGTTAAATAGCATAGCTACGGAAATTTTGATCTTGTGCCACAATTTTAACTGTCGTACAAGTGTTAATTTGTTGTAGTGTGTGTTGAGATTGTACAACTAGAAAACAAGAAATGGGTGGAGTAAGAAAAGATTTACAACATTACTGCAATTGTTGAAAGATATGCTTCATGAAAGTAAAACACTATTGGCCCATGCTTATGACATTAAGAAAACCTTGTGTCAAATGGGTATAGAGTATGAGTTGTTTCATGCCTCTCTAAATGATTGCATATTGTACCAAAAGGAGTATAAAACATTGCATTAGTTTCCAAAAATATAAGGCATTTTGTTACAAATTAAATAAATATGATGGCAACATCAAGGAAGAGGTTTTAACTAGGGTGTTATGATATCTTCCCAAAATTCGAAGGTTTTAATGCATATTTAGTAATACAAGAAATGCCAAAAACTTAGCATGGCATGCAAAGCAAATGATTTCTGATGGTAAGCTTCATCAGCCAACAAATTCCTCTTAATGGAAAAGATTGACTTATTATTTGCCAAATCCAATAGTAAAGCAAGAAACCTTAATCTTGCACTATATATTAGTGGAATAAACACTTATAATAACTTAAGTAACAAACATAGAAAATGACCTATAACATTGGTGATTTACAATTCTCCCCTTCATTATGCATAAAATGCAAGTACATGATGTAACATTATTGATTTTAGGACCTAAACAATTGTAAAAGAATATAGCTATGTTCTTGGTATCACTTATCGATGAGTTGATGCTTTTGAGGAATAAAAGTGTATCAATATTCGGAATATATTGTCAGGAGTCCTTCAAGATGGTAAATTACAAATTTTATGCATTTGGTATAGAAATTTTTTATTAATTATAATTTTTATCATAAAATTTAAATTATGAAAAATTATTATTTTTAATCATATTATATATTTTTATTATATTAAATTATTTAATAAAATATTTTTATTTTTATAAAAAAAATATTATTAATAACTATTTTTATTTTATTCCTATGCTGTTTTAAAATGTCACAGATAAATAAATACAATTATAAATAACTTACCCCATTCCCTTATTCTTTTCCTCACTTTTCCATATTTTTAATTCATGGCACCAAATCCATATGACTTATCTTTTATCTGACATAAATAAAATAAGATTTTATTTTATTTTCAAATAAATTTTTTTAAATGATATTTTACTTTAAGTAAAAATAATTTTTTTACAATTTCAATTTTAATTATATTTATGTTATTATGAAATTGATTAAATTCAATAAATATTTTATTAGAATTCATTTTTTTATTTAATACAAAATACATTTTATATAAAAAATTTACCATATTTCTAACATTATATTTACCATAATATTAAAGAAATATTTTTAACTGAATTTTATGTATTTTTAATACATCTCAAATAAAATAATTTATTTACAAATAAATTAAAATTATTATTTTTGATAAATTTTTAAATAATGAAATTTATTTATGAATAAATTATAGTTATTTCTATTAAAATAATAAAATAAAATTAATTCTAAAAATATTTGCATCCAAAACGAAAAGCTCAAATTTAGTTACCATTCGAGAGTGGACAAGAATGTCGACGTTCCCTCCAGTAAATGGGGCCCCACAAAGATACGGCCATGAAATAACTATCTGGTATACAGATGCATAGCAATTTATGACAATTAATGAAAATTGGGCGCAGTTAATGAAAGTTGGGTCGGACCACAATACTCTAGTACGAAATGTGGGGCTAAGCGCCCCGCCTAGATAGATCAACTACGCTATAATGTCTAAGATCAATTCGCATACTTTCAAATTATTTTATGGCCATTATAAACATAATTTGCATGTAAATTTCATTAATCCTTTAACACAATTTATATGAATTAATAACTAATTTATATTTATATTTTACAACTAAATCATACAAATATTATTTTGGTTATCTATATTTTATATATATTCTCAAAAACCTTCTACATGAAAAAACAAATTGCACTACATTAAAATTTCCAATATCAATTTTAATTAAATATTATATATAAAAATATAAATATATTGAAATTATAATTATCTTTTTCAAAAAAATAATCTATTTAAACAGAATTATCTAAAATCTGATTTTTCAATTTATTTCATCTATATTAATCGCAAGCTCAATGTTTCAGAATTATTTTTCGTTCGGTCTAAACGACATTTGGATAAAATTATTCCATCGATTGAAATATGTACTGTTGTGGTTATGTGAAACAAAATTTAGTTGCATTCAGTGGGTGAATGAATCTCCCCCTTTTAATTTGAGGGAAGGTGAGAGTAAAAATGATGGAGCTTTCTTTTTCTTCTTGATTTAGAGAAATAAATTTGTGATGAGTTCAAAAAGAATTTACAAAATAATAATTTTAGTAGAAAAGAATTCAATTTTAACCTTTTTTACATTAAATAATTCATTAACTTTTTCTGAAAGTATAAAATTAGCGTATACATGAATAATTTTTTTATGAATAACTCTCTCTCTCTCTCTCTCTCTCTCTCTCTCTCTCTCTCTATATATATATATATATATATATATATATATATATATATATATATATATATATATATATTCTATTGTGATTGCCTATTTCCTTTTTAACAATATTATACAAAAATCATAACTTTCACGTAAATTTGTCTAAAAATATATTGTATCATTACACTTCTAAGAGCAAACCAACTAAATAAAAATGTATTTTTCATAATAATTCCATACAAAATAAATTGCGTGACTAGTGTTATTATACAATTTTTCATAATTTAAGCTTAATTCACAGGTTAATATGTTGTATGCCGGAGATTCTTCAAATTTATTCACCATCAATTTACTATTTTTTTTAATTTTATGCATACAAGACCTTCCTTAACATACACTTATAGATAATAATTGGCATCTATATTTAAACATAAAATATGACATACAATTTCCAAAGACTTGTAAGATGTGAGCAAACACCTCAATTTTATTATTTTTAATTTTGAATTTTAAATATTTGAACTTAATGCTTTTCATATATTCTTTTTTTTTATTAGTGCCATTTACGAGTGAAAATTTATTTTACATGTTTGAGTAAATATATAATTTTCTTCATATCAAATGTTTCTTAAGTTGACGTCCAGATGTAAAATTGTTTTCTTTATTATATATTTATATATTAATTATAGAAATATAATTTTTATCTGAATATATTTGTATTAGATAAAATGAATATTATTTTTATTTTTAAAATTATAATATTTTTTATATTTTGATGCTAAGCCTGTGCATTGACCTCGTATAAAGACCATAATATTTAAGTATTAAGATATATTACACATTAAATTTACAGCTTTTGAATTGCTTTTATTTTAAGCACTAAGTTTAATTAATAGTTTGACAATTTTATTATAGAATATTAAAACTTTATATGTTTTTAAAATTATTCTTTTTATGATTTTAAAATTTATTCATCAAATTTCTAACTATTGTCATGTGTATTATAAGTTTAAATATATCTAAAAAATAGAGAGTTTAGATACATGTAATCAATAAAAACCTAATAGCAGCTAGCAATTGCTAAATTTTAAATTAAGTCTCGGCCTGCTTCGATCATGTCTGATTAGAATTAGGCTGATGCATTGATGATTGATATACTGATTTTGGACCACAAAAGGAAATTAATAAAGATGGATTGTTTTGCATGGAACCTATTAATTTCTTTTATCGTCTGAAACCCATATTAACCATTGAATTACTGGGTAAATGCAATCCTATAAAAGTACCTGGGCGTGAAAGTCCACACCTGCAAGTTGCCATAAATGCAGTGGCTATGAGAAAGGTTCCGTTCAATATATATGCATGATGATGATATCTAAGCCGTTTGGTGTCTCAATTTTGTTGCAACTGCCACACTTGATAAGATGAATAATTTTCTTTTCATTTTTCTACGCTTATTCTATATTCACTTAATTTCTTTCAATAAATTATGAAGTTTACTTATTTTCATATTCATTTTTTTTCCTTACAAATGGTAAAATTTATTGTGAAGTGAGTATATCCCATTTTTTAATAAGAATTAGGATTGGTCACGACTTTACAAAAATTTTAAAATTTTACTAATATTATGTAATTATATAAGTTTTTAGAAAGTTTTTATAAATCATTTAACAAGAGTTTGCAAAGGAGGAGTCTTACACACAGCAGGTACTGCATCTTTGTGCCTTCATCTCTCTGTCTTACAATAAAATCGAAAGAGCCAGTGCCACTAATTTTTTCTTTGCATATGGATGGACAATTAGATGTTTAGGCTTTGAAGGTGAGATGCATGTGCAGCATGCAACGGGCAGAGAACGTAAGTTTCCTCCTTCAAAAGCAACTTCAAATAACCTCTTTAAATTAATTTACTCACATTTTTTTATAGTATTAACTTAAAATTAAAAAAGGCTGACAAAATATTTCTAAATTTTAAAAACGATCGTGATAATCCATAAATAATATTCTATTTCTGTAATTTTATTCATTTGTTATATTGTTTAGGAATGAAATTGTATATACAAAAAGGTAAAATTATATCAATAAAAATAGTATTCAACAATTATTATAATTATTTTTATAATTTAAGCATCATTTTATTTTAACAACAAATTAGATTTAAGAGATAAAATTATTAATTTCATGTACTTCCTATTGGATTTTTTAATGGACATTGTATACATATTTAAATAACAATAATAACTGTATATTATTAGGTATTATAAGATTTGGCTCAAATTAAAATATCAAATAGACTTTGAAATTAAATGAGTTTAAATTATCTCATTAAATATAGGTTTTTATGTATAAAAATATAAAGTCTTATTTTTTTTATGATGGGCAAATTAGGAATAAGAAAAATAAAAAATAAATAGGAGGTTGTGGACCCTAAATTGTGTGTAAAAATTTTATTGTCTAATATCCCATCATTAGAAAATAGAGAGAGATTTTCTCTAAAAAAACTAATTCACACCAATTTTGAAAATCAAGAATCATGAAGCCACAATCCTGTTAGTTCCTATGGATTCAAGTATGCTTCCATATTAGGTAGTATTTTTTTTAATAATTAAATATAAAAGATCCAGATTTTGATAATAAATTTTATCATTACCATAATTGAAGTTTTTCAATAATTGGTATAAGAGCCATCATGTTAAATTATTGAGAAAAAATTATTAATTTAGCTTCCAACTTGATTCAGTAGTATATACAATTCCACATGGATTATTGCAATTCCGTTTAAAGTCAATCCATTATAATTGAATATATAAACATTTCCTATTGTTAATAAATTTCGATGAAAGAATTTCATATTGAAAACGTCAAATCAAAACGATGTATATAAAAGTTGTTTGAATTGCATTTTGACGTTAAAGTTTAGTGTCACACATTTATACATATTCAAATTCATTGAAATTTCACGTATTGGTTTCCGGTTTATATATATATAATTGGTTTTTGTTCGAACACGTTATGTAATATCTATGGATTTAGTATATCCATGCATTTAGTATATGTGATTTACTATTTTATATATACGTAAAATCTTTTTGACTAAAAGATTGTGATTTGATGTTGATAATGTCAAATCGAAACATATATAATATGTTTTATTTTGAATTGTTTATGTATAACATATAGAAATTCAGATGTATACGTTAGGATTATGTTAGTGACAATCAAGATTTGTTTTAAAATATTTGAAGTCAATGATTATATTGATTTACGGATTTAAATTGAAATATATATATATATATATATATATATATATATATATATATTTATTTATAAATTATACATTTATATATTCAAATTCAAATTTTGACATCTTTTATTTTTTATTTATTGGAGTGTCTAATATTTTAAATTAATTGATTGAAGCAATATGTTACTAAAATAGCCTCTCTTGTGTAAATTGATTAATTTGAAATATTAAGATGGTTCTAAGCTTGGATTTCATGTGGATAATGACCAACCCAAAGAAAGGTTGTTTTTTGATTGAAATTCAATACAATGTGGTGATAAATATGTGATAATGATCAAGTTTTTCATGTGAACATTAAGTCAATCCAAAAAAAGGCTTATAATTTAATAGGAATTTATTGCCAATATTTAATTATTACACTAAAAGTACTACTTACAAGTAGATTTTTCTATCCAAGGACAAAAATTCAATGTTGTGTTAGGTATCTTGTGATGGGACTTGCCATTATTTGAATTTGTTATTCATGTTGAATTCAAATTTTTATTGTGAGCTTGTTGCTTTGTTTATTTTTCTTAGGATTTTGTGAATACTTTTATTGCTTTGGTGTCTACAAACATGAACTCTATCCTTGTGCTTAATGACACAAACTTTAAAGATTGAAAAGAGAACATCATGATTGTTCTTGGTTGCATGGACCTAGACCTCGGTCTTTAAGTTGAACAATCCCCCTTTTCTTACGGATGCAAATTCATCTAATGCTAAGAGGAATTTAGAGAAGTAGGAATGCTCAAATCAATGAGTCTCATGATCATGAAATGTACAATTCTAGAAACTTTTAAGAGCATAATATCTAAGAAAAATGATGGTAAATTGTTCCTTAAAAATTTAAGAAAGATTTTGCCAAAAATAAAAAAGCAAAGAAAGTACCTTTTAAGGAGTCTTTTTTCAATGGGATATAAAGGTAAAGGGAACATCAAAGAGTACATTTTGGAAATGTCTCATCTTGCTTCAAAATTGAGAGCACTAAAGTTAGAGCTATCTAAGGATTTGCTTATGCATTTAGTTCCAATCTTTCTTGCCATGCAATTTAGTCAAAGTAAGGTCAGTTATGATTGTCAAAAGGAGAAATGGTCTCTTAATGAAATCATTTCACATTGTGTACAAGAAGAAGTGAGATTGAAGCAAGAAAAGACTAAAAGTACACACTTGGATTCAACCTTTAGAGATAATAACAAGAAAAGAAAGAAAAGGATAAGGAAGTTATAGTTGTTCCATCATAGAAGAAGCAACATAAGGAACAAAAAGGGTGAACTAAGGAATTCACTTGCTACTTCTATGAAAATAATCCTTATAAGAAAAAACAATATACCAATTGTTTTGAGGTTAATTTAACTTTAGTTCTTAGACATACTTGGTGGATAGATTTAGGTGTTTTCACTCACATAATTGTGTTTGTTTAGGGTTACCTGAGTTGTTAAAGACTAAGTGATGGTGAAAGATACAACTTTATGGGCAATGGCAAGTCAGTTAGGCTTAAGGCAATTGAGACTTTTAGGTCATTATTAAAGATTGGATTTTATTTGGATTTAAATTAAGTTCATGTTGTATCATCATTTTGACAAAATATAGTTTTTATTTGCTTACTTTGTTCTTTTGGAAATAGTCAATTTAGTCCTTCCTTTTTTATGATTCAAAACTTGTTAGTTCTAGTTCTTTATCTGGATATGATAACCCTTACATGCTTAATACAATTACCTCATTAATGAAATCCTACATGTTAATTCATGTAACACTAAAAGGAAATTAACCACTAAGAATTCAACATTACGCTAGCACAAGCATTTAGGGTACATCTCTTAACAAGGAATTGGAAGACTTGGGTCAAATAGAATTCTTGATCCTCTTGATCTATTAGCCTTCAAAGTCTGTGTTAAGTGCATTAAGGGGAAACAAACAAATATAACTAGATTAGTTGCTAACAGATCTTTATGCATCTTAGAACTAATATATACAAAAATTTATGGGTCATTCCTTATAGCTTCTAAGAATGGTAAACAATATTTCATTATGTTTATAGATGATTTTTTTATCTCACAAATACCTTTATCTTTTTCATAAAAAGTCTCAAGCATTAGATGTGTTCAAGGCTTTTAAATTTGAAGTTGAGAAATAATGTAACAAAAGGATTAAAGGCATTAGGTCTAGCCGTGGTAATGAATACTATATTAGATATAATAGATCAAATGAAAAACATCTAGGACCATTTGCCAAATTCCTAGAAGAGTGCAGTATTGTCCCACAATATATTGTGTGAGGAGCCCTAACATGAATAGTGTTACTAAAAGATGAAACAAAACCTTAAAGGATATAGTCAAGAGTATGGTTAGTTATACTACCTTATTGTATTCACTTTGATGAGAGACATCAAGGACCACAATTTACGTCCTTAACAAAGTTCCAACTAATACAACAACTAAAACCCTTTTATGAATTATGTATAGGTAAAAATACTTAGTGTGAGAATAATTTTTTCATAACCTTTATAGATAACTTCCTCCATTATGGCTATGTCTACCTTATAAATAGTAAGTCACAATCTATTGAAAAATTTAAATTCTTTAAAGCTGATGTGGAAAAGTAATGTGGCAAAGAGATTAAAATTGTGAAATCTAACCATGGTGGTGAGTATTATGGCAAAGCTAGCTATACAAGCCAACTCATAACACCTTTTGCCAAATACTTGTAAGATTGTGGGATAGTTTTTTAGTTTACTATGCCTGGGACTCCTTAAGAAAAATGGAGTGGCCAAAAAATGAAATCACACTTTGCTAAACATGGCAAGATCCATAATGAGTAAAACCAAGTTATCAATTTTTCTTTACGGAAAAACCTTAAAAGCAACTATGTATATCCTAAATAGAGTCCTTATCAAATTAGTACCCAAAACACCTTTTAAGCTTTTCAAGCGTTGGAAACCTAGTTTTAGTCATCTTCCAATGTAGGGTTTTCCTATTGAAATAAAATCTATAAACTAATGGCATCAAAGTTAGATTCCAAAATCACCAAGTGTTATTTTGTGGGATATCCTAATAGATCAAAAGGTCATAAATTCTATTGTCTTACCTATTAGGTAAAAATAGTTGAGCCATCAATAATAAAATTTCTTGAATTTGATGTTTGTAATTCTAGTGACCTTCAAAATGATGATAATGTTTTAGAGGAGGCACCTACTATTTTTCCTATACTTTTTGCATAACAAAGGGTCATGTAACAAATTATTAATAAAATGCCTAATGCACAACATTATGAAGGTATTGTGAATAATCCACTTGAATAAGAATAACCTATTGTGCTTATTGATACTCCTGTTAGACATTTTGAAAGGGTAAGAAGGTCTACAATCTCAAATGATTATATTGTATACTTAGGTAAGCTTGATTATGATATGGGGTAGATCATTGATCCAATGAGTTACAATGAAGCAATTTCTTGTAGATAATCTAGTAAATGGATAAGATTCAATTTATGTATTCTAATGAAGTATGGGAGTTAATGGAAATTATAAATGGTTTTAAACCCATTTGTTGCTAATAGGTCTTTAAGAATAAAAAGGAATTGAATTGCAACATTGAGCAATTCAAGCTAAGATTGGTAGCAAAAAGGAATATGTAGAAAGAAAGGATAGACTTCGAAGAAACCTTTTCACCTATATCTTCTCAAGATTTCTTAAGGATCATTATGGCCTAGATGGTTCATTATGATCTAGAACTCCATCAGATGGATGTGAAAACTATCTTTTTGAATGGAAATTTACATAAGAAAGTCTATATACAATAACTAAAAGGTTTTGTTGAAAGTGGAAATGCATAATTAGTACACAAGTTGAAGAAGTCAATCTATAGTCTTAAATAAACATCTAGGTGGTGATATCTGAAATTTGATAAAATCATCTCTTCCATTAGTTTTGTTAAAGATAACATTGATCAATGCATATGCCTTAAGGTGAGTAGGAGTCATTTTGTTATTCTTATTATGTATGTGGATTATATATTACTTGCTAGTAATGACATTAATTTGCATCATGAGACTAAATCTATGCTGTCTCAATCTTTTAATATGAAAGACCTTGGTGATATATCTTTCTTTTTTGTTATTGAAATTCATAAAAAGAAGTCTAGACACTTGTTGGGACTTTCACAAAAGGCCTATGTTAATTATGTTCTTGAAAAGTTCAACATGGATAAATGCAAATATGGAGATGTTCTTATTTCTAAAGGTGATAAATTCAACAAAGACCAATGTCCTGAGAATGAAATTAAAAAAAGTTTAATAAAAGACATACCATATTCCAATGCTATAGGCTGTCTAATGTATGCTTAAGTTTGTACTAGGCCTAATATATCTTTTATTATGACTGTTCTCAGTAGGTATCTCTCTAATCCAAGTAATAAACATTAGATTCTTGTTAGAAAGGAAATAAGGTAGTTGCAAAAAAACAAGGATTATATACTGATGTACATGAAGGATAATGGCCTTGAAGTAATTAGGTACATAGATTCAAATTTTGCTGGCTATATAAATGATATGAAAGTGACATTAAGTTATGTTTTTCTTTTAGTTGGTAGGGCTATCTCTTTGAAAAGTGTGAAATAAATACTTATTGCATCTTCTAGCATGCAAACAAAGTTTGTTGCTTACGGTGCAAGTACACATACAATATAGCTTAGGAATTTCATTTTTAGGCCAAAAGTAATTAATTTCGTCTCAAGGCCTTTAAGGATTTACTATGACAATTCTATAGTAGTGATATTCTTAAAGAATAACAAGACATCAAGTGGTTCTAAACATATTGGAATTAAGTACTTTGTAGTTAGAGATTGGGTTAAAAATAGTGACATTCTTGTTCAACATGTTGACACTAAGATGATGACAACATGTTTCAAACATAGGTGTTTTGAGTTCTTTTGATATAATTGGTTAGTAGGAGAGTTTATATTTTGAACTTATTCATGATGCTTTTGTAATTTGTTGTTATAAACTTCTATACCTTATATTTTATGTGCATGTTATGGAACCTAGATGATATTGTCTCGAGATGTAGTTGTTTCTTTGGTGAAAACATTGTTTGCCTTTGCATAAATATAAACTATAGCTATCTCTTTATGGAGATAAAATTGAAATTAATATCATATTTACAAAAGTAACTATAGTTATCTTCTTAAGGAGATGGTTGTTTATTTATTAGTGATATCTTTATAAAAGGATCAGAAGGAGAACCTTTACACTATAGTATGGAAGGATTGCTTGGTCATACTATAAGTGTAACTATACTGTCATGTTTTTATGATCATGTCAATAAGCCAATTGGCTCTTGTAATTATGAATGTACTATATAGCAAATTGGTATATCATTGTCCCTAGTTTAAAGTTGGATGCTTTGTTGGATCTAATCATGTTTTGAGGTAAATTTTATGGAGTTATGATTTATTTTGTAGCCACATATGTTGTGGTTTGATTTGAAAATAATTTTCTTTAACCAATATTCAAAATTGACTAAATCCAATTAATGTTACCTAAGTGGAAAAATGTAAGAATTTCTTATTTTTGGGTTGCCATTAATTGGATTTATTTTATTTTAAATAAAATTGTATTAGGCATATAGCTCAAATATATGAGACTTGAAAGTAATAAAGTGAACTAGTGTGTTATATATTTACTTCACACACACACACACATACACACACGCGCGCACGCGCGCACACACACACATACATTTTGTGTTAAGAAAGTGATTTGAGTCTATTTAATCATATTTGGTGTAGGGCTTACTATTGAGTCTATGATGGGTAAACTCAACTAGGGTTATATTATTATGAAGGTTAGGTCTCCTCTACCCATTGGATGTTTATGATTGTTGCATCGCAAATGGCAAAAGGAGTAGAAAGAATAGATACTGTTCTCTATATAGATATTTTGTGCAAAAGAATTGGGGATTATAAATGGATTCAAGATGTATGCACCATTACTAATTTTAATGTTCTTTTATTTATGGTTCTAGTATTTTAATATATGATTTGTAAAATTATGAATTCTTACGTACCTGACTTTCCAAATCTGGAATCCTTTGTTGGATGAATTTATGCAATCAGTTTGGGACCTACAGAATAATAATATCAACAGTAAGTAGTTCCACATTAAAATGCACTGACGAAAGCTACTTGCAGCGAAATTGTTGAAATAGTATACACCAGCATTTAACATGAACTTACCAAATATAATTCTCATAAAAAGTATGGCTCTGCATTGTGATTCCTTATCACAAATGGGTATTGAAAAGCACTACTCTGTGCCCAAAAATCCTTTTTTATTAGTAGCAACAGTTTCATAAATATCTTTCTTTATCTAGTAAACTTTATTTTTGGATATAACAATAATATACGCATTGATATTGGGATCCGAAAATAAATCAAGGATTATTATTAAGATGGTGGAATAAATTTATATGGAATAAATTTAAAAATTCAATCCAATAAATATAATAGATTTAGAACTTGATATTAAATTTTATTTTCAATATCTATAACATTTCTGATTAAGAAAAGTGTATATAAAATGATAAGTGTATACAAATTTTAATGCAATATATACATAAAAAATTATAGTTTTATCATTCAAAATTACAACAAATATTTTTAATTTTAAAACAATGACAAAATTTATATAAAAATTCTAATTTTAATTGAAAATTTAAGAAGAGTATGTTTCGTGCGTATGTAGTTGGCTAATTCAAAAATTTAAAGCACTTTGCATGGAATAGGTAGTAGGTATCAGGGGAGACGTAAAAATTAACTTATGGCCTGTGACATTAATGCACTTCAAACTTATCTATATATTTAATGTCAACGGCCATGTATCTTCACGGTGAGATTCCACGTAATTTTGGATCTTCTTAGTACAGTTAGGTGATAAATTAATTAATAGTTAATAAAGTAATTGAATGTATTAGAAGTACTTGATAAAATTTAGTTGAAAATTGTACGATAATATAAAAGGATATGTTGATATGAATAGATATATAAATTAAATTAATTTGTATCATATTTATTTTGAGACCAAATTGTATTAATAGAATCAAAATATTTAAAATAAGAATATAATTATAAAAAATTTAATTAATTATGTTTATGAAATTATATATTATTCATTTATCTAAATAATAATTTAGTAGTATAAAGTTTAATTATTTACACAATTTTTCATGAAGAAATTAAAAATATTTCTTCATAAATTTAACAATAAGTTTACTAATCTGCTTTGCAAAATTGGAATGGAAAATAAAAATAGTCAAATTTGATTGATGGGAGAGAGGTCAATGTTTTACTAGGAAAAAAAGAAGAAGAGGGAACCCAAGACATTGATCAACGTAAATAAAGATATATTCCCTCCATTCCTTTGTTAGTGTTGTTTTAGAGATAAATGTTTGCTTCTATTTATCTATCATTTTAGGAAACCAAGATTGTATTCATTGTCTTCTTTCAAATATTACCCTTACTATTTTCATAAGTGCCTATTTTCATAAATGCTCAATAAGTTTACTTACTAATTGATTTTTAATATACAATATATTAGTAAATTTCAACTTATCTATCCAAAAAATTAAAATTATTATTATTTTCTTTAATTCTTATATATTAACCTTGAACAACACTAAAAAAGAATGGAGGAAATAATATTTACTAAAAAAAGAAATAATATTTGTTTGCACAATCTATGAGATTGGGATGTTTAGCAAATTTAATTAGGACAAGGTCCTCCTATATCTTTCAAATTTTTTCTCACATTTTTTTTTAGTAGAAAAAACCATGAAAAATACAAAAAATCTCTTCAACTTTAGGGTGGTTAGAATTTGCTAGCTTCAACTTTGAAAGCTTAGACATCACCTTCTTAAACTATTAAAACTTGAAATTAACATCTATCATTGACATTATTTCTCTCTTATCAAATTACATTATTTTTTGATAAATTTTTTGAACAAGAGTCATAATATTATAGAACATTTATTTATTTCATCATTTTTTGAAACATAATTTTGCAAGTAATTTTTAAATATTTAATTAAAATTCTATATATTTAATGTAATTTCTATTGATATAAATTATCTGCAAAAGAAGACAAGATAAACCAATTAAAAAATTATGAAAAAACATCATGTAATTTGATAGAATGAGAAATTAAGCTAATTGTGAGTGTTAATTTAAAGATTGATATAGTTCAAAGAGTAATATTCAACTTTTCAAAATTAGAGGGAGTAAAATTCAACCATCCTAAAGTTCAAGGAGATATTTCTCATTTTTCCCAAAAAAGATGTTAAAACAGAATTTGAAACTTATGAGATAAATAAAGGATAGTTTGATCACAAAATAATCATTTCAAACATTGATTATGACTTAACAATTAAAGCTAATTGTCTCTTTATGGAATTGTGGAGCGGTTTGCATATATTTTACGATTAGAGGAAAGTTTTTTGTAACTTTAACTAAATTTAAGGAAGGTATGTATGTTTTATATATATACTATCTTAAAGATAAAGTTATTTTCTCTCTTTAATTGATTTTGTACATTATTTTTCTAATCAATTACAAGATATATATGTAACATGAAACCCTTTACCTTATTCATAAACAAAACGATATTTTTTTTTTACAGAACAAAATGTCACGTGAGAAGCAAACCAGCCCAGAAATGAAGCTTATAAATCCCATAGTTATTTTCTAGGATGGCACAAACTCCAATATACTTTGTAGTTAATATAGTCTTTTCTTGCAAGAAGAATGAAAGAAGTGCATCATTCCATGTGGACAGAGACATTGTGGGCTACACTGTGTGCAGTAGCTGTTATTATTCTCACCTTCTGCAAGATATGGAGGAATATCTCAAAGTACAATATTTGAGATATTCAGCTCATAATTCCAAGTTACTTACTCACTCGACCTCCCTCCCTTCTTCAGAAACGGGATTCAGAAGTAAATATTTCACTTTCTTTCCCTACTCCTTTTGATTTATTCACTTACCTCATGCCCTCCATTTTTGTGATTTATATTTGTAGTTGCATTTTTTATAAATGTAAACACAAAATGCGGGACATTGAAAAGTAAAATGAAGTTAAAATACAATTCCAGAAATCAGAATTAAGTGCAAAGGTGTTGTGATAGTTTGAGTTCAAATAGCACAAGGCTCATTGCTGTTGTAGAGTAAGTTCTGCAACCGTAAATTCTCAAAATTTTACCTCTCATAAATTTACTGCCATATTCCGAACATAACTGCAGCTATATACCAATTATGAACTTATATTATACACGTATGTGTAAATTAAATATATGTATTTGTTTGATCCAAGAATTCAGATTGTGGGTGGTAACA
Source organism: Sindora glabra (assembly GCA_020226215.1). Taxonomy (NCBI): domain Eukaryota; kingdom Viridiplantae; phylum Streptophyta; class Magnoliopsida; order Fabales; family Fabaceae; genus Sindora; species Sindora glabra. The sequence goes on along the minus strand of CM035230.1, from coordinate 47,036,519 downwards.
TGCGTTGTAGCCCCATACTAAGGATGGTGTGTTTTCTCTCGGAACCACCGATATGTGGTGAGTTGCGGTTGCAACATTACACACTGCTGCGGCCGCAACAACCATCGATAAATTATTCTAATAAAATAAAAGATCAAAATCTTGATATTTTACTGCAAATAGATTTTTATTCAATTTGATGTGACTTTACATGGAAGAAAAAACAATAATATCATATAATATGAATTAATACGTACTATATTCATTTTTTATGTATGGACAAAACAAAATTTCAATGCTGGATTGTTCACAACTTGCATTTTTGTTTCTGTTACACCTGCGAACTTAAAACATATTTCACAATTGCAACCACAATCAGAAATCATGGTTTGATAGATCCAGGGATTTAAATCGTGCGCAACATTACAGTTGTGGACTACATCACATTTGTAATATTTTGCAATTTTACGCTGCAATTGTCACATTTTTTAAAAAAAATTACATGTAATTTTACTAACATAGCGAAACTACAACTGCAATTTAGAATACTAATTGATCTAATTAATAATATCTTTTATGAAACAAATGCAGATATGGTTCGATTTTTAAAACTAGGGTGACAGGATATAATGTTGTGGTGTCTGCTGATCCGGAAGTGAACGAATACGTATTCCAGCAAGAAGGGAAATCGGTTTATTTGTGGTATATAGATGCAATTCCAAAGACACTTCTGGCAGAAGGTCACAGCGTACAACTTTCTGTTGACTCTTTCCACAAATACGTTAGAAGCCTTGTCCACAATAACATTGGCATTGAAAGAATCAAACAAAACTTGATTCCTCAATTCGAGGACAAGATCGGGAAAGCATTGCATGGCTGGTCTGATCTGGAATCCATTGAAGTTAGACTTGCTGTCTCCGACGTAAGTAAACTTTATTTTTATTCTTCTGATTCCTTCTAGATAAATTTAGTTAAGTTTGGACCAAGCAAATTTTTTTACTCCATGTTTTAAAAATTAGATTTCATGATTTTATAGTATAATTTATGATTTGTATGTATTTACGTATGTAGCATGTAATAACTAATATCCTGGCATTAATTGCATGCAGCTGGTTTTCTCCTTCGCTGCAAAGGCAGAGAAGTTGGGAGATACCGTTGTCAGGTTGTTTGATGGATTGGTTTCACTTCCCTTGAATATCCCGGGCACCATATTCCATAAAAGTCTCAAGGTACAAAAGCAATAATTCCTATCAATGATTTCTCTAGAGGAGTAGCTAGAAGTTGTAAATCAAATATAGGGCTATTCTTTTATATTTTTTTAATATATATAAGGCCCTCGATTTTTTTTATATGTTTTTTTCGCTCAAATAGATTGCAGAAGGGTGTTGTTTTTCGCACAAACTTCTGTTTTAATAAATCTTTATAAAAAATTCTATGAAAGTGAACTACAATTTAGTCCTCGGATAATTCAAGAATTCTCAATTTTTTCTACAAATTTTTATCTCAATTTAATTTTAAATATTTCAAATATATCTCAAGTTAGTTTAGAATAATAAAGGTGTTTCAAAATAGTCCTATCGTTAGCTTTTATTGACTAAGCTGACAAATATAGTCCTATATGGCACCATGATTATGTGGACAATTTTTTAGCCTAATTGAACCAGTTTGATTGGGAACCGAGAGATAATACGGGCCAGATTAAATCTTAAAAAATTTAATCTGGCAAATAAGTGGCTGATTCAGATTGGGACAGTAGACAACCCATTGAAAACTCATAAACCCAACGTGAGCTAGTAATTCGGTTGGAAACTGTGTTACATTCTTCTTTAAAAAATTTATAGGCCCTACAAATTGTATTGTTTATATTGTATATTGAATATACAAGGAATTCAACCTAATTCAATTCTGCCCGGACAAGTGGCATGGCCACTATGCTAAAAGCCTTTTATAGAATATAAAAAGATTCTTATATGTTAGAATATTATATAATTATTATGAAAATGTCAAACTATTACTCATTTATTATTTTTAGATATTGTACTTTTGGTCATTATTCATAAATGTTACATGTACATATATTTACTATTTATATATATACTTTAAACTAAAAAATACATGAAATAAATAAAACACTATATTATGTATAAATAATATTGTTCGATTCAACTACTAGTTTAATGGATTCGATTAAACACATATATATTATATATATCATGACTTTTAATAAAAAATTTTAAAAAATGGCCATGTGTGTATCTAGAAAAAGTCAAATAATACTGCAAAATATTTTTATATAATAGCAAGTTTTATATTTTTAATATTTTATACACATTTATACACTAACATAAGAAGTATATAATTTAGTTCAACTCCCCAAGTTAAACTGATTGATCTAGTTCAACTTTAAGTCACTACCTTTTTTGGGCTGGATTTTAATACACTGCTCTCGTCCTTCTTTTCCCATTCTTGTATACAATGGACATTGTATATTCATGGTCTTCTTGTTCCCATTCAAATACTCATCTCTGCTAGTAGCTTTCAATGGTTGGCTAGAAATTTTATTATATGAAATAGTGTTTAATTTAGTTCTTATCAAACAGGGGTTTTAGCTTTTCGTAAAATAAAATAATCTAGGGTTCACATGAGTTATAAATAATCACATCGAATATAATAATTCCCATTATATCTATGTGGGATTGTTTGTTAGTTCTAATTTTGAAGACTAATGTCAAGATCATTTTGAGGAACCTTTGAAACATTCAAGATTAAATTGAGACCTAAATTTCTTTAAAGACTAAATTGAAACAGCCTTAGAACATTTAGAATTAAATTGAGATAATTAAAAAAAAAATCTTTCAAGACGAAATTGAGACATCCAAGATCTTTCTAGTGAAAAATTATTAATTTACTACTTATAATTTGGTGAAACTTTTTAGTTTTTGTCTTAATTGCAATGTGTTCATAAAGTTGTAATTTTATATGAATATGATAAGCATACAAAAAAAGTTATAATTTTATAAACTGATGTTTCAACGTAAAATGTTTTTAGAAATTTGCAACTCATTTTTATAACTTAAGACCTAAGTATTCATGATAAATTCAAGTGTGTATTGTAACAAAACCCTAAAATAAATTACTTTCGTTCTCCGCCAAGGAAAATTGTTTGAGACAACAATTTGCTTTGTTGGTAATTAAAACCCAGGAAGGGAAAAAGGCCTATAAAGTTGTGAAGAAACTGGTGGAGGAAAGACGAAAATCATCAGAAAAGCCAGGATCAGATGATTTTGTTGGTCAAGCACTGAATGAAATGACCACGAAAGGGTACTTGACTGAAGATTTTGTAGCCTTCTTTTCACTTGGCCTCAGCCTGCCAGCAGTGGAAACCATTTCAGCTGCCTTAGCTCTCACCTTCATATTCATTTCGGATCACCCTGATGTGATTCAACAACTTGAAGTAAGTAGGTTTGGAGTTTCAGCTTTGTCACAACTACAGATTCTGATATAATCTACGTAGCAACGGCATGTCTCCACTTAAAATTGGTTTAAATGACCAACGTAAAAAATTTTTTTACACAAAATTGCATGATCACTAATACATGAATTTAAAAATTTTAGAGGATCACCCAAAGACCTCTTCTAAGCTTTGTCTCTGCCAAGTAGAGTTACAATTATGCGTTTGGGCAACATGCACTAAATGAATTTGAAGAAGGACGCACTATTACCTAAAAAAGAGATAAGATATTAATGTGTAATACAAAAATAATGCCTCTCTTCTAATTCGGTTAGAGCAAACAAATAAAGTGCATATGGTATTAACTAAGTCTTTTTGCTGCCAATTATCAAATGTCTTGCCTTATTCCACAAACGCAAGTTATTTGTCAACACCACAGGAAAAGAGCCTTGTCATCCTTTTAGATTCACACCAACAACAATGTTGTTGCTTTAAGGTCATCTTATCTTCCTAGCATTTGACTGCTAAAGCAACGACATAATATGATGCTTTTTTTAATTGATCTATTTTTTTATTAATCTATAATGATGACAATGCAATAAATGTCATGTATTACAGTTTTATGACATGGCAATAAACACATAGAAACAGCAAAGTCATCATTTTAGATGGCTAGCTATATTAACAACATTTGTCATCACTTTATAATTATAAAAAATATTATTAAATTATTAATTTTTTGCCAAGAGAAATGAATTTTGTCATAGATTTAAGGGTTTTTTTACAAACTCAAAAGATTTAAAGTTTTTTTTTAGAAACTCAAAAGTAAATGTATAATTTTTAAAATTACAATGCCAATTATAACACTATATTAAATAAGAAAGAAATAGATGCATATATATAGGATAATAATAAGTGGTATACACTAATGTATAAGTCATGTAGAGGAAACTCAAATAACTAGATGCAATACAATAAAACTATAGTGCTCTTATGTTAACATCATCCTCATTAGATGCAAACTTATAAAGCTAGAATGTTAGTAGAGGCCATCGTTGAGCAAATTTGGTAAATAGTATTAGGGGATGTATAGGTGGCAATGGACGGGATGATAGTGAAGGAGGGCATTGGAGGTGGGGCCTTGAGCACCAAATTAATCGTAAGGAATTGTAGTTTCACCACCTACCATTACAATATATTATTTCATCTAATAATGTCTTGTCATGCTTCCTCTTGTGCCTACTAACTCTAAATAATGAAGCATTGCACATCATCATCCAATGGCACATGTTGTTGCTAGCTTGGTGGATATACTATAGTTAATAAACTATTGGCAACGATTCGTTTGAGACAAAAACCAGCCCCCTTCCTATGCCTTTAAGTAGTGCCTAGCACCACATCAACAATAGTAGACTCATCAATAATAATTAGCTCGCACAACAGTGATTTAATGCTAAAGCAAGTTGTGACTATAGCTAAGTGGTATACATGTCTAGCATCTTATGCTTAAGTTTAGAAAATGAAATTATAATTACAAAATGATAAAAATTAATTAAGATGAAAATTGCAAAGTTACTTACATAATCAACCTCAGCCTTCAAATGCACACATTCCTTGGATGGTTTAGAAAGTTGATTCTCAATCAAAGGTTGCAACACATTGATTTCCTTATTTCTTTGATCTAATTTTGAAATAGATAATACAATTAAGTAAAGTTAGTAATAATTTTAATTTTTAGAATTTGTAAGTCAAAGTACTTTCTCTTAACAATACATTGATATGCGCTTTGCTTCATATCAATCATTATACTTCTTATGTGCTCAAATTGTCAAATTTTGACCTTGACATTTGTTACAAATTCAAAATGAAACACATACAAATATAAGACTCGCCTTAAATATATTTTAAAATATTTATAACCAAGAAATAAATATTATAATACCTTATAATCCCTAGAGTTAAATAGCCTGTAACATTCATCCCAATTTTGTTAAGAGATATCATCCAACTTAGACCACTGGATCCTCTTGATGGCTTGAATGAAGTCATGTCCCTTGTTATCAATAAAATAAGTATGTAAATCACTCTTCCAGTCATTGTATTAATTAGTTGCAATTTGATTGATACCTCTGATAACACAAGGTAACTCTTGCTCATCAATATTGATATTCCTAAAATATTGATACAATAAAATAATGGTATGCGGGGTTCAAATAAAAATAATTTATATGAATTTTTTAACTAACTTAATTTTTAGTTTTCCATTTTGATGGCCTAACTTTAACTAATTCAAATATTAAAAATGATTTTTACCACTAAAGTTAGTTTTTAGTGTTTTTAGGTGGCTAGCATTGATTTGAACATATTGAATTTTCTCAAAAAAGTTAATTTTATTATAGTCATTGAACTTAAGTCTTATATTTTTTATAACATAAAAGTCTGACTATTTTTCTATTAGAACATTATTAATAGTTTTCATGTATTGCTATTAAGTTCTCAACATGAAAAATATTGCATATGGCTTATAAATTTAAAATTTTCATAGTTGTCCAAGGGGTTTAAATATTGCATGAGTATGTAATATTTATTTCAATTATTAATGTAGAAATATATCATTAAAAAAATTAAATTGCAACTGTTATAAAATTATAATTATTATTAAAACTACAACTATATTATGTAATATTTATTTTATATCACTAAAAGATAATAAAATAGCAAAAAATAATAGGACATAGAAACTTTTTAAATTACAAAAAAGGAATATTTTGGGTAAGTTCGACTAGAAATAGCGAATAAATTTCAAACCTTTTTTACCATAAATCAATCTTGCTTCAAAAAATTGTCCATTACAATCTAACTTTAAATTTCAAACAATTTTTAATCATCTAATTCTAGTTTAATTTAATTGAATTTCTGGAGTTTGAATTTTTTTTACTAGCCCTACAACAAAATATATATGACAAGTTAAAAGTATTAAATTAGTTAATACTTATAACAACTTTAGGAGCAATATTCAATGATCTTTAAGCCTCAGACACTCATACCTAAATCCTATGGAAAGACTTCATGGATAACCATATAAGTGTCCCCCAGTCATGAAAAGTACTTTTGGTTTTCACCAATAGGATTTCAAATTTGCATAACCTTATTAAACTAAATCAAAAGTGGTTGACCTTTATTTTTAGAATGAACACTTAGAGGTTAATTGACCTAGACTTATTATGCATTGACCAGGGAGTAATAGCTTGGAAAAGTAATCACAATATTAGTAATATATATGTATGAATGGAGTTATTTTAATGTATAAAAAATTAGGACCAAGAATTCCTAACTCAACCATGTGCAAGCTGGAACAGATCTCATGATGGATCCATTCCATTGTCTCCTTTATGATAGCTAGGTGTAAAATTGACCATGACTATGTAGAAATATTTTACTATTACGATAAATTTTAATTACTAATAGAATAATCACATAGGACATATGTTTATAATATTGCAAATAAAATTTAGTTATTAAAAGGATAATCATAAAGATCTATGAAAAAGAGTATGAATACATGAATGAATAACATTTATTACATAAATTATGAAACTTCATTACATAATTATAACAATTAAAATCAATAATACTGAAATTAGGCTGCTCATCTTCATAATCAATTTCAACCATATCATCATCCTCTAATTGCTTTTCATTTGTGCAATTATCATCCGAGATATTGTTGTCATTAGCACCTTGTGTGTTAGTATGAATATCTTTTGAAGATGAAATAAACTAAGGATCATTATTCAAATTAATCAAATTAATAATGTCTAAATATTTAAGGTCAGCTAAGTGTAAAATTTTCTAAGTTGGTGTCTTCTAAATTAGGATGCCTCCATTATTGTAATCATCATCCATAAGATCCTATTTATCAATCATCTCATCTATGTCATTAAGAATTTCCCTGCATGGTGTCTTCAACTTGAAAGATTCAATTCATATAAAACAAATCAAATCTATTATTTATTTTTTTGTGGGTCCATTATATCTAATTGTTGGTAAAACATGTTTATGCACTTTTTACATAGACATTTCACCAATCCCTCCTTGTTAATAAAGTTTTAGCTCTCTTAACAAATATTATAGCATCGTTCTAGTGTCAATTAGATAATCAATCATGCAAAGTTATCCAACTTTTATCAACAAACATCTTGTTAATGATCAACAACATAGTATATTAAGTAAGATTTAATCATAATAGGATATTTGGTATGTATCCTAAATTCACCATGTCATAATGACACTAAAGGATAAAGCCTTATCCCATTCGAGTTCTTCCTGTAATTATTATGTCCTCTATTATCCATGTTATTGTTTCTAATTTTACAAATTTTAGTAGAAATTTCCCTCATTGTTCTCCTAAGTGTGCAACTATACTCAAGTATGATGTAAACTAGGAGAATCTAGGGTTCTAGTGCTTAGTTAGCCTTTATGGCCTAGTCAACCGCTAAATGAATCTAGGGTTCTAGTGCTTAGTGTAATGAAGTCAAAATTATTGTAAATATACAATTATAATTATTTTAACTACTTTTTAATTTATTTGTTACCCTCTTCTTCATTTAACTATATTAATTTTAACTCATAGATCTTTTATTTTTCATTTTGTAATATTTTCCACATTATTAATTTACTTCTATGATAAATTTAATTATTCTCATTTACCATTGTTTACTCTTTTCTATAGCCGATAACACTCCAATTTTTTAATATTTATTTACTAAGAATAGGATGCAAATACCACAAATTTGTTAAGTTTATTATTTTACTTTAAATTAACTTGCTTATTATGAAATTTATTACCTATATAATTAATTATAATAATTTTAACTATTTTTTCTCATTTTTTATTATTTTATATTAATTATTTTTTTACTATTTGTCAAATTAGAATAAACAAATTGAAATTAATCATTAAGAAGTTCATAAATTTTCAATAATTAAATATTTTACATATTTTTACTTATTAATTATGTCATTTCTGACTTAAATTTTAAATTATGATAAACTTAACATTCTAAATTATCATGATTTAATATTTTAATATTTACTCAAATTGTTAAAAATTTTAACTTTATTCAAATTCTTTTTTAATAATTTGTAAGCAATTTCTAAGGCAATGATCCTATCTTATGCCTAAGTTTAACTACACCAACTCTACAAATTCTACACTTTGCCCAAATAAAGAACATATATATCATAAGATTTACAATGTCAATATGGAAACTTATTTTCATGAAAATACATTATCAGAGGAAAGCAACAAAGTAGATTTAATATTATATTCAATCCCATAGCAAAGCATATTAGCTATATCCCAAATCATATTAATCACATATTCACAATCCAAAATTGTTCCTTACAATTTCACAACAATAAACTTACAAAAACATAAAATTTCCTCCCACAAATTCACAACAGCAAACTCACAAGCATAACCAGTATTAAATTCATATAAAATCAAATATTGCAATGAAGAAAGTTTTACCTCAAATTGTTATCAATGTAACCAAATCCCTCAAACATAGACAAAAAATAGAGAAAATGAGAGAGAGAGAGAGGGAAGGTGAAAAAAAATAGAAAAAAATATAGAGAGTAAGAGGGTTAATTCCTTTTTCATCAAAAGGGGGAAGAAAATGGCATTGTGATTTGACATATTCAAACTTTAAAGTGATGACATTTTGTATGTCATCTCTTTAGAGTTAAATGAAGTCCCCAAGGTTCGATGTGGTGCTTTTTTTTTCCAAACCCTAAAATGACTACATATGTTATCTCTTTAAGATTACCTAGGCACTAGCTTTGGCGTCTTATCTTTTCAAGCTCTAAAGTGATAACATATGTCATCTCTTTAAAGTTTTGGGTGCAAACTGTACCACCTTAAATTTCCCACTCTAAAAGGATGACATTGGTGTTATCTCTCTAGCCTCTTTTTCCTCTAATGCAAATTTTTTGTTTTGATTTGTTTTCAAGATGTTAAAACTTGAAAAATAAAAATTTCAGTAGTGTAGATCACACAAAATTGACATATAAACAATGGAAAATATGTTAATATAATTGTCATAGTTGGAAGAGGGGTGCACCAAGTAAAAGTATCAGTTTTTCTTACTTTCTTCTTCTGTTAAAAACTTTGAGAATTTCATGTAGGTTAATTATGACTTAGATTATACCCATTCCTTAGGGTTTTAAGGTTAATTAAAATTTTTATATAATAGTGAGATGTGTAAACCATGATCATTTTCCATAACGACTGTTATAAAAAAAATTAAGATCAAAGAACTTTATGTAATTATAATACATCCTTTGTTAACGTAAAGTTTAATTACCATAATTCTCTAATTTCTTGCTTGTTGTATGCTTCATATGGAGAGAAATTTTGTCTTTGTTATATACTGTGATTCATGATTGGAAGAAAAACATTAATTTGTCACTTTAATTAGTAGTTCTTATCTTAATATTTTGAAAAGTAGTTAGTGATTATACATAAAAAAACATAGGTTAATACCTCATAAGATTTTTCATTCAAGCACACTATTAATTCACTAATACAGTTTGTATTTATATAGGCTGAACATGAGAAAATTCTCAAGAAAAGAGGGGAGTCAAACTACTCTCTTAGCTGGGAAGAATATAAATCAATGACTTACACACTCAAGGTACTTTCAATTTTCAACAATGTCAAATTATTTAATTTTACCCTTTTTCATTTTCCACTGATAACAAAATACTGGTTTATTTGTTTCATCTAAAAGCAATTTAATTAGGGTAATATCATTTGCATACATATTAATAAAGAATTAGCATACCACTTAAGTTTGTGATTTTAAAAAATGATACCAAATCTGAGTATATTTAACACAATTAACATATAATGCTACTTGAAATAGAGGAGTTTGTTTTCCTCAAACTCTTCATATTGAAAATTCAATATTTTATTTTTGATATTTTATAGTTATTTTATAGGAAATATTTTCTATCAAAATAAATGGAATTTTTTGGGAAATATAAATTTCAGGTGATCAATGAGGTTCTCAGGTTTGGAAGTATTGCTCCAGGATTTCTGAGAAAGGCATCAAAAGATATCCATGTGAAAGGTACAATAGCAAAGCAAATCCAATCACTCAAATCATAAATTTTTTAGTTAAATTGAAAAATCACATAATTACTTATTTAGTAAATGGAAAATAACATTTCAGAATACACAATTCCTGCTGGTTGGACCATCATGACCGTAACTTGTGCTCTTCACTTCAACCCTGACGTATATACAGATCCATTTGTCTTCAACCCATCACGTTGGAAGGTGCTATGGCTTAGAACCTTACGGATCTGATCATCTTTTTTCTTTCTTTGGTTTTTTTTATTTGAACATTGATGCTTTCCTTTTTCTCTTTCATCATGCGTCCCTCTTATATTGTAAACATACAAATATGGAAAAATTATGAATAGTAAGATTCAGAATTCTTTTTTATGTGCAATGGAATCCACCTATAGAAAGATCGAAGACAAATGATTCAATGCAAATTCCGTTGCTTTGGGTCTTTGAAATTCATATTTCAATGGTGGCAGGACATGGATCCCTATACTATTAGCAAGAATTTCATGCCTTTCGGCGGAGGAAGAAGACATTGCACAGGAGCTGAATTTGCAAAAGCTTTCATGGCAACTTTCCTCCATGTTCTCGTCACCAATTATAGGTACCTCAAAATTTTACTTGCCATTTTGTTTAAGGATTCATTATTTATTTATTCTCAAAATGTAGGTGGACTAAAATTAAGGTAAAAGGTATTTCTCGGAGACCAGTTCTTGTATTTGGAGATGGTGTTTACATCAAGTTGTGGAAGAAGCATGAAAGAAATTAGATGAAGAAAGAAAAGAGTATTGTAATGAAATAAAGGCTTGGGATTTAGAACTTATATGCATAGGAAACCAATAATGTGTTAATTTGGTGGAAGTAAAGTGAAATCCTACATTACCGAGTTTAATGGATATACCCAAAAACATTTTACTGAAAAGAAAAAAAAAATAAAAACTACAACATTGTAATTTGTTGTGGCCACATCCAATTGTACTTATGTGTTACTTGTAAGAAAATTTTTGAATTCTTGTATTCACCTATGCCAAATCTAGAATCACATAATAACTAAATATAACTCAAATAGGAAATTGTTACATCTTGAATCAATAGGGCAATGTGTCTTGGCCTTATAGAGTGGAAGGGATTTGTCTTATAAATAATGGTTCTTTCACATAATTGACAAATCTCTCATTAGGGTTTTCAATTACAAGCCTTCACCAAACTAAAGCATCATATCCAATACATATGTAAATCTAACTATTGGATTATTCCAAAATTCAAAAATTCAAAATGAAAACAAAAGGGTAGTCATGCCACACTCTAAAAGAGGAAGGATGAGAGCAATAAGCGATGGAGAATATACCACAAAGCATAAAAATCCTTTGATAAGTGCAAAAGAATCACATTATAAAAATAAATCCTTGATAAGTGAAAATAGATGCTACAAAGGCTAAATCAATTCCTTTGATAAGTCATAGATTCATTCAGGAACTCAAAAGAAAATCATGCTCTTACAAAGAATACAATAGCCATTTCGTTTCACAGATGATCCAAATTTCTAATCTTCCAATTCTTGAAAAAAAAATCCCTAGATTTATTAGAAACAACCCTCCTTATATAGGCTAAAAGGATGACCTAAACTAATCAAGTTCTAATTTGTTCAAGTAGGTCCAATATTAACTAATTAAGCCCATTATTAAACATCATCAAATGAAAAATAGTAACATGGTAAATAGCTTTAGGTAAATAATAAAAATATTAGGCTAAAGTTATTAAAAAAATAGAAGGCCCAATAGGTTTTAGAATATGACAGAATATAATAATAACAAATAGGAAATTCTTAATAAAATACAACCGAAAATGGGCAAAATAGTATCAATTAGACCAAAATGGCTCAAATTATCTCTAAAGTAACATCCATAAGCTCCAAGTTTTTTCCTTTTATCATATGCTTGATCCTCTTAAATTTGCTCTTTGTGATTGCTTTCCCTAAAATCATATCAATACATTAGCCCTTTAGCCCAAAAGGTACAACCTAATTAATTTGATTGTTTATATTTGAATTTTTAGGTTATACTAAGCTACACATTTAATCCATTTCATTAACCAAAAATCCTAATCAATTGGAATCTACTAAATACAAAATATTCTATCATTCTCCCACTTAGGTGAACATTGATTGAATTTTATGTATTTTATAAAATCATTTCAAAAATCACTCTTAGGTTGAACAAATAACTGAAATACCTACTAAATCTTACAAAACCTAACAAGTACCTTAGAGAACATGATCTAGTCAATAAAATAATTAATTAACTCATAACTAAGGGTTAGAAATATACTATTTAAACATATATATTATCCATAAATATATAAAAGAATTATGTCATTGATATGACAACATAGATATGATAGTATTGTTACACATATAGCATATCTAAGCTATCATATCACAATTTTTAGACACGTGACTGGTATAGAAAGTCATTATAGAGTGACTTTTTACAAACATGACAAGACTATAATGTTGACTTATACAAGATAAGACAAAATATTGACTTATGAACTCAAGAAAGTGATTGACATTTTTATATGAACTTGCTAAAATTTACAAAAGTACTTTGTTTTTAGATACTGACCAAGGGCAAACAACACAACCCAAAAAAAAGAGGCTATTTGTCAAAAACACTTGTGTTAACCTATTTTATATATATGATGCGAAAACATTTTAGAAAAATATAAATATAACAACACGTATCTCATTTGAATTGACACGAACATGTGTACATGCAAAATCAAAATCCTATACCAACTATCATGTTTGCTTTAATATGATGTTTTCATCTCTGCCACGCTAAGTTGGTCAAAGCATCTAAAAGATATAGAATAAAAAAAGTGAGTTATATGTACTCAATGAGTGGATAAATTACTAAAACTCGCAATAAAATATCCTTTTTGTTATAAAGAAAACCTTGGTTTTCTCAAAGCAAGATAAATTTTACAATTTTGTGAAATAGTATATTAAATAAAAATCTAAATCTTAAATTTTCAGATGCAAACTTCTTTTCAAAAGCTCATTTAATAAAATAGTTATTCTAAAATTCAAACTTATTTTACATAAAACAAAATTACACAAAATCTAAAATACTTAAAATTTTTGTCTATCATCTTAATATTCAAACTATGGAAACTTGGTAGATTTAATAGTAATTTTAGTAGAGAACTAACAATAACAATTCAATATTCAATATCATCATTCACCTTATCCCTCCATCAATTCAATCTCCCCTTGTTCCTCTAACAATTGGATTTCCAAAGGCACTTGGTGTCTCTTAAAGAAAAATTTTCCAATGATCCAAATTTGTCGAATGCAACTGATTTGAACCATGTCACAATTTTAATAAGGGGAATATTCATTCATTACACCTTATATAGAAGCACACAATTCAAAGATGAACATTTCAATTTCCATTAAGAATTTTTAAACACACCGAGTTCTCATTCATTTCTTTTATGATATAAAATCACCAGCTCAATATCACATTTTCATATGAATTAACTTTTCAAATATACATATGACCATGCACAATGAGCATTTTTAATAAAAATTATCATTAAAATATAATTTTAGAATTAAAATCTTTCAGCTATATAAAAATATATAATAATTACAAATTATAGTAGAGTATCCACTTACGTTAAATTATGTTCTTCAAACGAAAATAGCTAAGATAGACAATTCCCAAGTTCGCCTCGAGAGCCCAAGGCCTCTAACTACTACTTTCTTCTAGAAGTACATTATTATCTTTCACTCTTCCTCCAAAGCACTCTTAACAACTTCTAAAACTAAATATATAATCAAGCAATTTAAAATCAGTTGCTTTAATAAAATTTCTATCATTACTTTTAGATAATCTAACTTAACTAGAATATTTTGATACTTATTAATTACAATTACAATTTAACATATTGTAATCACATATCTAGAAACGACATAAATTAGGAAAAGTGTTTGGGAGAAAAATTAACCGCAGCAGTTGAATTAATTAGGGATGACTTTGAGTTAGACCGGTTACTCATTTTAGATCGGCAAGGTGGAGATTGACAATACGGCAGTGGCTTTGATCGAATGTAAATAGTTTGGCCAGCAAAGGCTGAACAAAGGGGAATGGGTTGTTGCGCTAAACGAAGGGGCGATGGAGATATTTCCGCGATGCAGTAATTTCAACGATCACTATTGAGAGGGAGACATGGTATAAGGCTTTGTAAGCTCTTAAAATCAAAGGAAGGCCATTAGGCCAAATTTATCTTAATTGCATGTCTTATAAATGAAGTTACAAGCTTTTATAAAAAAGATGTGAGTTATATGTGAATAATTGCATATAATTTTTTTTATATAACATTAGTTATATAGAATGATATTATTCACATAAAACTCATATTTTTTTTTTTTGTAAAATTTCATAATTTTTTAATAAGATTTCAAAACTTAATTCATAAATTTGGATAGATTTAGTTTGGTTCCACTGGGTATTTTTTCTCCTTTTTATTTATATATATTTTTCTTTCAACATAATTTCTTTTTTATTTATTTTATTTACCATTCTAATAATGTTATCAATGATTAGTATACATACAATAAGATATATTTTATTATTATATTAAAAATATTTTACATAAATTAAAATTTTAATTTGATTAAATTATCGGATTACGTATTCTATTTTTATCTTTTATATTACTTTGCAACTCACATACTGTTTGTCTTTTTTATTTATTTACTCTGTTGCATAGTTTTCTTCCTTTTTTTTAAGTTATTATTTGCAACTCAAACATTAATATCACTAAGAAGTTTCATTTTATTTTTGTTATAAAAATATTCAAAATAAATTAAAATATTAAATTGAATTTAATTACTTTATTGCATATTCTATTTCTTATTTTTACATTACTTTACAACTTACTCATTGTTTCTCTAATTTTTTATTTTCTCTACTGTGCATTCTTCTTTTTTATCTCTTTTCATATCCACTACTATTTAAAATTTAAATGTTAATATAAAAAAATTATAAATATATAATGATTTATATAATTTTATTATAAATATATTTAAACGTGTTAAAATTTTAATATAAATGGTATTAATGAAAACAATTAATTGTATATTATATTATTGAATCAAAATATCTAATATTTAAATAAATAGAATATCATTAAGAAGTATATATATTTTATTTTTGTTATAAAAATATTTAAAATAAATTAAAAATAAAATTTAATTGAATTACTTAACAGCATATTCTATTTTTGAGTTATATATTATTTTATAACTTACTCATTATTCCTTTTGTTTTTTGTTGCTCCACCGGATATTTTTAATTTTTTCTCCTTTCATATATACTATTATTTATAATTTAGGTACTAATACCACAAAATAAAGTAAATACATCAAGATATATTTAATTTTGTTATGAATATATTTTAAATAATTTAAAATTTTCATATGAAAAGTATTAGTGGAAATAATTAATTGTATATTATATTATTTAACAAAAATATCCAAAAATTAAGATCAAACTTATTTGTTCAAAATTTACCAATATTATTGTGATAGCTATTTTAAAATATAATATTTCAAATTAAATATATATTAGTTGAGATTTTATCAACACTTCATAACACATGTATTGCTTTACTTTCTCTCATTTACTTTATTATATATTTTTTCAAGCCCACTTCTATTTTTTACAATTTAGACAACAATATCATTAATTAGTATAAATATAACATCCTAATATTATTAAGTAATATAAATATAGTACAACATATTTTATATTATTATAAAAAATTTAATAAATTAAAATTCAATTTAATTGTATTCTTTAATTATATATTTTATTTTCAAACTCTTGCTCATTTTTTCTTTTCCATATTCACTCTATTGCTTTATTACTTAATTTTATCTTGATATCAAAATTTAAATATTATATTTAAAATTAAATATATATTAATTAAGATTTTTGTTAATGCTTTATAACTCATGCATTATTTCACTTTTTTTTACTTACTTTATTGCATTTTTTCATGCTCACTTCTATTATTTATAGTTTAGACAATAATATCATTGATTATTAAAGATTTTGCATATTAATATAATTAAGTATTATAAATATAAAACAAGATATTTTCTATTATTAAAAAATACTTTAAACAAGCTAAATTTTAATTTAATTATATTTTTAATTATTTATTCTATTTTCAAGCTCTTGCACACTTCTCTTCTCTTTATTCACTTTATTGTTTTATTACTTTATGAGTCGAGCACTTTTTTTATCTATTTCATTTTATATATATGGTTTAGATGCTAATATTTACTTCTTTATATATGTTTTATGCTCACTCATATTATCATTTTTAATCTATCAATTATATATATATATATTCTATTGTTTAGAAAATATTTAGAGTTTAAAACCAATTTTATTTACTTAAATGTCTTGAATATTTTCTTCACATCAATTTCTAACTTTCATATTTTAAATTAATCTTAAATTAACTGAGATTTTATTAAGGTTTAAGCACGATTTCACTTTTTTTATCTAATTTATTACATATTTATTTTTTTTATTCAACCCCATTATTTAATGTTCATATGTAAATATCATAATATGTTTTGTCTTAACAATAAATTTATTTCATATAATATGAATTTTTTATTTAATTTTAGTTTAATCAATTAAGTACAAATTTTTTAAATGTTATTTTACTTTACACTTTGCAAATTATTTCTTTGTTTTATTTGATCCATTACATATTTTTTCTTCTTCTTTTCCATATCCATTCACATTGTTTATAATTCAGATACTAATTTCACAAAAAAACTAAATATACAATGAAATATATTTTGCTTTTTATAGAATTTTTTTAAATAAGTTATAAAAATAATTTATTTTTATCTTTTTTTAATTCTTATATTACGCTGCAACTCACCATTATTCCTTCCCTTTTTCTTTGCTCCACTCCATTTTTTATTTTATTTTTTTTACAATTTAGAAGCTAATATCACTAAATAGTACATATATGATATCATTAATTTAAATTTATTGTAAAAATGTTTTTACTATGTTAAAAATTAATGTACTATTTATTAATTTAAATAATTAATTATATATTCTATTTAATAAAATTATTTAAAAATTAAATCAAACTTTTTAGTTTTAATTTTATCAATAGGTTTGTGATATCAATTTTTTGAGTATTGTATTTTAAATTAAATAAATATTAATTAAAAATTTGCCTAGCATTTATAAATTGCGCATTGTTTTACTTGTTTTTATTAAACAACTTTTTATCATTTTTCAATATGTATTTTTATTTTTTCATTTTATTTTTATTATTTACAATTTGGACGTAAATATTTTTTAATTATAAAAAATATAAGATAATATAATTTTTTATCATCAAAATATTTTAGCTAACTTAAAGTTGAAATTTAATTGAATTCTTTAAATACATATTTTGTTTTTAATACTTAATTACTTTGCAACTCTTTCATTGTTTAATTTTTTTAATTTGCTCTATTGTATGTTTTTCCATTTTTATTACCACTATTATTATTTACTAAGAAGTGTATACATAACATGATATATTTATTATTTATTATTTTTATTTTGAACATTTTAAGAATTTATTATAATTAAAATAATCTGCTATAAATACTATTTTTAACTTTGATATTATTCACCTATTATGTTTCTTCTTTTTATTTGTTCCATTTTCGTAATTTTCTTTTTCAATGTCTATTACTCTTATTTACAATTAGATGCTACTCTCTCTCTCTCTCACACACACACACACACACAACATGATATTCAATTAATTTTATTGTAAAAATATATTTAAGTTGAAAATTCAATTTGGATACCATTAATCAATGTATATAATTATAACCTTCTTTAACAAAAATATAAAAATTAAATTCAAAGTTATTTAATTAATTTTTTGATATATTCCATATATTAGTTTTTGATATACTGTATTTCAAATCTTTGAATTAAAGAAAGAGCTCCTACAGATCCTTTTTCTCTTTTGGAAGACAAATGAGTGAAACAATATATTGAAAGACCTAGCAGATTTTTCCAATGTATCATTTATAGATCTTCATAGGTATGAGAAGAAATCATGTCAAACAAAGATTTTTTTTATTCAACTGTCTTATTGTTAACATGATATATAAAGATCACTATTAAAAATGTGCATCAATTGAGGTTTTATTCTTTTATGGCTTTCTTTTATCTGTTTCATCTCATATTTTTATTCTTTATTCATTTCACGCATTTATAACGTGAACATTACTATCATTGAATAGTATCAAGATATCACAAAAAAATTTATTATAAATTTTTTTTAATAAGCTAAGAATTTAATTTAATTGAATTATTTTGATATATATAATATTTTTTAACTCTTATACTACATGTTCAAAATTTATTCATTTTTAATCAAAATATAATTATAAAATAAATACAATAAATTAAATTATAATATTTTTAGAATTTTTATTATATCTTTAATATAAAAAATAGATACCCGTTCTTATACACGGGTCTACAAGCTAATGTTTGACTGAAACGCGGCTGAAGTAGTTAAAAAAATAATTTAAAATATACTTTTAAAAGTTTTAGAATCTAATTAAATAAATAAAGTTGTTATAGTATTTAATAAAACTTAAAACATAAATTTTATCATTAAGAAAATTAATTAATCATTTATTTGATATAATTACTACTATATCAAACTTAATGTTTAGAACAACCAAAAAGATAATTTATTTATTATTAAGACTATAGTTACTGAAACACAAAAAACTGTTTATTAAAACAAATATGTTAAACATATTATCACTAGGTAGTCATTTGTGCATTGCACGAGAAAATATTTATTTTAATAATATAATATTATGATTATATATTAATCATTTATAAAGAATATTAGATAAAAATTTAATTAATATATAAATAATAGTTCTAAGAAAAAAGTCATCCCTCTACTAATATTTCTTAACATTTAAGTAAGTAATTAATTTTGTATTCAAACATCACATTAATTAGAGACCATTTTTCAATATAATCATTGTCATTAATATTAATATTTTGTAACATAAATTATAATAAGAATAGATTTATTTTTAATAGTAACATATTTTTTATTTACCATATTATAGCATAAAATAAACTTTTGAAAAAAGTGATTTTATACTATGGATGAATATTTATTTTAATAATATAGTATTATAATTATATATTAGTTATTTGTAAAGAATTAGATAAAAAATTGATTAATATATAACCAACAACTCTAAAGAAAAAACATCTCTCCAACTCTAAGATATTTGAAAGAGAAGGTATCTAATAAAATAAAAATTGAAAAAAATTAAGGAAGAAAAAAAGTTATCTCTCCACTTATTTTTCTCAACATTCAAGTAGGTAATTAATTTTGAATTCAAACATCATATTAATTAGATACTCTATTTCAAGATAATAATTATCATTAACATAAATATTTAATAACATAATTTATGATAAGAATATATCCTTTTTGTAATGGCAATGTATTTTTCTACTTTCAATGTTACAATATAAAATAAACTATTGAAAGTAATAGTTTTATATTACAAACAACTCATTAAAATTTACAACAGAGCATGACTTGATAAAATTTGCTAAATTTTTTAAGAATATATGACTTGATAAACCAAATCTATTATAATAGAGCATGACTTGTGCCATAATTAAAATGAAGGTACAAGATAAATTTTTTCATGGCTAAGTTGCTTTGTCACAAGAACATAGGTTAGATGAGCCCTTAGTACAAATAAGTACGGCAAGGGAATTGCCATAGAAAAAGAAGTTTTATGACATAAATGATTTTTTTTCATGGATCTACTTACAATTAATAAATCCTTCTAATTATGAGTATAAACATTATAAAAAAGGTATATCAATAACTAATGGCTCATATTGTCATGAATATGATCACAATAGAAAAAGTAAATCAAAATTGACACAAACTAATGTGGTTAGGCAAAACAAATTTTATATATCTAAACTAAATAGACCATTCAACTAGTTCAATTGGGTACTAGCATGTCATCTAGGCTCTATTTTGCATAAATAACTAATAGTTCATTAACTAATGTTGCATAAAAAATATTTCATAAAATTAACTATTGAATTAGTTGAAAATGTCAAATAATATGAAATGACATGTTAATCTAAATAGATGTGTAAATTGAATTAATTCATATTTATTTCAAGAGCAAATTACATTAACATAATTAATATGTTCAAAATAAAAATATAATAACCTAAAATTCAATTGATGATATTTTATGACTTTACATTTTGCTTTATTTACATTTTTTATTTAATCATTATTTATGATAAAAATATAATTTGTTAAAATAAAATTAATGCCATGGGTTATCAATTAATTAAACGAAGAAGAATAAATTTGAAGAAAAGATGCTAATAAACTATAAGCTATTAGTTACTCAAAATAGTTTATTAAATTAAAGCTTATTTCTTTTACAAGCTAATGTGTAAAGCACCTTTAGAGATTAGATTATAACTTATTAAATAAATCAATAAATCATAAGTTAACATATTTATTATGCAAAATGAAGTATTAGTCTAAACACTTGCTAAAACCTATTAAAGCTCTTGGCCCACATTAATTTAGAGTAAACCATTGAACCTAGTAAGGATTCCATTTAATTGGAAACTACATTTATGAAGAATCAAATTTGAATCACCAAGATAAGGAACACCAAACCTTACCATCATGCCAATTTGTTATTTATTATTATAATACAATATATTTTAGACAAAGTTTTACTTGATTATTTAACTTCATGAACACACAGGAATGTACAATCTTAATCCATGCTAAAAAGCATTATGAATTTATTTTAAAACTTCTCTTTTATGGCCCAAAACCTCATTTCTTCCATCACTAATTTCATTTGCATCAAATTTGGATCTCATAAATGTCTTGTATGAATTTTATATGTCACTTCTAATAAATTGGTTAATTTAGTCCCACTATTAGTATTTTGATTATGACTTAGCAACTATAAAATCAAAAAGACTAAAATAATATATAAATAATATGTGATGTATGAAATGAATACTAAAAGTTTGTTAGGTAGCAATATAACTTACAATTATGAAAAATCTAATGCAAAAAGAAAAATTAAAAGTATTAATTGACAATAATTTAAATATTAATTTTTAATAAAATTTTAAATATAAAATTTGAAGTATATATTACCTTACAAATAAAATATTTGAATTTACAATGAATTATTAAAAATTTTATATACAAACCTGCAAATCATAATTAAATGAAATTTTTTTAATGTATATTAAATATTTAAATTATGATTACGGTCACGGTTGCGAACATTGTGGGTGTTATAATGCGGATTGCAACTATTATTGCTGTGAATTTTTTAAATTTTCTCACATTTTAATTTTAAAAGAGTTAAATACTTTTAAATTTTCAAAAAATTTAATTAACATTATTTTTATACAATTTGATATATTTAAATCAATTTAAAAATAAAATTTATCTAATTATGACCTGATGATATGGAAAAATAATATTGATTACTTTAAACTAATTAATTTTAATTAATTAATATTAATATAAATATAATTTTAAAAAAGCAAAGCTGAAAACCCTTTCAACTTTAAATGAATATTTAATATTTTATTAGCTTCATAAACCGTATTTTGAATTTTAATCCAGATCCCAATAGGATATTTTTGGCTCCATATACCTATTATTTTTCCACAATTGAAGGGTTGCGATTGGCCTCGATTATTACATACTTTCTCTTTCCTCCAACTACTCTACTCTACATAGTACATATAGGAGTCTTATCAAGTCAAATTATTGTTTTTAAATCTTATTTAGTCTTGGTTCTCTTTCAGACTTTTCTTCTTACTCTGTACTAAGGGTTTGTTTGGCTAAATGTGTAAATGGAGGGGAAAGGAAATTGGGGGGGGGGGAATAAATAGGATGAAAAGATTTTCACTTGTTTTGTTTGTAATTGATGAAAATGGGAGGGAAAGTAAATGGGAGTGAAATTGATTTCACTTATTTGGAATGGGTGAAAATTAGGGGGGAAGGAAATGGGAATGTAAAAAATTACTATATTATCCCTGTTTAATAAAATTATGTATATTTGATGATAATAATTTCATTTGACAATTTTAAATTAGTTTTAATTTATTTCATTACTGATATCATTAGTCAGTAATTGATTATACATATTTTTTTCGACTGGAATTAATATAATTTTTATATAAATTTAATTAGTAAATAACACATCATTATATAAAATTACTTAATTTTTTATATAAAATTAATTAGTAAATAACACATTTCTCCTAATTGTGTCAATTTGATTGTTTGTAGTAGAAGGTATATATCACATTAATTAACTATTGCAGTGCACATATGCACACACAGACATAAAAGCAATAATTCACGGAATATAAATATACAAACTTTTGGATTGAAAATCAAATTACAAGAAGTAAAATTTAGGGGAATAACATTAAAAAAAACTAATGTTTGACGGTAAACATTGCATTCTTCTATACAACGTACATACATTGTACAACTCCATTAACTCTAAACATAATAAAGACCTATCATATAAGGCAAATACCATTCACATAAGGGCAAAGTACTATCTTCTCATGTTCAAATCATTAATCTTAAAATGACACCATGTCTTAATTTTAAAATAGACATAACATTATAGAACTAGATAAAGTCTAATATCATCTTCATTTGTCATACTCTACTAATTATACACACACACAATACATCACACTATATAGTGTGTCCAATCACATGTTCCTGCGAATAACAATGCAATGAGAATGGTTTTGTCCAAGAACTAACTCCTACCCTACAATGACTAGTACATAGTCTAGTGTAGTCAACATTTCCAGATCAAGCACATTTCCATGAATTGGCAAAGTCAAAATACCTACAATTCAGAGAAATACATAGTTAGAAAACCCTATGATGACATGAATAGCGATTGTTAAGACACAAATCCAAACAAGCTAATTAACAATCATGCAAACTCAATATAGAACAATAAATATAGACATTACCCTATATTTTTCTCCAAGATGGCATTGTATCCTTGCATTCCAAGTAACTTAATCATCTCCAGCATTTGCCATGAGTTGGTACAACAATTGTAGATGAAAATGGGGTAGGACACCAAAGAATTTATTCCTGGCATTTTCATTATCACAGAAGAAGTTATAACACTTTAGTAGGAAATCTTGAGGCACTCCTATGTTCTCTAACTCCCCCTAAACTTCTGCCTCGTTATAGTAATGAGGTCTACTATTTTGAAAGATAGCTACACTTTCTTTAATTGCCTAGGTGTCTTTGTCTGCCACTTCTCTCATTACATCTATTAACTTCTCCATTCCTATGTCTAGTCTTTCATACCCTTTCTCAATGACATCAACCATTGGTGCTTTTCTTTTAGAACCCTTTGAAAATAAAGTTCCTTGTGAGTGAGTAGAGGGATTTTAAGGTGCATACTCTTGAGAGTGGTTGGAGGGAGCTCCCTCAGGACTGAATACATCAGCATGGTGTGTGAAATTAGGAGCCTCACTTCCCCATTGAAGATCCGAACAAGACATAAATTCAAAGCTATCATTAAGGTTAAAGCCTTCTCTCTCCCATCTAAGAACTTTGTCATTTAATGTTTTAACGTGTGCACCAATAGCCCTGTCTCTAGCAAAGAGCTTCAATAACTTATCATAATTATGGATAGCACTCCATTTCCATTTCTAAGCTTCTGGCTTGTCCTGCAAAATGCACCCTCCATTAGATAAACATTCAACATGGATAATCAACAATCAGTGCCCATCAATCAAAACATATGCCTTTCTATGAAATACTATAAGTAAAAGCATGCCATTTTTATCTTTATGCCATATTAATCATTACCGCACAAATATCATTCCATACTTCTAGCTCAGCGTCAAACATTCTTGTAATTGGATTCCAAGCTACTCTACTCCACTTGTGAAATAAGTCATAACACTCGTTAAAGTGCTCCTTCAATGTTCTGATTCTATTTTCAATGTGATGCTTCTGGAAGAATGGTCTAATGGATTGCTTCAACTCTGCTACTACGATGGCATACGCCACTGTAGTGAAAGTCCTATCAAGTTTGTTGCCTTTGTGCACTTCCTCCAGTAATGCATCAAGCAACAATGCATCCATTTTAGGGGTCCACCGAAGTGTGTCCTTGGATGAACACTCTCCCCTACTGTCAGCTTTCCTGTTCCTCAGCATTTTCTATCTATAAAGCATCAAACAATGGTGAAATTAGCATCAGTATTCTAATATTAAAAGAGTGAATTGACCAATTAGACAAATCTTGCCTAACAAACATAGTTCTAGCTCATGACGACACTTATGTCACATTGATGATATTAATTATTGTTTAAGGTACATAACCAAATTGATTAGATTACATTTAACATATTCATGGAAGTAATTTTGAAACTGCTAATAACTCACACATATAACCTTTGCATTCAATGTCAATATAAATGAGACAACATACTGGTGCAATTGTCATATATCATATCAATGAAATGTCATGTTTACATACGATACAACTCTTTCAATACAAATGTAAAATAGTTAGATAAGCTCCTATTTATGTCACAAGAATTATCCCCATCACCCTTAAAGTTACAAAAGGACCCAAAATACGAAAAATTCTATCTATCACAAGTTGTTCTCATAGTCATTCCACATTTGGGTGCCTATGCGTTCCCTTAGGAGGTATCCTTCCCGATGGTCTTCCTCATTATTCCATGCTTCACGGTCCCCAGAATCTTCTATCTCATTGTGCAATAGCTCATGATCCACTTCATCCATCAACCGTGAATCGGGATCAATATCCATTAGAAAATTTTGTAGGATACAACATGCAATGCTGATATCTATCATGGTGATGAGAGAATAATATGGTTCTGTTCCACTGGCTATAATAGGAAACCTCTTTTTAAGCACATCGAATGCTTTTTCAATACATTTTTGAGTGAAGCATGTCCATGGTTAAATATTTCTTTTGCATTCTTTGGACCATGTGTTGTGTACTCCTTTAGATGATAATGTACACCTCTGTACTGTGTTAATAGCCCACTTTTCAAGGGATAACTTGCATCACCTATGTAAAATTTGCTTAGGATATATTACAATCATACAAATATACATCACTATCTTCATATCAATCTTCGAAGGAACTTCTAGACAACAAAGTTATCCTATTGTTTAAAAGCATGACATTTTAGAATTTATCTTACCTCTAGGAATTTTCAACCTATCTCCTTTTTTAGTCAATGCATGTTTAAGGACTCTAGAATCGGATGCAGTTCCTTCCCATCCAAATAAAACATATGTGAATTTCATATCAAAACCACAAACTACTAACATATTTTGTGTCAGGTAATCCTTTCTGCCTCGTAACCGAGGAGCATCTTCTCTTGATACCTTGACTCGTATATAAGTCTCATCTAAGGCTCCAATACAATCCTGTATTATATTAATTATTTCAAATTTGAATTAAATCAAGATTGCAATGGTAACAACACAAATGAATGAAATATTTTAGCATTCTTAACTAATTGCATTACTTTGAAATAAGAAAAAAGCCTACTATTATTGAAAATCTATTGAGAAACCTCTAATCCTATAGGTTGAACTAGATACTCATCACTAAGCAAAACTAAAGCTCGTAAAACATTATGAAAGTGATGACTAATTGTCTCCCTAAATTGATGGAAGAAGAAAGACATATTCCTATTTTTTACATTATGAGCCAACATGTGCAAAAATTAGGCAACCTGCTCCTCCACTATTGTATATTTAGAATCTCTCACTCTACTAGTTGCTTTCATCTTCTAGCACAATTGATGGAAAGCCTATGGACTCATGCATACAAGATTATGACACTTATCAGGCTTTAATAAGTTTTCAAGTAGTTGTAGATGCATTTGATCTCTTAAACCACTAGACTCATCAATAGGAAGTTGCAAAGAACTCGCTTGTAATTGTAACAATTGCATTGATTGAATAGTATAGGATACCATTTGGATAATAAACATATTACATAATCTTTCGCACTTTTCTATCATGTTTACATTAATGAATTTGAATAACTCCATCCACTCTTCAAATGAATCATCCATGTTATCCTCCACGACAACTTACAAGATACTACTAGTGTGTAATTATTAAATGGACAACATCAACATGTTATCATGACATGGGAGATTCATAACTATGATCCAGGTGAACATGAACTACAAAGCATAACACATAAGTTTCAAATACTATTGACAATCATGAAATACCACTATAAATAAACAACAGTCAATCACCCATATAGCTCTATAAGCGAGATTAATAGCCATAGATGTGCATTTACCTTAAGCAATGATAAGGCAAGACTATCAATCCTTTATTATTTCCCTGGATGAGGATTCTTCCTTTTTCACTGGTTGATCTATGTAAAAAATAGCTATGTAAGAAACTCTTCTAAAATGAACTCGTATATATAACAAGGGTGAATTAAATCTTTATATTTGTGATTGTTTGATTCACTCTTATTTATAATGTGAATTAAATCAATATAGTTGTGAGAATTAAAATAATTATAGAATAACATAAGGAAAAGAATTTATTAAATTAGAACCTATATTCGGACACTATTTTTTTCAAAATAGTTATTTAAAACCCTTATACAGTTGTTTATATATATATATACATATAATATTCCATCTTATCTTTGTAGAAGATTATCTGTACATCAAGTATGCTATTAAGTTTGTTAGAAATTTCAATTAACTTATATAAAATTTTTACACGTGTGAGACATTAATTTACATGATAGAATAATTATATTTTGATCAACAAAAACTAATATATCAGTGTAAGATAAAAAATTAAATTCATTCTTATTTATTTTCATTTTTTTCAATAAGTGAAATTTGTGTTTTATTACAACCTTTTAACATATTTTCAGATTAATATTAACCTTTCTCAAGGCAAATACCACCACACTGTATAGAAGTTGTTATTTTTTAAAACAATCACAATTCTAAAAAAAAAAGACTTGTAAACTAATCTACTAATCTCTCGTTAAATAGTAAGTAATATAATAGCCACTATTTTTAAAATGAAAAGATACTAATTTACTTATTTATAACTGTAATATACTATTAATATATAATTTTGTATAATTTAAAAAATGATTGATTACAATGTTCCTTTAACAAATCATTTTTTACAATTTTTATCAAGTTAGTACTGATTTAAATATTAAGAAAATTAAAATAATGGCAACAGTGAAACTATATAGTATTTCCACCAAGATTATGACCACCTTGTTTACTATTAAATTAATTAACAAAAATATCCTAAACATTGGGTAAATTAACAATCAATGCACAATACAAAATATTTCCATTTATTGGAGTTCCTTGCCTTTAATTCGATTTAAGCAATAATGAAAATAAATATAGATAGAGAATTGAGCGTGCAAATCCCATTCCGAAATTCAAAATCCCAATCGCACATGTGTGCCATTATGTGTATCAAGTTAGGAAGAAGGGAGGAAGGAATGCTAAAAATGAAAAAATAAATCCACTTAAATTTATTATGCAAAAAATTTTAAAAAAAAGTTGGTTCGGTTTAGGTATTTTCGGGTTATAGGTCAAATCAGACCCAGCCCCTGACCTAGCTCGGAATGCGACCCGTCGGTCTACCCAGATGAAGCTTAGCCCTCTTCCCGACCTTACCACCAGTAGATCAACGTCTTCAAGGTGTCTTCTGGCTCAGAACATCATCTGGCAGCGGAGTCCAATGCCTAAGTCGACGGATGCAAAAATCGGACAGCCTTGCACACAAAAGCCAGCAACGACATAGCCATATTCAAATAATGGGAAGCAAAACACACATACCTATTCAGATTTCCTTCAATGGCTTCCAAACGCAGTTGGTCTTCTCCGGTGGTGAAAGGGCACGACGAACTATGGCAGAGAGCAGGGTGAAGTTTGGTGGGTTTAAGGGGCAAAATGTGGAAACTGGCTTTCAAATTTCTTTTTCACCTAAATTTCACTCCAATTATGGGAGGGGGAGAATTTTGCCTAGGCCCTCGAATTTTCTAAACTTCATTTCGCCCCCCTCATTTTCACCCCCAGCCAAATAGGTGAAATTCCTAATTCCACCCTCGATTTCGCCTCAACAATTTCACCCCCCGCCCTTTCACCTATTCCAAGCGCACCGTAAGGTCCTGGTTTCTCTGCATTTCACTATTCACAATTTCTCTACATTTCACTTTCGCTTGATTTCTTCCTCTCTTATGGCTTGCTTGGTTAGGTAGATAATAGGAAGGAAAGAAAACTAGCCGAAGAAAATGGTAGAGAAAATGAAATCTTGTCTTGCTTGGTTGCAGGAGAGTTTAGTAGAGAAAAGAAAATAGAGAAGAAGACAGGTGTGGGTCCTACCTAATTTTTGTTCTCTCTATTAGTAGGGAGATTATAGGGGGAAAGTGGCAGTTGCTTCCACAGTTGCTGTTTCTGCATCTTCTTTCTATCCTTGCTTCTTTGCCCTGCCGCTGTCGTGTCATCTCTCTCCGTCACCGACTTCTATTTGCTTCTGCCTTTGTTTGCTTCTGCTATTGTATATCACAGAATGAGATGGAAAGGTTGAACAGAATCTGCTTTTATGCACGTAGTTTTGATGGAAACCACTTAACCTGAAAAGCTCTTCAACCAGAAAATGTAATGGTCAAATAACATTATCCGCTCTCACTCACACACGCCTTTGTTTGCTTTTGCCTTTTTTTTGTTGAAATGTAATGGTCACATAACATTATCCAAAAGGTTACATAATATTTAATTATTTTATATTTTTTAAAATATTTTTTATTTAATAATTCAATACCATATAAATTTGTATGGAAGCTTGAAGCATTGACAATATAATTAATTTTGTATGATATTTTTATTTAATAATTGTATTTATATAATATAATTATTTTTTACTATGTAAGAATAAATTTTATTTTTTATTAATTTTATTTTTATTCGAATAAAATAAAAAAACTTCCCTTCCATTTGAATGATATAAAAAAATAATTTTCTTATATTTTTTTTCTATTTTTTATTACAACTAAACACAATAATTTCTCTTTTACTTTTTTTCTCCTACAACCAAGCACATCTAAGAAAAGTAACCTCTCTCCTAATTTCTTTCTCCTCTAATTTCTTTCTTTCTCATTTTCTTTCTCCTCCATTTTTTACTCTAGCCAAGCAAAGGGTTAATGATTTTGTTCCCTTCCCCTTCTAAACTTTTGCTCATTGTGCTTTTTTTAAAAACTGATGCTGACTCATAAAAAAGTAAACTTTCACTACTTTTTTTTCTCATCTATGCCCTTCTACATCAATTCATGGCCGATTGTGATTGCAGCGAGAATGCAGTAAAAACAATCTGCAACCAGATGCAATAACTCCATTAGTACTGCAATGCATTCACAACACACTGCAACAAATGCGCTGAAATATGGCAATGGATGCTTCTACATCCGCCAAATTGTGGCCGCATCAAGAGATGCAGTCCGCATTTTAAAACCCTAATGTGTATGATAACAATACACATAATTAAGTTATTACAAACTAAATTTGTTTCCAAAGTAATAATTTTTTTTACATTTTGTTAATTAAATCATTATGATATAAATGTGAAAATTTTACATCTTTTGAATTTTTTTTATTATTTTTCTAAAAACTCATTTAGAAAAAAGGTTGAATTACTTAAAACAAATACTCATATAACTAATAATTTAAAACAATAATGCATTTTAAAATTTTAATTATAAGTTAAAATTTAAATTATTACAAATTCATTTAATTTTAATTTTCTATTTGTACTACCTATTTTATAGTCTCTCACAAATATAGGTTATATTATTTAGCCTCTTACAAATTTTTAGCATTAATTTTATCCCTTATATATTATTCATATTAGATTTTAGTCCTTTTATCTATCAAATTGTTATAGGTGGATCAAATTAGTCAAATTTAATCTAATTTATAATAAAAGCCTTATAAATTACACAGTCCAGCATCTGGTATAATTCAATCTATGCAAATAGCTGCATCTTACCCTAGCAAGGATACGCATTGATCAATTTGTATACTTGCACTCCTCCATTTTTTTTGTTGGGATTTCATTTGATCTGTGTTTCTCTTCCCTTTTTTTTAGCGAACTAATCTACATTACTGGTTTGCAAAGGGGAAATTTTCATTCGTTTCAAATTCCTAGATATTTGGGTTTACTTTTAATTAATTTAAGTTTATCCCTTTGCCTTTTTTGTGTTTAATTGTTTCTTGTATGGCTGATTGTCTGAATTTTTTTTATTTTCGTCTTCTCTTTGAATTGCTAGCGTAATCTCTCTATATGTTGCTATAATTTTGCATCTGATTTATTTCTTGTGATTTGAATTTGCATTTTCTAAGCAAACACTAACTTTGTATTCACTGATTCTTTGGGTGAAATGTGGAAACTCTAATTTTATATTCACTGATTCTTTGCCTTTCTTGGATGTGTGATTAGAGGTGATAGCTTCATCTTAATGTGTGATTTTTTTTAATTTATTTTTCTTTCCCTGACTATTATCTATGTGTGATTAATTTTTAAACCGTAATACACACTACTTTTTGTTACGTTTTGTTGCTAATAATCTAATCTACTATTGCAATGGATAAAGGTTTGAATTTCTTCATTCCCTCTCTTTCCTTAATTGTTTCTGACCAATTATTTCCATTCTAGTGCAAATTTATCTACATAATACTCTACTTTTGGGTGAGAAGCACTGTTTTATGCTTTAAGAGTTATTTTTGTCTTCATGTATATTAATTTTCCTCAGCATTGTGTACAGGTTACTTCTGAATTTTGGCTTTAACTTTCATTTGAGCTTCAAGTTGAATTTTGAATTTGGACTTTAATTTTTAACTTTTTTAGTCATTTATACCAAGGTGTTTCGAGCCAAATTCATATGCCTTTGCTCTCCTCTTTTTGTTTCTGGGGTTTGAGGACTGTAGAATCCTTTGCCGTACTGTTTTGACGTAATTTCTGACTGGTTTTGCTAACCTTTTAACTTGCATTTTACCCTGATTATTTAATATTATAGTTAACCTTTATATTTGAACTCAGTGTATTTTGTTGTTGATTTTTTATGAATTTGTGTCTATTTGCTTTCGTGTCATAATACTCTTCTTGTTATTTATGTATATGGTTATGCATTATTTGAGATTTTGTTTCTGTGTCCTTGTGTTTTGGTGAAGAGACCTATTGTTTTAGGTAGTGGTGACTGATAGAAATTGCTATATCATAAAATCTCATCTTTGGTTTTACATTTGATATTGAAAATTATTTGCATTTTTTATCTACATTTTCCCCTGCATCTCTGTCATTTGATTTTACTATGTCTATATTTGGAGTTGTTATGCTGCTTACTTCATCTCTTTTTGATTCTCTCCTTATTGATTTCAATTTTCAAACTGACGTAATCTTCTCCTATAGGATTTTGCTTTCAAATATTGGATTCACACAATCTTTTCTTCATTTATCTCAATTTCGTTCTCTATTCATATCATGAAAATTCCTCTTCCCGCCTAATCTTCATTAGCCCCTTCTAGATTTTGGTGAGTTTGCTCTCTCCCCCCTCTCTCTATTGCCATGTTCGGCTCTTTAAGCTTGGGTATTAAGATGCACAAGGGTATATCTTTTACTTAGGTGTGTCTTTTCCTCAATTTCTCTCTCTATTCATATTAGCAAAGGTGGTATTTAGGTTTGATTATACTCAAGTGATGCCTTTTCCTCTAAATTTTCTTTCTGTAAGGTTAAAACTTCAAAGTTTTACATGGATTTTCATATTGATTTTTTAGCATGGCTGTTTCGGTGAAGTTTTACATGAATGTGCTTCTTTATGCTCCTCATGCTCTAGGTACAATGAAGTATGTTGGATTAATTGTCTCTAAAATCCCCACAACATTCATTAATTGGAGTTATTTTATATATTCAAGCTATGGATTTTGGTGGGATATTATTAGCATTAATTGGTGCAGTACTGGTTTGGGTGTTATTCTTAATGTTTTATGATGCTATACTCCTGAAAAATTTACACTTGCATTGGACATTATTTCTCTAATTTGCACTCTGTTGTTATGTCCTTCATATAACAAGCTTCATAAATTAAACAGATATTTTGATGCCAGAATGATGGTGTATCTTTTCTATATATATATATATATATATATATTCATATTGATAGGTGAAATGGAATTCTTGGAATTAAAATGTGATTGACACTTAAGAGTAAGCGATACTCAATAATGGTGTCATCTGTTAACTCCTATGTGTTAAAATGCTACTACATATACCATTGAGTTTTCCTTTCCTAGTTGTAAGCATAGTTACAAATATATCAAAAGCCTTCAATCTTGGCCAGGTTTTCATAAATTTTTGGTAATTCATGAATGAGTATTTTCATATACTTCCTCAGTTTTAGAGTTTATATCTTTGCTAGAGTTGTTAATGTTTGTAATTAAATCTTACATACGCCGACTATAGTTCATTCCATATGAGCTAAGTTTTTGTGCAAGTAAGCTTAAAATAGAGTAATTGTTGGATTTGTCAAATCTGTTGGCTTTCACCATATAAGTTCTACTGTTGTATGTATAATTAATTTTTTTTCTAGAAAACTCTCTAATGAAACAATTCCCATATAGTGCCTATAGACAACTATGATCTGGTTTTGGGTGCACTATTATGGACTTTTTCCTTTTCTGTTTCACTCATTGCATGAGTATGGTTAGCAGTTTCTTTTTCTTTAGTGCTTGAGTAACTCATCTTCTTTTTTTCTAATTTATATTTGGACAATGAAAAGCAAATGAAAGCTAAAGGGTTTTGGGATTAGAATTTTGCAACAACAGTTTTTGAGAATAGAACCACTGCTTTGTTACCTTCTTTTATGCAAGTGTTCGTTTATCTTTCGCGTTGATTCCTTTTTTTGTGGACTATTTCATGTTGTGTATTTGTTTTGTCTTTTTTATTTTATCCTGCTTTCTGTTTTTCTGTTTGGTTCAATTATGCAGTTCCTTCATCGAGCTATGGCAAAATATTTAGTTATTAAATCTTTTTATCCAGTTTCTCTATTTGTGTATTTGTTTTCCTATTTGATTTATATTGTCCTTTTTATAATGTATACTTTTCATGCAAAGTTCATATAAAATTACAACTTTATGAACACGTTGTAATTAAGATAAAAACTAAAGTTTCATAATATTACAATGAGTAAATTAGAAATTTGGGACTCAAGACTTGAGATGTGTCAATCTTGTACTTAAATACTTTTTTCTCAAGTTAATCCTAAATTTTTAGAAAGTATCTCAATTTAGTCTTAAATGTTTCAAAGATGTCTTAAAATAATCCTACTTAGTGTTTGAAATTGGAACTAACACAGTCCCCACGTGGACCTAATGTGAATTGCTATATTTGACGTAATTGTGTTTATAATTCACGTGAACCTTGAACTATTATATTGAATAGAAAATTAAAAAATAAATTAAACTTTATTTTATGTGCTGAAATTCCTAACTCCGTTGTTCAACCATTGATGACTGGTGGCAATGAGTTGAGTTTTTGAATGAGAACATGAAGACCATGAATAGGCAATACCCATCGCATAAGCGGAGAAAATGAGAAAAGAAGGATGATATTAAGGCTTAAACAATTCTCCGCACAAACATTTAACGGTGCCTCATAGGATTCTTTGTCAGAAATTTTTAGAGCTCAATTGAGATAAAAAAAATTTTTAGAGCTCCACATAAACATTTTACAATGCCTTATAGGATTGAATCGAGAAGTTTTTGAAATATTTAGAGCTCAATTGAGATAAAAAAAATTAGGATTAAATGTATACTTCTCGAATATTTCGAGGGCTAAACTAATAATTTATTCAATCAGAAATTTTCACAAAATTTTACAAATAAAAAAAAGTTTGTACGGAAAACAACACTCTTACGCAATCTATTTGAAAGGGAATAGCATATAAAAAAATGATGGGCCGAGTAGTTCTTAAAAAAATTACAAAAATAAAAGAATAACCCCCTATTCGTTTACATCTTCTAGCTTCTCCTCTGCACAAACCATTGATTGGCGTTACTGTTTTGTATCTTGAGACATTTTATGGGGAATGTAGTGCCTGGGATGTTCATGGTATAAAAATTTATTTAGACCTGATTTGATTGTATAATGCAATCCTATCAATATCTTAATACCATTGATTTAGGTCCCAACACGTGATGTGATCACAATATTGCAGCTTGCAGCGCCCGCTACGACTGCATTATATTGCAATTGATATATTTTTCTATATGTCAATAATTATTGTAATTTTATTGTTTCCTTCTACATTAATTACAATTAATCGTTAAATAATTATTTAATTTTTTAATAATTAAATAATTGTAATAAATTCAGTAAATAAAAATATCTTTCAATACCATATATTTTATTTTTTTAATTATTAACCATGGAAGTTCTTATAAATGTTTAAATTATTATAAATTTAACATTTCAACTTATCATAAGTTAATATAATAAGTTCCAAAAGAAAAAAAAGAACTATAAACTGCAATATCTGAAGAATGTTAGAAGTGCAGAGACAATTGATTGAGTAGATGGAATATTTGGTATCTTAGATTAAACTTACCACGAAAAGTATAACCCTGCTCAGATAGAACTTTCACATTTGTGTGGTTTCTAACTAGACCAATTTGATTGAGTACCACCCCAGCAACCATTAAATATATTTCAATTGCAGAGATAAGAAACTAAATGGATACAACTAAGCATAATTTTATTATCCTACAATTCCATATGTGTATGACCTTTCAACAAATTATTTCTATTTTTGAATAATATAAGATTATCATGTTACAAATTACAATAAGACACTAAGAAATGCTTACAGGACTTGTTTTAATTAAGTTGAATGCGGGAACAACCGAAACAGTCACAATCAAGAATTCAAGAGCATCCAATCCTAAATTGGTGATGACTTTAATAGCACCAACTACATCATGTGCTACATTTGTCTACAATCATTCCAATTAGTAACTTTAATCTCATTATTTACCTAAAAAAATTGAAATCAAATATAACTACTCTGTCTTGGTTTTCTTACCGTTTCAAGAAGTTCCAAATAGTTGCCTAACAGGATAGCAAAGGAGTTGGTACCAAGTGCCTTTAACTGTGATTTAAGCATGAAAAAATTTAATAGGAGGTACCTTTTCATTGATAGTCTGAGCAGCTTTAAGTGCCTTTAGGTATGCTCCACTAGTAAGAATGTAGTAGTTGGCAAGTCCTAAAGTAAAAGAAACCGGAAGCACAAATAACATGTTACAAATTAAGATGCTGTAGACATTGCATCTCTGACTTTGATAAAAATTTTATTAAAAATAAAAGAAAAGATTGACCAATTTTTAACAAACACACTTATGGACACTACGATATCTTCCAAGAATTCTTTGACCATTAATAGGTTTCACAAAACATGGATCATTAATTTATATAAGTTGTTTACTTACTATTTCACTAGATGAAAGCTTTTCTTATGTGCTGTCTTCATGGAATTTTCATGAACAAGACAATTAAGGCAATTTTTATATGGGTGGGCTTGCCTTCGTGAATTTTCACAACCCAAATATACAAACATCGCTTAAAAATTTCTCAGGAGCAACATATAAAAATATCACATGAATAATAATTAAATTCATATGTCTTTTAGGAAGGCTAGAACGACTCATCAAAACATAGTGCAAATTTTAGTATTAAGGTTGTAATTAGCACATATCCCAAGTCAAACAACTTATCAAATGAATAAGAAATTTTTTATGACTTTTACCAACTTTTCAATGATGTGATAATACATAACAATACATATAAAGCTTTTTTGTTCATCTATAAAAATATACACCCTTTCAGATTATTAAGAAAAAATTGTATAAAATTTTTATCAGAAGAAAATAAATTTTAAAGTTCGTGTTTTCTTCCTAGCTATATGTTCCATAGTTTTTATGATAGGACTACTTTGGGTTTCCACCATCATTTTCCTTGCTACATCATTGAGTTAATTAAAGTTGAAAAAGGATGAAATTATAAAGTTTCATTCAGTATATATGGTGTGAGCTCTTGATAATTATATGCCATACACATCATCATCTTGTGAGAAGTGACTGATAATGATTATGATAGATAGATGTATATTGGAGAGCATAATACTATCAATTAATATGGAACCATGTTCCCATTTCAGAAATTAAAAGAAAAAAAAGGAAAAAGAAAACAAGAAAAAATAAACACTTTCTTTCACAAAATACAATAAACATTACAAAAAGAGAGTAAAAGAAAAGGCCAGTAATTAAATAAGTGAAGCCAAGCTCCCAAATCTCTAGATGGTAGCCATAAGATCATACCATATGGCACATGGCAAGAATATTTAGAAGATTAGAATTGACGTTGAAGAAATTAATAGTGTTAGCCTATTAGGATACCTAGTGGGCAAAGGATATCTCAAGCATATGGACCATCATTGTCAATGGAAAGGGGATTTACTACACCGAAGTTTTGTATCATATTAAACATTGCCAATGAAATTTTCATAAGACATCGATAGTTTTCCAAGTATAATTTTGAAATATGTATAATTTTGAAATCTTTTATGTATAACATTCTTAGGAAACCCATTTCATTAGGGCATAGTGAGCTTTTTAAATGAAATGTGACACATAAAAGTGTTCAGATATCCCTTTAATAAGATCACTTAACGATGTATAGATCCCAGGGCAACCAACAATAATGTATGCCATACCATCTATGACTCTCTCTCTCTCTCCTCCCCCCTAAATAGATGGGTAATACTTAGCACCATTCATTTTAGTATACTCTAATACTTCTAAATTATGCATCTCAAGGTTCACCATAGCTAAATTAGCATAATGTAGAAGCTTGTAATCAAGAACTTTTAAGAAGGTGACCTTGTGATAAGAATCACTTAACTTTCTTCTTTAATTCAGCTACAAGGCCTAAGGATATCAATGCAAAAGGACAGTAATCAAGAACTTCTAAGAAGGTAATCTTAAATGTAAACAAACTAATGATGCATGAGTTAAAAGTAAAAAAGAAAAGTATACACTTAGGAATTTGATAATCTTTGAATAAGTGAGATATATTTTTTAGCTTGTGGATACAAAAGCGATGAGTCCTATTTACCGTGAAAGACTTGATGTTTAGTTTAAGGTAAAAAAAGCTAAAAAACAAGTATGAAAAAAGAATATAGGATGAGATTGATATCCCATAATCGGTAACTTTATAATGTGCAGAAACCAATATGATGGGTCAAGAATTTAAATAAGAGGTGGTAGGTCTAGAGAAAAAGGAAAATAGTGACGCAAAGTAGTAACTCTATTTTATCCTATGTGAACACACCCTGATACATACATAGTAAACATTTCCATCATATGAAAATTTAAGAATACTTGAATATTTATCAAATAAAGTAAAGATCTGTGTACTGCATATTGCTTTTGGAATACAACATTATGAACAAATATTCAATAGACCTTATGGTACGTGATTGGCATCAAACTAAAGTAAACTAAACAATAGAGAAGGACCAACAACTTGAAACTTCAAATAAAAAATTTGACATTTTCATATTCCAACAAAGTAAACCAAATAACTCTACCTATCACAAAACTCTAGTTATAACTACCCTGTTCTAACTCCAAGTGTGCCCATTGGACAATAACTCGATTTGAGCTGCTAACTCCATCATATATG
Organism: Sindora glabra; assembly: GCA_020226215.1. Lineage (NCBI taxonomy): Eukaryota > Viridiplantae > Streptophyta > Magnoliopsida > Fabales > Fabaceae > Sindora > Sindora glabra. The sequence continues at coordinate 46,997,937 of CM035230.1, read as the reverse complement.
GAGGTTAGTGCACCTATAATGTTAGATTTAAGGTATAATGAAATTTTCCTAACATTTTCAAGATAAGAATCCAAAATCTCTATCCTCTATTCTATAACATATGAAATAAGATGGAATTGAACAAAATAAAGCAATGGAGACAGAGAAAATACATAAAATAAAAGTGATAAATCTAGGAATTGTGAAGTAAATAGAATAGATCAAGATAAATTGGATAGATTAAGAGAAGACTAGTTAACATGGTGTGAGCGATGATTTTTCTGAGAGATTTCACACCTTAAATAGTGATGAAGAAAAGGAGAGTTCTCTTCTATGCACATAGGAATGATAAAGGTCAACCTTGTGAGATGATATGATCAATCAGAATAGGCAAGTTTTCAAAGAAATAATGAAAATGATTTTTTTGAAAAAAATGAAATAGCTACATTGTCCTAAAATTAAAATTGAATCTATATAAATTAAAAAAATTATAAATTTTAATCGAAGTATAATTTAAATTTAAAATTAAATGTATAAAAACTATGAAAATGAAGTTTTTTATTAAAGTATAATAATTATTTTAAAATATAATTTTAGAATAATATAATTAAAAATTAATTTAAAAGGACAATGGTAAAAGATAATTTTACCACATTTCATTCAATATAAAAGATAATTTTAAGCACCTACAATAATTTATAATGGTAACACAATATAAAATTAATAATAGGTAGCAATTTGTATGTTGCTTATCAACCATAACTTGACAATACTTTAGTGTTGCCTATTTTATAATAGGCAATAGTTTATCTAGTAACAGTTACTTAAGTGTTGCTTATTCCTTCTTAGGCAACACTTTTTTTTAGCATTGTCTAACAATTATTGCCTAAATCAAAGATAAAAAGTAATACTTTAGAAATGATGCCTATTTAGGTTTTAGGCAATGGTTTTTTATTGCTGCTAATTTTAGTGTTGCCATAGGTGAAAGAAGTTGTAGTGCATTGAATGACATGGTGTCATAGATCAGTAACTCAATAGTTGGAAAATGTGGCACTTATACCCTTATCGCCTAAGGAATAAGCTAGCCAATTGACCAATACACCACCCAAGCTTAAAATTAATAGACAAGCATAGCATAATCAAGATCACCATTAGCATATAAGCAGCATATATAGGCAACTAACATACAAGGAAAGCCAATAATGAGGCAAAATATGCAATGTAAAGAAATGCAGACAAATGCAGTAAAAATTTAGGACATTGTGTTTAGAAGAGAAGCTACTTCTGTTATTAATATAAAGCCTTATTATAATGTTAGAAGTGTGCAAGGAAGGCACCAAGTTGCACACTCTGACCCCTAAACTAGTGCCAAACAACCACCGAGGTCACCTAGCCACTTCCCCCCTAAAAAGCATTTTGAGCTAAAACCCTTCTTGAAAAAGTAAAAATACTTTTTCGAGCTATCATAAGGGCTTTTCTCAAAGCTGAGTGGAATTTTCCTACCAAAATTTGTTGATAGAAACATAAAAATCCAAGGATCATATCCATGTGCTTTGTTACTCACATTGGACATGTTACCTTGGTAAAAAAAATATAAGGAAAGCCCCAAAACAGGAAAAATTAGAAAAATAGTACACAAGTTGGGTTAGTCTCGAATTTGAGTTGTAAGACCTCCATCATATGCTTGACTTATTTGTCAAATTTTTTCCCAAACAGAAGTCAAATGCTTAGTCATTCGATTTATAAGGTCAACATGTGACACATAGCCACAAAAAGCTTCTAACAGAAGATCTTGTAGCCCTATTTCTGCTTGGCGTCAACCTAGCAGCAGTGGAATCCATCTCAGCTACCTGAACTCTCACCATCAAATTCATTTTAGATGACCCTACTATCATTCACCAACTTGAAGTAAGTAGATTCAACTCTCATCAGCTTTCCGAAATTCCCGCATGCTTCTGTCATCCGAAAGTGGAGGAGAAAGCTAGATGCATTTAAACGATGTGCACTACACTAAACAGAGGATGGACACAACATTAAATAGAAAAAATATAATCAATGTATTAACATGCAATAAAAAATGAGTAGTTTTAGGACTTCTATTAGTAACGTTCAAAATTCTATATAAATTATACTTTCAGGGCAATTCTAACTTACCTCAGTAGAAAGTTTTTTCTTACTACGGGAAAAAGGATGGATACAAAAGTTCTACTTATTTTGTTGGAAAACATTTTTTGTATATATAATAATAAAATGTTAAGAAGAAATAAGGTATTTTAGCTATTTAGACTCTATTTATTTCATTAGAAAGTATTTTTCATAAAAAGAAATGTCATTTATATAAATATTAGAGTGATATGCTACTTCTATTAATAGTTGAAAAAAAAATAATAGCTAGAAACATTGTAATAGGGGAAAGCAAATTCCCTTGTGAAATATTAGAAGTTATTTTTCTCAAATTCTTCATATTTAATATTAAACAAATAAAATACTTTCCCTCCTCTTAGCATATTAAAATTATATTTCATTAAAAATATTTTTCATCAAAACAAATAGAACCTTAATGTTAAATATGAAGAATTTAAAAGATACAATTTCCTATTTAAAAAGAAATTTGCTTTCCATCACTATCATACCTCTAAGTATCAATTTTTTTAATCACTCGTATAAGTAACATGTCATCCTGTATTATTATATATGTAAATAATATTTTCTTATGAAAAATGCTTTCAGCAATATAATCAAAGCCAAAATTAAAAGTAAAAGACTTATATGCCACAAAGCTCATACGTCTCATTAATTAATGACTGCAGACATATCACACATCATATCTGAAAAAAATACGATCTCATAAGATTTTTCTCCTGAAAGACTAACAGAGTTTGTATGTGTTCAGGTTGAACATGAGGAAATTCTCATGAAAAGAGATGAATCAAAGTCCTCTTTTAGCTGGGAAGAATATAAATCAATGATTTACACACTCCAGGTACTCTCAACATCCAACAATGTCAACTATTTAATTTTAATTTTGGCTTTTAATCTCCAGAATTGCGAACTATTATACTAAGAGCAATATGAAATTCCAGGTGACCAATGAGGTTCTGAGATTTGGAACTATTGTTCCTGGATTTCTGAGAAGGACATCAAAAGATATCCATGTGAAAGGTACACAAAGCAAGTCCAATCCCTCAAACCAATTATAAATTATAGCCATACTTATTAGTCAAATTAAACAAAAAATCAAATAATTACTTTATAATAGTAAATGGAAATTAACATTTCAGTATACACTATTCCTGCCGATTGGACCATCATGGTTGTCACTTGTGCTCTTCACTTCAACCCTGACATATATACGGACCCATTCGTCTTCAATCCAGCGCATTAGGTGTACAATGACTTTTTTAACCCTATGACCTTCGGAAACATTATAACTTGCAGAAGAATGAATCTGATTTATCCTCCTCACTTTCTTTCCTTATTTTCCTGTCATTTTTTAAAGCTAAAGATATTATATTTATTTTATGATTTATTATTTCAAATTTTTAATAAAAAAATTATCCAACTCTTTCCTAAGGCACATACTCTCTCTCTCTCTTTTGAAAAAGGAATCTCTATTTGAATATTACACGTACAAATTGATTTCAATTGGGTTTCCTCTTCTTTTTTCCTTTGTCATGTTTTTATTGTGTTATAAAAAGACACACAATGAAAATTTTATATGCAACAAAATTTAGAATTCTTTTTTTTTGTTCAATGGGTTCCATAAAAAAATTTATGTGTCCTTTTTTAATATGACAAGAAAATCATCAAAAGAAAAAGGCGATATATAAATTTTATTGACTTGATTTTTGAAATTAATATTTCATTGATTACAGGACATGGACCCCTATACTATAAGCAAGAATTTCAAGCCTTTTGGTGGAGGAAGAAGACGGTGGGAAAGGGTGGAATTTGCAAAAGCTTTCATTTATATATCTATTTATTTATTTATTTACAGGTGGATTAAAATCAAGGGAAAAGGCTTTACTTGGAGACCAGTTTTTGTGTTTCAAGATGGTATTCACATCAAGTTGTGGTAGAAACACGGAAGAAATTAGAAGATATCCAAAAATAGAATATTGTAATAAAATGTGTGTGTGTGTGTGTGTTACATTTATGCATGAGATGCCAATAATGAGTTTGATGGTTGTAAAATGAAATACTCAAGCAATACATTACATTAATATTGTTGGCGCTGTAGTGATACAAAGGCAGTATTAGATAGTACCTTAGGTATTTTATTTTAGCATGTTTCAATATGAATTCAAAATTATCTTATGTGTATGGTTGAAGTAGATCAACACTCCTATCATGGCCACATCAAGTTGTGGTAGAAACACAGAAGAAATTAGAAGATATCCAAAAATAGAATATTGTAATAAAATATATGTGTGTGCGTGCGTGCACGAAAACACGTGCATGTGTGTGTGTGAATGTAAAACGTTTATGCATGAGATGCCAATAATGAGTTCGATGGTTGTAAAATGAAATACTCAAGCAATACATTATTGAGTGTAAAGAAAAAAGAAAATTAATATTGCTAGCACTATAGTGATACAAAGACAGTATTAGATAGTAACTTAGGTGTTTTATTTTAGCATGTTTCAGTATGAATTCAAGATTATCTTATGTGTATGGTTGAAGTAGATCAACACTCCTATCATGACCAAGAAAAAAAAACTAGCATTGATGTGTAGTATACAAGGATAATAAAGTGTCCAAATTTTATCGAGGCTTCAAAGTAGTACAATTTTTTTGCCCCAGTGAGTAAAAAGTATGGGACAAGTTTTCACTTCAAGCAAAATGTTGAACGAGGCAATAATACTTTACATTACTTTATGGAACTCCACTATTATGAAATTATTATGTTTTTACCTAATACACTACTATGTATACACATATATGTATAATATTTTTAGTTATTTTAGTAGTTTTATCATTAAAAGAAAAGAAAAAATACAATAAGATTTATGAATGCATAAAAGAATAGTATTTTGTTGATTATGTATCAATTTAATTTATATTTAACTTTCAAGTTATTTAAATCAATTATATTTCACTTCATAAGATTTTATTATATATGATTTATAATATTTTCATTTAGATTTCTTTTTTTTCCATATTTCTTTATTTACTAGTATTTCAACTTATTTAATAATTATATGTGAATTTATAACACTTAATTTCATGATTTATATTTTTTAATTTCTTTTAGTTTTAATCATTCCTTGAAAGTATCTATGGAGATCTGTTGTCCCATGAAGCATATATAGGAATGGGGCATATTTTGTCTTTAATGAAGCAATGTAATATTTTATATTAAATAACAAAACATAGGTAAGAAAATGTTGATATGCTCCCCTCCCTCACTAGACTTGCGCTTTATGAGCTACTTCTTTAGAAGTATTTTTTTATAGTGTTGTATTTTTATAAGTACTAACTAGTAACTAATTATACTTGTTCAGGTGCACCTCATTAGAATAAATTTATTAATCATTTAAATGTTCATTATGAGAAATTCAATTGCTACTCAAAAAATGCAACTTTTTGTTAATTTGAATAGCTCAGATACATTTTAGTGTAAAAAAAAATAAAAAAATTACAATGTTATGACAAGTAGAAACAAATTAAATCAAGTATTATTGTAAATAAATTAGGTCTATGTTATTTTTTTTTTGGCTTAAAGCTTGACTCAAGACCTATTTAAAAATCAAAATATTGGCATAACCTACCTTGCTTATAGAATTTAAGAAACTTAACCAAACTTATTAACTTATATAGATCTAACTATTGAAATCAAAATAAGTCATCAATAGACTTCTAAAACTAAGTACATATACCATGAACAAGCCCTTAATTAGTGAAAAAAGGAATAATAGTTTTGTTAAATAAATAAAACACTATACAAAATTTTGTCTAAATTCTTAATAATTCAACATAACAAACTATAATCATATTTATTTGAAATTAAAAATATAAAATGATAGAATAATATAAATTTAGCACTCACAAGCTTTAAAACTTTTAAAAAATTAATGATTGAGTTGAAGAAAGAAATGAAGGAAAAATGATAAAAGAGTGGTAATTATAATGAAATTAGTCAATTAATTTAAGAATATTAAATTAGAGTAACATATTAATTATATAAGTCAACCTAATAGACCAACAAGCCAAACTTAAAATTAAACAGGTTAGGCCTATTTAATAAATAGATCAATATATTAGCATAGTGTCTCAAGCTGATAGTTGTGATAGGTTGACAAGCAAACTTGATCAATTTAAGATGAATTTTGGTGGAAAATTCAAGCATGTCATGAAGGTCCTATAGCTGAAATTTGGAAACAATCCAACTTGTGTATTATTTTTTCAAATTTTCCCATGCTTTAGACATTTTGATAATTTTGGCTTGGTTCAAGAATTAAGAGAAGTTTGAAAGGCCTCTACTTATGATCCTTACATATTTATCTTTTTGTTGATGTGTTTTGGTGCTAACCAAACACCTAGAGTAATGTGAAAAGAGATTATGACAACTTGAAAAAAGTATGTCTATTTGTGCTATGTGGACTTTTGTTCAAAATATTCTTTAAAGAGGTGGAGTGTCAAGAAAGCCTGGTGAGGTGCCTTGGCACTAAGCTAAGGACTTGAGTGTGTTGGTTTATAGCCATCCCCTACACATTTAAAACTATAGAATAAGGCATAAACTAAACGAATTGAATGCCTTTTTCCTTATTGATTTTGTCCCTTCTGGCTTGTTATTTTTGGGGGCTCTCAATATAGGGTGATCTTGCAAATTAGTATATGGGGATGCTTTAATAATATTCGATTATGACTTGAAGACTTGTATGTTTCATTATTTATTCTAAGAGTGCTTTGTGAGTTTAATGGGAAAGTTGGTATGTTCATTAAGAGTGGCAAGCATGTGTTGCATTATTTTAGCTAGAAAGTTATTAAACCATGATAGATGGTATTATAACTCAATTTATGCACAAAGGCTAAGATGGGGTGGGCTATACGTTAGATGTGGCTTGTCCTATAGTATATCTATAAAGCAATCATTCTTAAACTTAAAAGGATTCATTGCTAAAGACTTAATCAAAAGGTGTAAGATATTATATTGGTCTAAAAAGCTAGTATGTGAGGGAATGATACATTCAAGTAACCATGGATTAGTGCATCAGGCGCAAGCATTTATGTTAAAGGGCTTGCTTATATGCATGGGATGTTAGTTCTAGGCTCATTCATCATTAAGGGATGTAAACCACTACTTAGAGGGATAAGTGAATTAACGACCAATCTAATGGGAGAAGCCTTAGTCTTGCTAAAAAGCTTAACCATTTTTGGAGGGATATGGTGGAGCCAAACGATGAAACTTGGTTGTGTAGAAATATGTGACCATAGTCAAAGGAAACATGTTAAGGGATAGCACATTAGACTAATGCATCAAGTGGATTGCTTTAAAGGGAGTAGTCTAAAAGTAGGTCAAGATGGTCCAAAGGGATTAATCTTATTACTTAGGGGAGCATATCCAGTAGGCAAAGTAGAGATTTGGTGTTATTGATACAATGTGCACAATCTATGAGTTTGATAAAGAGTGCACAATCTCCCATTAGATTCTTTGATGTAATGGGCTAAGCTGCATAGTTACTTTGTGGAATGATAATAATGACTTAGAAAAGGTGTAGTAGACTAGCACTATGTAGTCGTATTGTCAAAAAACTTTGTGATAATGAATATAAATTCACATTTGTTCATACTAGGCAAAGTGAAGCTCAGGCTGTAATGGAGATGCTATATGCTCAACCCCTTCTAGATGTTGAAGTAAGGGAGCCATTAGAGGTTGTGCTCAATAAGGTCATCAAGGGACACATAAAGGAAGGGTTGACAAGAATGTGATGCTACAGTACATTAACTTCGAGGAAGGTTGTGTAGCTAATGAGATGTTAGAGGATATCAATTTAGAGAGGATTAGAGGATCCAATCAAGTGTGAAAGGTACCATTCTGAAGTGTTATGAATTGATTGAATAACAAACATATGGGCAAGGTTATAGAGCCTATACATAGATCAAGTGTAAGCTTTGGTTCTTGTTATTTATTTATTGGTGGTTTAGAGTGTCAAGTGTTGTTCACGAGATATAGTGCTAACCCACACTTTTGTTATAAAGTGTTGGGATCGGGAGCCATATGAGTGCAGCAGAAAAAATCGATCCTAGCCAACGGATCCATGCAAAATGTTAAATTAGAATGTAGGATTCAGGTTATACCTTTATATGATTCCAGATTTTGTTTGTTGATCACCTTTTCGACTTCCTTTCGGTCAAAGACTTCGAGGTATTAACACAAACCAGTAGATCATAATAAACGTCCTAATGATCACTGGTTGGAATTCGTTTCCTTAGCCTCGTAGTGCTAGCTACGTCTCTTCAAGGATTATGGTCAAAGAGAGGTGCTAGGATTTTTCTATGATATATGGGATGTGTGAATAATGAATCAACCTTATTATTACCCAACAAGCCTATTTAAATCGGAGCATAGAAAACCCTAACTAATTTGGGCTTTGGTCTATGTATAATTATAGGCTTATTATTGGACCTTATAATTATAACAAAGAATTCTCAAGTATTAGGTCCAAACAATTTGGTCCATTAATTTCAAATCCACTAGGCTCTAAGTGTGTGACCCTTCAGGCTCTCATTACATTGGCAATAATCATTAATCATATTAATGATCATAAACAATGAGTGATGTCTAGTAACACATCATTGTTACCCAAGTGATGAGAAAGTCGGTGATTCGTCTGAACCTTTATATGTGATCATCATCTATATCCTTTTGTCCTAAACATTTAGATTGAGCACGAGACATGGACCGTGTCATTCCCGTATTGTCCAATCTCAAGGTTTCTTAATCCCTAAATAAGCTGACTGAAGCAAATGTAATTGACATCCCAGGTCAATTCATTTGAGCATGGCCATGCATTTTCTTAACTTTACTTAATCAAGGGGCCCACAGATGTTACTCTTGTTATATAGGAGGGACAAATTCCATCTTGATCACACAAATCCCTCCGCATGATATGTGACATATCCAATAACTACCCTTGTATTCACTCAAGCATGAGTGATAGAATAGTATCAAAATATGAAACTCACATGTAGGGAACCTTGGTGATCTCAGGTCAAAGGACCATAATAATAATGATCACTAAGAATCACTCATGACACTCATGTAACAATCTATGTAGTGTTCTTAGGATAGATCGGTCCAATATATAAGTTCTCTAACTTGTACTCATGTGTAAGCTTAATATCTCATATAAGTCACTACACATGCTAGTCTTAACATATCAAAGCAACCTAATCCACAATGATATATGACTAAGGACATTTAAGAATATAATTATTGTAAGGTTATTATCATAATTAAATATATTACGCAGATAATATATATAAATATAATAATTGAAATTGCCATTAAAATAACATGATTCAAAATTACAATCATCAATATGATTAATTTTAGGGCATATACACTAACAATCTCCCACTTGCATTATAGCTAATCATCCATGTATCTAATACCTATGGATCTCATATGACTATCATGCTTTTGCTGCATCAGGGCTTTTGTCAGTGGATCGGTGACATTATCATCAGTCAGTATTCTGTATATCTTGACATCATTTCTGTTAACAATATCTCTTATGAGATGATAGCGCTGGAGTATATGTTTGGATTTCTGGTGAGATCTAGATTCCTTGGCTTGCGTAATGGCTCCATTATTGTCACAATAGAGCTCTACTGGGTCAGCAATGCTAGGAATAACTCCAAGTTCAGTGATGAACTTCTTAATCCAAACAACCTCCTTTATGGCATCTGACACTGCAATGTATTCAGCTTCTATTGTAGAATCAGCCACTGTCCCTTGCTTTGAACTCTTCTAGGTCACAATGCCATCATTAAGGCAAAATACATAACCTAACTGCGACCTGAAATCATCTTTGTCGATTTGAAAGCTAGCATCAATGTAACCACTTACAATGAGCTCTTCCTCACCTCCATAAATTAAGAACATGTCTTTAGTTCTTCTTAAGTACTTAAGAATATTCTTGACAGCTATCCAGTGACTTTCACCCGGATCTGATTGGTATCTGCTCGTCATGCTTAAAGCATATGAGATATCAAGACAAGTACATAACATGGCATACATGATAGACCTAATCGCAGATGCATAAGGGATCTTACTCATGCGCTGTCTCTCATACTTTGTGGAAGGACATTGAGTTCTTGAGAGACTTATGCCATGTGACATCGGCAAGAACCCTCTTTTAGAATCTTGCATGCTAAACCTTTTTTAGCACCTTGTCGATGTATGTACTCTGACTTAGGCCAAGCAATTTTCTCAATCTATCTCTATAGATCTTGACACCTAATATATAGGAGGCCTCACCTAAGTCTTTCATAGAAAAACAATTTCCTAACCAAGTTTTTACAGACTGTAATGTAGGAATGTCATTTCCAATGAGTAATATGTCATCTACATACAACACCAGAAAGACTATTGTGCTCCCACTAACCTTCTTGTACATATAGGGTTCATCTTCATTCTTAATGAAACCAAACTCTTTGATTGCATCATCGAAATAAAGATTCTAACTCCGAGAAGCTTGCTTTAACCCATAAATGGATCGTTGCAATTTGCAAACCTTTCCAGCATTTTCAGGATTTACAAAACCTTCAGGTTGTGTTATGTACACATCCTCAAGAAGATTTCCATTAAGGAAAGCAGTTTTGACATCCATTTGCTAGATTTCATAATCATAATATGCTGCTATAGCTAGAAGAATCCTAATGGATTTAAGCATGACAATTGGAGAAAAAGTCTCATCATAGTCAATACCATGGATTTGTTTGAAACCTTTTGCAACCAATCATCCCTTAAAGATACATACATTACCATCCATATTGGTTTTCTTTTTGAAAACCCATTTGCACCCAATGGGTTTTACCCCTTCAGATAGAACAACCAAAGTCCAAACTTGGTTTGAATACATGGAGTCCACCTCTGATTTCATAGCTTCTAGACATTTTTCAAAATCTAAGCCCATCATAGCCTCTTGGTAGGTTGTGGGCTCATCTTGGTCTATGAGCAACACATCATCGTGATGAGTCATGAGAAATTCATATCTCTCGGGCTCACGACATATCCTACTAGATCTACATGAGTTCTGTGTTACATGAGCAGGTTCTTCCACAACTGGTTATGGAATCGGCTTAGGTTCCATCTTAAGTTCAATGTTTTCTCGTTGATCTTGAATTTCTTTAAGTTCTATTCTTCTCCCATTGATTCTTCTAGAGATAAATTCTCTCTCTAGAAAAATACCAATTCGAGCAATAAACACTTTTTGCTCAGTTGGATTATAGAAATAATATCCTTTTGTTTCCTTAGGATATCCAACGAAAAAATATTTATCAAATTTGGGTCCAAGTTTATCAGAAGCCTGACGTCTTACATAAGCTTCGCAGCCCCAAATCTTCATAAAAGATAAACTAGGACGTTTTCCGGTCCATATCTCATATGGTGTCTTTTGAACTGATTTTGACGGAACACGGTTTAATATGAAAGCTGTAGTCTCTAGAGCATGTCCTAAGAAGGAATTTGGAAGGTCAGCCTAATTCATCATTGACCGAACCATGTCTAACAAAGTTCAATTCCTCCTTTCAGAAACACCATTCCATTGAGGTGTTCTTGGTGGAGTGAGTTATGATACAATGCCACATTCCTTTAGATGATTAAGGAACTCTCGGTCTAAGTATTCACCACCTCGATCTGATCGAAATGCTTTAATACTTTTACCAAGTTAATTTTGTACTTCATTTTTGAACTTTTTGAACTTTTCAAAAGATTCAAACTTGTGTTTCATAAGAAACACATAACCATATCTACTAAAATCATCAGTAAAAGTAATGAAGTACTGATAACCTCCTCTAGCTTGTGTGTTTAAAGGTCCACATACATCACTATGTATAAGGCCCAATAAATCACTAGCCTTTTCATCTTTCCTAGTAAAAGGGGCTTTAGTCATCTTACCTAATAAACATGACTCACATACCTCATATGATTCGAAATCAAATGAGTCCAAAAATCCATCCTTATGGAGTTTGGAGATGTGTGTCTTATTTATATGGCCTAAAGGACAATGCCCAAGATAGGTTGGATTTAAATCATTAGTTTTGACCTTCTTCGTGTTTATGTTATAGATTGGATTTTCAAGGTCTAGAACATAAAGACCATTCATTAATTGTGCACTACCATAAAACATTTCATTTAAATAAATAGAGCAACATTTGTCCTTTATTATAAATGAAAAACCTTTCTTGTCTAAACAAGAAACAGAAATCAAATTTCTACTAACAGTAGGCACAAAATAACAATTGTCCAATTCTGAAACTAATCCACTAGGTAAAGATAAATAATAAGTCCCTACAGCTAATGCAGCAACTCTTGCTCCATTTCCAATGCGTTGGTCCACTTCACCTTTGGCTAACGATCTACTTTCTTTAAGATCCTGCACATTTACACAAATGTGAGTACCACATCCAGTATCTAATACCCAAGATGTAAAAGTAGATAAATTAACCTCTATAACATAAATACCTGAGTTAGAAGTACCACTTCCTTTTTACTTCTTAAGCTCTTCTAGGTAAATCTTGTAATTTCGCTTCCAATGTCCTAATTCTTTGCAATGGAAGCATTGCCTTCCTTGGCCACGCCACCTTTGGGCTTCAGTGCAGAGGAACTTGACTTAGACTTTCCATCAGTCTTGTCCTTTTTCTTTTTATTCTTGGCCTTAGACTTGCCCTTTCCTTTGCCCTTTTGAACCATCATAATGGAATTGGGCTTGGACTTTTTCAAGTTCTGCTCAGCAGTTCTCAACATGTTAAGCAGTTCAGGTAAAGTCTTATCAATTTTGTTCATATTGTAATTCATGACGAATTGACTATAACTCTCGGGCAACGATTGCAGAACTATATAAGTGGCCAATTCTTGCTGCAAAGGAAAACCTAATCTTTCAAGGCTATTGATGTACCTAATCATTTTAAGCACATGTGTAGCAACGGGTGTTCCTTTAGCCATCTTACACTGAAACAATGCTTTAGATACATCATATCTCTCATGTCTTGCTTGCTCTTGGTAGAGTTGTTTAAGGTGATCAATCATATTGAATGCCTCCATGTTCTCATGTTGCTTTTGAAGCTTAAAGTTCATGGTAGCAAGCATGAGACAACTGACATCCAGAGCATCTTCTAGATGCTTCTTATAAGTATCCTTTTCTGCTCGAGGAGCATTAGCAGCAGGCTCATCTAGAGTAGGTTGCTCTAGGACATACTGCTTTTTCTCATGCTTGTGGACAATCCTCAAGTTTTGATACCAATCGAGAAAATTCGTCCCATTCAGTTTATCCTTCTCAAGGATAGATTGCAGTGATAAGTTTGATGCATTTGATGTCATGGTTATCTATAATAGAAAAATATGCAGTATGAGAATCATGTATTTTATTTATTTAATAATACTCCCACTATTTTTCTCAAAATAATAGCCCTCACTATTATTTCGGAAAACCTTATCGTCAAGGTTTTCTAGTGGGTCAAGATCCATATTTTACCAAATCTTGAGTTAGCTTTGGCTAATTGCCCAAGATTTGGCTATTTAGGTAGACAACTCCTTTGTCAATTACATCTTATGCAACTCTTGGATAGTTGGGTGAATAACACTTATTCAAATTCATCTCATGAATTCATAACCAACTCTATGCCTCTAGGCCCCAATCCTATTGGTATAGCCCAGTTAAGTCAAGACCCAATAATTAGCAATTTGGATATCACTATTATCCCATCGCGTCTTACCAAGATAGACTTTAGGTACTTTGCTTTGACAAACTCACTTATAGTCGATCAAGATCTTGACGAGTGCTATTATTGGAAGGCATCTCCTTTTTTTTACTTAATATTTTATTTAAGGGATTTTAATTTATTTGATCTCACCATTATGTACTTAGTTTTATTAAGCATGCATCATATACATTTAGCATAGGTATCTCATACATTCATCATATGCATCTCATACATAAAATATAAATTAAATGTGACATGATTATGGCCCAACCTAAGTGATATTCTAGAGCTCAAGAATATCAAATAAACTAAGAAAGAAACACTTCTTCCTAAGAATCTTCTTCTTTCTTCATGGTTTGATCTCCACTTCCATTGTTTCCACTTCAAGTGCTCCAATAAAATTATTACATAATAATAAAGAAACCTCGAGTTACATTCGAAGGGAGTAAGATGAGAAGAGAATGTACAACTAGAAGTAATAGAAAGGCACGACATGCAGGCCGTATTTAAAAATTGCAACAAAATGAAAGGCCATAATCATGCACCATACATCAAGCAACAAAACAACATGATAAGTGAAACATATATCCAAATATATTTTTCAATATCAAAATCTAAATTAATTAATTCTAAATTAATTAACTAATTACTTAATGTCGCACTACGCAGAGAATTTACGGCAGTCCCGCTATTACTTAATCTGATTACTTAATTACTTAATCTGATTTATGACAGAATCATAATGGATAAATTTTAATCATATTAAAACAGATCCAATTAATTCACAAATTTTATACGAAACAAATTCAATAATTAATTTCATGAAAAATCAAATTCAGCCATTAAGTGCAAGGTATATCACATATATGAAAAAGATTCAAGAAGTTAATTTGATCAATTCTGATTCATGACAGAATCTGTGTTTTAATCAGAAAACTCTTTCATATATTAAAACAGATTCACGCAATTAATTCTTTTGATTCTGTTTAAAATAGAACCCAAAAATCAGTTTCAAATTCGAATCAAAATCTAGAATTATTGCAATAGATTTAAATTTAAAAAGAAACCCAAAAATAGATTTGAGTTTCAATGAAAATCCAGAAATATATTCAAATTCAAAATAGAAACAAGAATTAATCACAAAACACATTCAAATTTAAGTCAGAATTCAAAATTAGGTTCAAATTCAAAACAAAATCAGAATTAATCATATTAAGTTTGCTTGAACCAGAATGTACGAAATCAAATTTACCCTAATCCTAATTAGGAATAATTGAAGCATGATATACAAAACAATTCATCAACATCATAATCACGCAATTAGCAAACAAAATCCTAATTTAGCATTTTACAAATAGCTCTGATACCACTGTTGGGATCGGGAGCCATACGAGCGCAACAGAATAAATTGATCTCAACCAACGGATCCATGCAAAACATTAAATTAGAATGTAGGATTCAAGTTATACCTTTATATGATTCCAGATTTTGTTCGTTGATCACCTCTTCGACTTCCTTTCGGTCAAAGACTCTGAGGTATCCACACGAACTAGTAGATCACCAATGAACGTCCTCAAGATCATTGGTTGGAATTCGTCTCCTTAGCCTCGTAGTGCTAGCTACGTCTCTTCAAGGATTATGGTCAAGGAGAGGTGTTAGGGTTTTTCTATGTTGTATAGGATGCTTGAATAATGAATCAATCTTATTATTACCTAACAAGCCTATTTAAATAGGAGCATAGAAAACCTTAACTAATTTGGGCTTTGGTCTATGTATAATTATAGGCTTATTATTGGGCCTTATAATTATAACATAGAATTCCTAAGTATTAGGCCCAAACAATTTGGTCCATTAATTTCAAATCCACTAGGCTCTAAGTGTGTGACCCTTCAGGCTCTCATTACATTGGTAATAATCATTAATCATATTAATGATCATAAATAATGAATAGTATCTAGCAACACATCATTGTTACCTAAGTGATGAGAAAGTCGGTGATTCGACTGAACTTTTATATGTGATCATCATCTATATCTTTTTGTCCTAAACATTTAGATTGAGCACGAAACATGGACCGTGTCATTCCCATATAGTCCAATCTCGAGGTTTCTTGATCCCTAAGTAAGCTGACTGAAGCAAATGTAATTGACATCCCATGTCAATTCATTTGAGCATGGTCATGCATTTTCTCAACTTTACTTAATCAAGGGGACCACAGATGTTACTCCTATTATATAGGAGGGATAAATTCCATCTTGATCACACAAATCCCTCCGCATGATATGTGACATATCCAATAACTACCCTTGTATTCACTCAAGCATGAGTGATAGAATAGTATCAAAATATGAAACTCACATGTAGGGAACCTTGGTGATCTCAGGTCAAAGGACTATAATAATAATGATCACTAAGAATCACTCATGACACTCATATAACAAGCCATGTAGTGTTCTTAGAATAGGTCGGTCCAGTATACAAGTTCTCTAACTTGTACTCATGTGTAAGCTTAATATCTCATATAAGTCACTACACATGCTAGTCTTAACATATCAAAGCAACCTAATCCACAATGATATATGACTAAGGACATTTAAGAATATAATTATTGTAAGGTTATTATCATAATTAAATATATTACGCAGATAATATATATAAATATCATAATTGGAATTGCCATTAAAATAACATGATTCAAAATTATAATCATCAATATGATTAGTTTTAGGGCATATATACTAACATAAAGATGGCATTTATAAATAGTGAGCACATAGTTGTAAAGACAACCACTCATTGGGTGAGTTATAAAGGTAACAAGTTTAGGATTGCTAGTGAGTAAGCAACACTAAAAGGTGTCAGGATACTTTGAAAAACATCTATAAAGGTTGCCTTCTGAGAAATTTGTAGAGAATGCATTTGGCCAAGAGGATACCGATTATGTAGAGGTGCTAGCCAAACTTTGACATGGGGGAACATTCATGGTGCTCAGAGAGATAGGCACAAGTAGTTGAGACTGTAACTTAGAGGAATAAGCTAAAACCAATATGAAGTTTTGAAAGAGTAAGTAGATTCTTCATAGAATCATATTAGATTGAGGTATCAATGAAGGTATTGACATTTGAAATGGGGGAGAATGCAACAAATTGGTAGTTGTGATAGTTTAACAGGTAAACATGCTCAATTGAAGATAAGACTTGGTGGAAAAATGGAAGTCTTATAGCTAAAATTTAGGATCAATTTGACTTGTGCATTATTTTTTCAAATTTTCCCAAGTTTAGGGTATTTTAGTAATTTTGGCATAGTGCAAGAATTTAAAGGAGTTTGAAAATCCTATAGTTGTGATCCTCACATTTTTATCTTTGTGTTAGTATGTTTTGATGCTAATCAAACACCTAAAGTATTACAAAGCTTTTGCTCAAAATGCTCTTTTATCTTTATTTTGTTATTTATTCTAAAAGTGTTGTATAGGTTTAATGGGAAGGTTAGCGTATTTACCAAGAGTGGCAAACATGTGACACATGATTTTGTCTAGAGAACTATCAACCCATGACACTTGGGTTTGAATTGTTTAATTAAATAAATAAGTTAAGTCTTTAACAAGGCATATCAAAGATTGCTCATGAATGAACTAATTTATTTTCACTCTTAACTATGACTGCTGCAGCCGTAAATATGTGTTCAATTACAATTAGGTACGTAATATTTAAATTTCACGTCAATTTTTTAATTAAATTCAGAATTTCTCTTTCCTGAAAAACCAAATGTTGTGTTGAACCTCTACGCAAAGTATAGAGAAATTATAATTTGTGACTGCAACTGAAATTCGAAGTTACGCTTTGGAATAAAATGGGGCAAATTAAGGTTGACCCTAGCTCGAAGTGATACAAAAGACATTCTTGAATTTGGTATTAATATATTCTTAAATGCCAATCATTTTTTCATTAATCTATATATACTTCAACTGATTTTGAACTATTGTTTTAAGCATCCTTATTATATCTATGCACACATACATCACACATTGTCAATCACATTTCAATTCTATCGTTACTCTAGTTTTTCATGACTGTTTTATTTTTAATTATCTTATCATCATTAGTTTAGCAATTAGAAAAAAAATTATGGAAATATAGAATATAATATATAAATACCTAAATACAATTACTTACAAAAGGAGTTGGTTAAGGCAAAATTTCCACTCAAATGAGTGAATGCATATACATGTTTTGTACTGTAATTTCTTGTGAATATCATACATAAATTCTCTTGTTCGTAAAAGCTTGGCAGATATTTAAGTTTGGTTATTGAACATCTAAATATTTAACAAGAGAGGAAGGCACAAAAGCAAGGCTTGGTATATTGTTTTAGTTATGTACTGAAATTTTGAGTTAATTAGGTTTTATTTTCTTCATCTAGTTGGTTCACCAAAACATCAAGATGGGTTTCTAAGGGATTCTGAGTTCAATTGAAGAATTGATATGAAATTTCAATATTTTGGACCTATTTTCGATGTAATGTTATAGTATTTTGTATTTACCTAGCTTCACATTGAGATTTTGGTTTCTAAAAATGGATTGAATGTGTAGTCCAATATTACTTGAAATTCAAGATGCATATAAGTAATTCAATTAGTTGGGGTGCACTTCTTGGGCTTTAAATACGAATTATTGGATGTGATGTTTTAGTTTAGCATAAGCCTTTAATATGAAACCCTAATGAGAAGTTGGTTAATTACGTGAACAAACTATTATTTATGTGGCAAATGCCCTCTACCCTTTATAAGATCTAGATATATTGCCTCATTGAAGTTGATCTTTTGATTGACCATGGAGAAATAGGGGAAGAACTTGCTCTCCATGTATATATATTGTACACTTCTATGATTTGGATTACTTACAAAGCAAAATTCATGAGTCAAAAAGTAACAATTTCCTATTTGATTTGTATTTATTTATTCTATGGTTCTAGGTCTAGCATAGATGATCCATAGGAATTCAAAAACTATCTAACAAGTCATATCAAAGGTACTATACCAAATCTAAAACCCTGAATACTATATTATTACATCTTATGAAGAATTTGAAGGACAAATTTTTCTTTTTCATTAACTGCAAAGCATAATTCTATATTTTAAAATTTGAATGATGCTTATTTTAGATATCTTTAAAATACAATGCAATTATATATTCATTAGTTTTAAATTTAATTGTATATTAACTCCATGATATATATAATGACTTGTGTGATAGTTCCTTTTTATAATGTATACTTGTCATGCAAAGTTCATACAAAATTACATCTTTATGAACAGGTTGCAATTAACATAAAAACTAAAGTTTCACAAAATTGTAAAGGATAAATTAACAATTTCGGATTCAAAAGGTTTGAGATGTCTTAATTTAGCAATTAAATATTTTTTCTCAATTTAATCCTAAATTTTTAGAAAGTATATCAATTTAGTCCTTAAAGATTTTTTGTCTTAATTAATTCCTAAATGTCATAAAGGTGTCTTAAAATAATCCTATCATTAGTGTTTGATATTGGAACTAACACAGTCCCGACGTGGATCTAATGTGAATTGTTATATTTGACGTAATTGTGTTTATAATTCACATGAATATTGAACTATTACGTTGAGTAGAAAATTAAAAGCTAAATTAAACTCTATTTCATATTGTGAAATCCCTAATTACATTGTTCAACCATTGGTCCAGGCCATGGTTTGTGACTGTGGGTCACAAAACATGCTGTGATCACAATATTGCGGCAGTGCCCGCTACGATTGCATTATGCCCTTATTTGTTAATTAGCTAATTCAATTAACTATTAATCAATAGCTTATTATATTAGCTAATTTGACCAACTGATAATATTAGCTGTTTGAATGAAAATGTTTAATAAAATTCGCTATTTTCTATTAGTTGTTTATATGCAAAATGATATATAAAAATACGTATATATTTTATAATTTATTTAAATATTTTTTACTTTAATAATATTTTAGATTTATTATATAATTTATATTTAAGAAATATAATAATTTATTTTTAAGAAAAATGATAATTTATTTTAAATAATTTTTTAAGTCATACTTCCTTAAAAATATGATAAATCTAAAATATAATTAAATATTCATTATATTTATTAAGTTATTATATTTTTTAAAAAATAAATTATTATACTTCATAAATACTTTATAGAAATTAATAATAATTATTTAATAATTTTTAAATCTTTTTTAGTGAGGATATAAGTGAAAATATGCATATTATTTAAGGATAATTTTGTATTTTTACAAACCCATTATCAATAAACTAATTAAAACGCCGGGTTTACTAACTTTTTCAAATTAGCTTATTGAGGGCCAATCAGCTAATTGAATAAGCTGTTTACTAAACAGTTAAATTAACTTATTAACTCAGTCAAACAATTAAACATTATCAAATCAGCTAAAAGCTCACCAAAAAACTTTTTACCAAACACCCTCTATGTTGTAAATGCTATATTTTTCTATATCACAATAATTATCATAATTTTATTGTTTCCTTCCACATTAATTACAATTAATTATTAAATAATTATTTAATTTTTTAATAATTCAATAATTGTAATAAATTAAATAAATAAAAATATTTTTCAATACCATACATGTTATCTTTTTTTATTTATTAACCATCACAGTTCTTATACATGTTTTAAATTATTATAAATTTAAAATCTCAATTTATCATGTCTTAATATAATAATAATTTTTTATGCATAATTTCTTAAAATTGATTATTTCCTAAAATTATAACTTATTAATCTAGACAACTCTTATATACATATTGAACTATAATAAATTTAACTATAGTTATTTCTAATTTTTTATTAGTCCTTTCTACATTAATTAATATTTTTAAATATTTATTTAGTTAAAATGAACTAATTATAATTAATTATTAAGAAGTTAACAATTTTTAATAATTATAATCCACAAAAATTTAATATTTTAATATTTCAATACAAGTTACAATAATTTTAATTATTTAATAATCTTATTTATTCTATTAAAACATTTTAATATTTTAAGAATTATTTAACACTCGAGATTCTTATGGATATCTTTAACTATAATAAATTTATATTTTGAACCTACAATTATGTGATATTTTATTCTTCATTTAAATTATTAAATTTTTATTTTTCTCCTTTAACAATTCTTGAACTACTTTTAGGCCAATAATCCTATCCCAATTCCAAGTTTCACTACATCAACTCTACAAATCCTACACTATGTTTAAAAATAAAATAGATACATTAGAATATTTACAACATCAACATTGCACACTCATTTTTATAAATTTGCATTAGGAAGGCAAACAAAATAATAGTAAAAATGAGATAAAGTTATATCCCGAATCATATTAACTACATATCCCAAATCAAATCAACTACATGTTTGAAGCCTACAATCATTACATCAACACAAAAGAGAAATTTATATTAACAGACAAAGCAAAATAACTCTTCAAATTATAATTTAATTTCATGTCCCAAATCATATCAATTACATATTCAAAGCCTAAAATGTTTTCTTACAAATTCACAATAACAAACTCACAGTCACAACCACCATTATATTCATACAAAACAATGTATTACAATGAAAAATAAACTTACCTCAAATAGCTACAATACAATGAAATCTCTTAAATATGAGAAAAGAAACTATAAAAAAATGATATAAATGAGAATAAGATAGAGACAAAAGATAAAAATATTGAAAGATTTAACTAAAAAATGAGAGAAACCACCTTATATTGTTGAAGAAGCAAAGGAAAGCCAAAGAATGAGAGGGAAATCGCACAAAGAAAATTGAAAAGAGGAAGGTGTTGCAACTGATATTTGAGAACTCTAAATTAATAATATTTTAAATGTCATTTCTTTAAAGTTTAATGAAATCAATCATCGCTTTAAGTTTGTGCGAGGTGGCTACAATGCTTTATTTTCCTACCACTCTAAGGTGATGACATTTTCCAGCTAAACTAATAGCATTACCATTGCTCTAAAGAAAGGCCATCAACATGCATCTCCTTGTAATTTGAAAACCCTAAGGTGATAATAATGTCGTCGATATAGTGTTACTAAAACCAGAAAAAAGGTGCCTTTGATTTCTATATAGTTATTAATTGAGATAAATTTACAATAAATGTTTTTGAATTGGAGCTCAAATTTTTTTTTTGAACTCCATTTCATCACTTTGTATAAGTTATGCATTAAAAAATGTGCCACTTTTCCCATCTTGTAACTTTTCCAATAAACGGACGACATTGTTGTTGCTTTAAAGGCCAATTTTTTTTAGGCTTCTAGAATGACAACAATGTCATCACTTTAAAGTGAAATCAGTCAAAATCTTATATGAATAAATTGTAATTTTCTTATATTTATGAATTCATTAATGTTAAGAATTCTAAATGGAGATAAAATTTACTTGTCTTGTCACTTTATTTTAATAACACATTTGAAATGAGAAAAAAATTATTATAAAGTGGCTCGGATAAAAAAAATCAATTAAAACTCATAATGTTTGTAAACAACAAAATTTATATATTTTATTGCTAAAGGTTTTGTAAAATACATAACACTAACATATAGTTTATAGATCTAAATTGGGAGATAAGGTTGATATAAAACATCAAAACACATAAATATGAAAAAAATATAATTTACTCTCTTAATATTTCCCATGAATTCAGTTAACTCATTTGTTATATAATATTCCATTAAAAATTTGACAAAAAAATTTAGATAGACATAATGTTAATATTAGAAAAAATACGTGAGTAAATTGTAACACTTGAAAACACACGTGGGTCATGAAAATTAGCAAAACTACATAGATATTTAAATGCTATTAATTTTCTGTTTAATTAGCAATATTACAAAGTTAATATGATCATGTATTTGCAAGTGCCAATCATCCTATGCTTTCAAGTATATACATAAACATCAACCGCTTAATTTTGAATCTAATTTTCTTGTAAACATCCTTTTTTTAAATCATCCTCGTTGAGAATTACCAACATGCTGATATTCACAGGCTCCGACAATTTCTTCTAAATAACACGTGCCCGGTATTTCGGCAAGAGCCCATATTGGAAATACATTCTTGTACAGTGCATAGTGTATCAAACAAGTCCTCATGAAAGTTCTGAGTGCGTTCTGTAATACATAGAAGCACAAAACAAGTAGCACTGTATTATTAGAAATAAATAAGTAATATGGAGAATATAATTTTGAATTCATGTGCTCTGCAATCACAATTTTGACAACAATAATTTTCTGTAGTTTTATTTTGCTTAAATATTTTTATATTTATCTGCAATTTTATCACAACCGCAATCATAGCCATAAAAAACCATGACCGGTACATAAAAAGGAAAAATAAATAAATTTCTAGTATATAAAAAGGAAAAATGCAATCTCCATTTCCCAATTGGGAATTAATAGTTTTGCAGCGCAGTGAAGTGGATTCGGGTCCCCTCTCGGCCTATGAATATTTCACACATGAATTAAGAATTTAAGAATGTGCAATTCGAATTTTCTTATCAGATTTTAGGTTTTGCATATATTCATGAGCAACAGCAATCAATTTTCAATTGCAGATTCAGGTCGCTCCCGCCCCAACGAATATGACAAATAAATATGATACCTTTAGAATTTTAAAATTGTAATTTTTAAAATTATTAAATTAAAATTATTTAATTATAACTATTCAAAATTTAATGAATATAATCAAACAATTACAATCTAATTATTTTTGGAATTATTACATTACCTTAGATTTCGAAACCCTTTCGGCAACATAGAGTTCACACACAAATAAATTATGAATTTAAAAAAGTGTGATTTGAGTTTCCTTGTTAGACTTTAGTTGTTGTATACATTGAGATAATAGATGATTCACTAAAAAGATAAATTGTTACAGAAAGTTAAATTCTATAAATAATTTCTTTTGTAAATCTTTTGGAAATTACTTAAAATTATACTTGATAATAGGAATTAAAACCTTCCAAAAAGGTTTTTCTTGCCTAAGAAATACGGGATAAGCAATTTCTTACCTTGAATGAGTGGCAGAATTTTGGGAATCCTGAGAAATCCCACTTCTCGTATTTCATTTATTTGTTGTAATTAAGCAAATAATATAACACCACTTTTTAGAAAAATGTACTTTATATATATATATATATATATATATATATATATATATATTCAATCAAACACAACGATAGACTAACCTGACCAGAACGAATCAAAACCAATGTGGCCCAAGCACTTTGCACCAAATCAGAAATGTTTCCCTCACGAGATGTATATACCTGCATCGCTCGTCAACATGAAATGAAGCTATCTGTGAGCATACTTTAGAACTTCAAATTCCTGTGTTGTGTACCCTTACTCATGTAATGCAAAAAGATAAAAATATAAAATATTTGTTGCATTTTGTTCCCACTAAATTTGGAACTTGCAAATCATTAATTCATTAAATTAAAAAAAAAACTTAGACTTGAAATACATTATTTATTTAATAAACTGTCTTATTGAATTATGCAATATTTTTGCTAAATGAGAATTACAACATTATTATATGTTGGCTTATTATGTTATTTTTTATATAATTTTGCAACTCTTATTTAAATATTTAATTATATATATAATTTAGTTTCTATTAATTAAATTATCACGTGTCTTATTTTTTTTTATAATCTGAGCAGATAGAATGATCGCAAAAAAGCATAGTACATTTAATAATATATAAATATAAATATATGTACCAACAAGTAGAATTAGAGAACTATGTACCCTTTTTGTACAGAAAGGTAGCTTTCTCCCCATCTTGATTTTGTATTTTTGAGTAGAAAATGAACTCTGTTTCTCATCGCAAAACAATCGGCGTACCTCAAACCAGCTGCTGCTAACGCTTCTATGGCAAACCATGTTGCATAGATGAAGGAAACTCCCCAAAATCCTGGCCTGCTCACACAATATATTTCTCATGCATTTTATATTATTAAGAGAATTTGAGAGTCAATTTGACTTTTCTCAAATATAGAATACGCTAGTGCCAACAAAAAATGTTATTAGCTTCCAAATTTTAGGGGAAAAAACTAAAAAGTGTATTAGTAGCATTAGTTAGATAGAATCAAAGTATAATGCTACTTACATATAATTTTATATACATAATGTCACATTTTACTTGCACTTTAATTATGTGGTGTGTTAAAAATCTTTGTCAAATGTGTAAAGAGCAGAATTGAAGAGTGACAAGGCACATAATATATACATGAAGTTTTAAGTTAAAACTCAAATATGAAAGGGAAAAAAATTTCGTAAATATAACATTAAATATCACTATACTATTAAGAATGCAAGCAAATAAGAGTGACTAATGTCATTCAAAAATCAATACCAAAATAATTTCTATAAGAGTACTGAAGATGGGATATGCATATACCAAGATACATCATCCAATTGTGTGTCTTCAATAAATTGCAATGCCTTTCTGATAAAATTGTCAATTTCCTTTGCTCTAAGGTGAGGGTACAACTTTCGAAATAGAGCCAATGCCTGGACTGCGGACGAAGTACTCTCATGATATGCCTAGATCACTACTGTGTCAGCCTCAGAATTGAATATATATTTAGAGGTAATCATGAATTAGATCTCGGGTCAGTAAGTCAGACATCTTAATTAATATAAAATTTTGTGTTGTATATTGATTTCAACTTGAGTTCGGCCCTAAATTTTTTTAAAGTTATTTCAGCTTGACTTGAGCATTATTTTTCTATAGCAAAAAATCCGATCTGTAGCCTAAGCATTTTTAATTCCTTTAAAATTTTAATCCATAATTGTATTTTTTTAAAAAATTAAAGTAGATTTTAAGATAAAATCTGATTCAGTGAAATAATAAAATATTTAAATTTGTATAATTACTTAATTAATTTAATAAATTATAATTCTTACTTCTATTATAAGTTAAATATAATTATAATATATATTTATTTATTTTCTCCAAATTAGGCTGGTTGTATCTTATGGTAGCCCAAATTTGACCCAATTAATAATTGGGCTTAAAAAAAGAACCAAATATTATTAAGATCTAAGTTTTTAGATCCAAAGTCTAATTTTGTTGAGCCGGAAGGACCAAGCCTAAGTTATCAAATCTATTCATATTAAGAGTTAATTTCTAAAGTAAAAAGAAAAAAAAGAAAAAAATCATCCTCGCGCGTTCTCAACAACAATGTTTTGCACGAATTCTTGGGATTGAACCACTGAAAAATTACATAAAACAAATTGAATATTGGTCATTTCAAAATAGAATTATAACAAATTAAAAATACTAAAAATGGAGTATTGGTTATTTCAAAGAACCTACATGCTAGTTTTGATAAATTGGTGAAATTCACCACTTACCAAGGAGCACCAATATGTGGCTCCCAAGCAGTGAGCCCACCATCTTTGCCCTACAAAATTGGGAAAAAAATATTTACTTAAAATTCTGATGAAGTTTCTAACCTGTTGGTTGTAATTAATATGAATTTTTGTGTCTGTCCGCAAAATTTAGGATAATATTTTTTATAGTTTCACAGATGAAAATTTTGAAATTGCAATAAGTGTTATAATCTGCATTATTTTATAATCATGTTATTTATTGAGGAGAACAGTGAGAAAGATAAAATCATATTAAACTCTTGAAAAGGGTTTTTCATTCAATAGTGAGAAAAGAAAATGACTGAAAGCAATGTCACCTGAAAAGAAAATATGAGGTTGACAGCTTCATACATCCACCCTTCTTCCAATTTCTCACCTGCAATATCCCTTGGCATCGTGGAAAGCAGTAGGTAGCACTGAAGGGATAAAAAACAAAAAAAGAAACATTTTAAATGGATTTTAGTTAAGATCACTGGCAAGTTTAATTAATTAGTTCAATGACAATATATACTATTGTAGTCATGGCTCTGCTGCGATATACTAGTAAAATTAGTAAATTTTGATCAAATGCAAAAAAGTAAAAAAAAAATAACGGCATTCTAACA
The DNA here is from genome assembly GCA_020226215.1 of Sindora glabra. Lineage (NCBI taxonomy): Eukaryota > Viridiplantae > Streptophyta > Magnoliopsida > Fabales > Fabaceae > Sindora > Sindora glabra. The sequence continues at coordinate 46,970,944 of CM035230.1, read as the reverse complement.
CAAAATTATGAAAAATTGCAGCGGTTGTGATGGGGCAGGAGTTAACCTGTAAACCTTCAGCTGTGCAATCCGAAACAGGCCAACCATGATCTTGGTCAGAGAATGTCCATCCTCCTTTAGTAATATGATGAAACATCCTTTTGAAGTCAACCGAAGGATTTTTTATCATACCTTTTCGACTGAACCAATGGTTATATGTCGGCTGTTTTCATCTTCGTAATGAATATGGTTCATAGTTACTTCGAGAGCCTTCTTTCTGATTAACTTATTGAAGGGTCAACGCGTAAACAAAGGCTCTGTGATAAAGTAGGAAGAATCCCAGAACATGTCTTGCATAATGTTATGGCAGTAGAAAAGATCTTCCTGAAATATATATATATATATATATATATTTAACAATATGCAGAGTGAGCTAAAACATAATGAGTGATGAAGAAATATATTGTATTCGAAGGTTCTCAATTATGATTCTGTGAATTTTCACAATTTTCTTAATAGCAATAAAATGGTTACAGTGCCACAGTCACAATTTAGAATCAAAATTGTGTTCAAATTGTGGAAGTTAAACACACCTTTGCGCACCGATGGCGTACTTGTCGCCAGTTGATTTGATGATAAGGTTCGTTGAGGAGTTCCTCTCTTAATGCAAGAGTCGGAGGTGTGATTGGAGCAACAAGCCTTTTTCCATATAAATATGACACTGGCACGTACACATTCGCCTGTAGCACCATGTTTTTGCTGCATTCATTCAAACTTATTCAACCATTTTGCACAAGTATATTTTCACACGCGCTCTCTCTCTCACTTAAAAAATAAAAAATAAATTTTAGATATTTTCTTATTATTAATTTTATGATAATTTTATAATCAAATGAAACCTTTCTTTTTATTTGCTTCACTAACCAACCTTAATTATTTATTTTCATTGAATTCAAAAACAATTGTTGAAAACTAGAAAAAAATTCAAAGCAATTGTTCAAAATGGTTTCTGAATGTCAAAAATAAAATAAAATATATATTACTTTTTCTACCCTCTCAACAAATTCCAACTCAAAATAAAATTATTAGAGTACTGTATAAATCTTTGTACCTTTGAATCAACATTTCACTAACCAATGTAAGGAAATCAATTATGTATGAATTAAGACATAGATAGTAAACTTTCATATTAAGTAGGGTGAAGCCCCATGTGCTTTGATATGGGGAGATAACCTAGTGACTAAGTGGACTTTAAAAGGACATGAGGTATCTATGCCATATTGTGAAGTTTGGATAGTGAATGAAGTCCACTAGGTCCTCATCACATAGTTGAAGACCTTTATTCAGTTCCCAATGAAGGTATCATGATGTATCCTCATGCCTACTTTTTTATATAGTTAAAGTTACATTAATTTTGTCATTTGAGATTATAGCCCATGTTTTGTGTTTTAAAAAATCTCGTGATCATGGTGAAACCTTGCTACAATTTAAGCTTGATAGCTATTAGGCCGCTAAGTCCTAGGTCAAGATCCTTATGGAGCAAAAGGTGGTAGGCATAACTTGTGTTTTGTTCATGTGAAGGATGCTCTGCTACAACTCTTGAGGATAGAGGAGGTTGATACTTCTTGCATCCTAGGTGAAGTAAACTTATTTTGTCTTCATTAAACATATATTATGTAGTTTAAACTATTGTTTGAATAGGAATTTAGCTCACATATTTCCTATGATAGGTATTTTTATGAATGTTGTGTTACTTGGAAGACTACTACCTATTATGGATTCTTGCATCCATATCATGTTCACCATTAGGCCCAAGAGAAAAATAACAAGTAAAGATACCTACAGGCTACATTCTTGGTGAAGCCCAAAAAATAATGTTATTTTGTGCCATACCATGAATCATTTATGCATTAGTTATGACAAAGTGAAATTTGTATAATGTCTTTTGACATATTGTTATGCCATTCTATTGGAGGTGCCATTAGATGCATGTTGTGGTATACTTAAAAAGAAGCTCATGTACTAGCTAGATCCTTTAGGTAAAGATTCACAATTAACCTTAAGGAAGGTAGCCGACCATGCTTTAGATACATGCTATATGTAAGGGTTGGTAATGAAAGCAAAGGTCAATATAAAATGGAAGGAAGTTTAGGTAAGATTCCAAAGTAACATGTTAACCTTTGCAATGACAACTTGTATGTTCATTGGATGAAATTGGCTTACTATTTTATTTTATCTTGTAACTTAGCTAAACCAATAATGTAAAGTGTAGCTACTATGTCTTACAATACATGATCAATATGCTCATTGGGATAGGGAAGGTTAATAAGACCTAAATATGGTAATTGATTTTACTTATTTATAGTTCCTTACTTGCATAATTGAATTGGTTTTGATGCTCATATATTAATAATGTACAAATTGTATTGTTTCTAAGGCAACATCAAATTGTCCACTTTAGATGAAATTGATGAAATACAAGAGTTGTGGCTAGGATATCTCCTTAAAGCCAAAGCAACACTAGAATGAATGTTATTGGTTCTTTGTATCTAGTTATGTAGTGTCAAATTTTGGTTTTAACTAGTTATAATTTTTATGTGCATGTTTTCATACTTATAACCTTAACAATGTGGTAGTGCTATGTTTGTAAATAACATGGTTTTATTTGACTTTTTATGAAAGGTTTATGATTGCAAGATATTGTTTATTTTATTTTATCCTATTCTATGCCTTTTAGAAGGTTACATATGCTTAATTTGATGAAATTAGTCTTATTTTTAAGATTAGGTTATGAAATTGCAATGCTAATGAATTAATTAATGCTGGATTTTTATATTATTTCAAGTTTTTCACTATAACTTGATTATTAGAGGTCCACATTAGCTAATCTTTGCACCATTAGAAAGTTAAGTGGAAGCTCTAAAGGGAACTTCTATATTTTGGTCAAAACTTAGTTTGGACATTTGGAGGGTCAACTTTAGTCATAAAATTAAAGCTTGATTTCTATCCTAGCTGACCTAGTCATAATTCTTAGGCTATATTTAGAGCTTCAAAAGTCAATTAAGGTGAAACTAGACACAATATTAGATAAGATCTAGCCTAACAACTTTCAAATTTAGGGTTTAATGAAATTATGATATTTTAGTAATTAAACTTAAGCTAGAAAATGAGTCATGAAAATTGATTATAGCAAGTAGTATTACTATTTTAATTTATAAAGTATGCTATGGGTTTCAATTTTATACAATGCAACATTCTTTGTAACCGTAAGAGACATATTTACTTGGTCCATTTGATTTTATAGTGGGGGAGATTTGATTAATTTAGGTTTTATGCCTCCAAAGGCAATAGCACATACTAAACAACATTTCTCCTTCTTCTTATTTCCTTTTCTTCTAAACAACATTGAAACTTTGTTCTTTTGATGTTACTTCTAATTTAATTATCTTTTAATTTTGTGCTCTTTCATGATTACTTTAGATAATTACTAGATAATTAATTATAATGCTTGGTTGTAATTAACTAATAAATAAGTAGCAATTAGACTTTGGCAATTTGACATTTAAAAGAATCATTAATTACTTAAGAGAATTAGAATTAGAATTGATAATTTAATGTTAGATTGTGTTGTTAATTTAGTTATAGTTTTTACCTAAATATTAATGCTATTGTTTGGTATAGTTGTACATGGACTGGACGACCCACCTAACCTAATAGGCCCTATTTGAAAAAATATAAGGTTTGGACTCTTTTTTTATAGTTCGAGAGGCTCGTTGGGCTTTTTTTATGGTTGGATTATTATTCAAGCAAGGCTCAAACTATGAAAATAAAAAATAGGCTAGTTTGTTGCAACTTGATTATATTAATTTATTTTTTAATAATATAATTATATTACAAAAAATTTATATCTAATTATTTTTAATGAAAAAAAGATTAATTTAGTATAATTAAATATTTTATATATTTAAATATCTTATTATCTATTTAAATATATATTTTATTTCAAAATTTTATTTTTTACTTAAAATAATAGTAATATTTTGACTTTCAAGCTGGGCCTTTGATCCATGTAAAAAAATAAATAGGTTGGGCTAGGCCAATTTTTTTAAAAATTCAATGTGCCATGCTTGGGCTTGGGTCATGCATTTCATGCAATTTTTCATGAAAAGCTTAGCCTAAAACTTGATGGTCTGGCCCGTTGTTCATCTCTATTGTTTGGGTACTAGGCTTGAGCAATAAGGAATTAGTTTTGGTGCTAGGCTTAAGTTAATTAATTAAGGAACATGAGGACTGCTACTATGGCAATTATTGACTAATTGATCAAATTAGAGTAATTCTATAGGAATTGATTGGGATAAATCAATCAATTAAGGTCTTGAAAATCTCTTACACTAAAGCTTTTTATTATTGTAACTTTTCTTTCTTTTTTATTTAGTCTAATAGTTTTATACAAATCCCCCTTATTCTATTTATAATTTGCAACCTAAAATTAATCACTAATTCCTTAATTTTGATTTGGACTCACCCTTACTACTAGTTAGAATACATTTAGTTTAATTTTTAGTGTGAATTGACACACATTACTATAACAATTGTAAAATATTTATTTCTATTGTTGCTATCAATTTTTATGATGATGGTTATTAGAGTTGGTTTTTAGACTGGTGTCATTCTACTATAATTGATGATTTTGTTAAAACTCACATCTAATTTTCCATCATGAACACAAGGTGTTGCCAATTTTAAAGTTAATTTTATATAGAAAACTAATGTCAAAGTGATAGTGACATTATCTTGACAATAACTTCATAAAACCCTCGGTAGGAATTGAAAATAAAAAGATTAAAATACTAGCATTAAGGACAGATTTCATCTTGAAGCTTTATGATCTTTTAGTAGATTTCCTAAAGGTTTGTTGTATACTCACCTTGCAAGTTATGTTTTTACTTGCAAAATCTTACATTTTTTGCTTATACTTATCAAATATTTTGTAGAAACAAATGCTTTATTAGCCCATTACTAAATTTGTAAAGTTGTATGCTCCTTAGAAAAATGTAGCATATAAATGTAAGGATTTGCTTAAGTTTATGTGGTAATTATGCTTGCAAGTTAGTTTCTAATTTCTTAATTGACCATATTTAAGTGCCTATTATTTTGATACAATTTTTACGAGTTTTGTAGATAATAATTTCTAATTTTATACTTCTTTCTATAGCCTTTGGAGGTATTATCAACTATTTATTTGCATGAAATATGTAATATTATTGTTATGCCCTCCTTAGAATTTTAGGATTTTATTTTGTGAAGGAAATAAATTAGATAAATTAAATGAGTTTTTAACAAAAATAATTAGTTTATTTTAGTCACAGTAACTTAGAATGAAGACCTTATGAAGGTAAGAATACATTTTAATAAAGAATAGGTGAATAGGAAATTGAGGGAAAGAAAATGAATAAATTAAACTAGTTTAAATTGAGAAATTTGTATGGTTTATTTGGAAAAAGGTCCATGGAATAAAATAATTAAAGGTTATAAATGATTGGATGTGAGTATGTGAATATGGAGGAAACTTCAAGTAAATGATGAAAATGCCCCCACCCTTTTATTAGCTCAACTTCAGTCCATTCCTTTTATTTTTCCATCATAACCCTAATCCCTCTTTCCTTCCTTGCTTATCCTCTTCCTCTTCTTTATTTCTTCAATTAATCAAGATAGAAGGAAACAAGCTTTATCAAATTTGTCATGTAATCAAGGTAAGGGCATCCAAACTATCATTGATCGTAAATTTTTCTTTAATTTTCTTTGAGTGTTGTTGAAACTTGAACCCTTCATGTGAACTCCTTGGACTTTTGAGATGAATAAAGCTAAGGAACAATATATCTAATCTCCCATACTAGATGCATGAACATCCTAACCTTAGTTTCAAATTTTAAGTAGTTTTATCTAATTGTTATGTTTTGGTTTTTGTGATACATATAATGAAAAATGATGACTTGTGATAAATAAATAAATAAATAGTGTATAAATGTTATAAATGACTTACATGAGGATCCTTTGAAATAAGCTTATGATTTGGTGAAGATTAGTTGAGTAATAAATGGATAGGAAGGCATTTTTAATAGTTAGCTATTGATTTAGGAATTTATCAAGATTCCTTCTAGAAGCTAGCAATTAACCATTGGGCTCTTAACAATCAATCATTACTTTCTAGTTCCTTGAACTAATGTTTTATATATTTTTAAACTAAATGCAAACACCCCTATATAATGTGCGTTTGTATATGAAACAAATTAGTTTAAAATAATGACTTTATTCTCATGAGACATGTAAGCCATGCAAGGTTTAAAGTAAATTCATTAGTGTGCATAAGCATAGTTTAATAGTAATGGTGTTGTCATGCACTTGAATTGATTTGAACTTTCTGTTGGCCTATTATGCTAAGCAGGAATAATTTAACAGAAAGTGCTAAATTTCTTGAGGCCATGCAATGAGGGCATGATGTTATTGGTGAATGCAATTGCACTTTATATTTATATTACTTATGTGACTTGTGATGGTAAGAACTGATGATTATGGGATATGAAATGTGTGATTATGCAAGAAAGGCTTGGAATGTTTATGAATTGATAAATGTTACTTAATGAAAATGAATATGTTGAGATCATGAGAAATATGTTGGCGATAATGTGATATGTAAACATTGGACTTAGCAATAGTTTGCAAGGTGTACAATGCTAACCTTAGAAAGGTAAAGTTTGGTTTGTAAAAGGCATAAGGTTGACCAAGAGTTACAAGAAGATTTATATGCTCTTTTGTTATGGCTTGAACAAATATATAAATCACTTGCTGATATAAATGAGTATAATTGATTGTGTATAATGTAATTGTAGCATGAATAAAGGTATACATTGTGCAATGGCACTAAAAATTTTGAATATTTATTCAAGATCATGATAATACTAATGAAAGCAACATTATGAAAAGTATGGTTAAATGTCTAGGTTGTAGGAGGATAAATCTAGTTGGTAAGTCATTTATTGATTATTTATGATTAATTGTAGTAGAAAGTTCATTCACTAAGCCTTAGACTTATCTCTTTATATGTTTTACCTTTGCAAATCTATGGTTGCTTCTTTACCACTGCCATAGAGTTAAGCCTTTAGGAGTTCATCTAGAATGGTTTTTGGTAGTATTAGATATTTGATTGTAGATATGTTTAGGCCTTCATCTAAGTAGAATGGAAAAGGTAATGGGATAGTAGCCTATATTTTATAAGGTTAGTTGGATTGGTTTGTCCTCAAATTTGACAAATATTATTACAATTTGATAAATGGTGATTCCATCTTTTCTTAGTAATGTATCACAGATTTTCCATATTTACATTTTTCTTTTCTACATTAGAGTAACAAGATAATTTAAGTTAGTGGAAACTAGATAAAAGGTTCTATACCAGTCACAACTAGGGTTGGGTCATGACAATTATCCTTTAAGTTGTAAAAAATTTTAAATTGTAATGCTATTTATAGGTATATTAGATCTATGAGTGGTTTTTTAAGGAATGTTAACCCCACATGTTGAGCAATGGGCATTAAGAAAAATTTCGGATAGCATTTTAAAACTGAATTAAAGCATTTTAAATTGTTTAAAACTAAACATTTCAATTAGAAATGGTTCATTAATATCAAATAATTGGTTATGAGTATATTAAATTATAATTCAATTAGAAATGGTTGGGATTAATTATGTCCAAAACTTACCAAACTAAACTATTGCTCACTACTAGTTGATCTAAATCACATTTCAATATCATCAAGTATAGTAAATTTTAAAGTTCAAAGTTTAGCTCATATTGACAAGGTAAAAATTAATAAATATTACAAATTTTAATAGTTCAAAACTCAATGAGTTTGATTTGATTTCAAAATCAATATAAATATTATAACAACAACTATAAATTGATCATGTAAATAATTATCATATAATATTATAATATAAACTAAAATTAAGAGAATCAAGATGTGCTAGAATTTTTCATACACTTTTGAAGTTATTCTTCTAAAAATTATTTTTATATATTGTATAACATATGTATATATATAATATGAGTTGACCTAGTAGAGTAATATATTAGGATTTAAATAATACGGTGCTTCTTTTGTGAAATGGACCAAAAGTTTGATCTAGCCCATTCTATTTTATAAATAGGTTAGGTTAAAAGTGTTAGGTTAGTGAGGGCTTATAGGCTGAATGGCTTTCTTCCACCCTTAATAGGAAATACAAGGAGTGTGTATAGGGGAATTAGGGGGAATGATTATAGAGGTGTATATAGGAGGAATAAGGTGAAATAGGAAAGGAGGAATAAGATGAGGGTATTTGGGTTAGGAGGGAGGTAAATTATACCAAGTTGGTTATTTAATGAAACCAATATGATATATATGACATTATACATTAGTTTTCTATTTATAAAAAAAAGACTAACATCTAATATTATTTCTCATGATAGTGCACAAAAAATACCATTGATTTTTTTATATATATAACTGACATCAAAATTGATATATGGCAACATTTACTTACACATTAGTTAAAAATTAGTATAAATTTTGTTAAATACTTGACATATATTTATATTTTTGCAATAATATTGACATTAAAAATATGAATATTCTTCACCATATTTATATTCTACTAGGAATAAGTTATTTCCTTTTTAGGGATGACACTATTTGGCCACATTTTTCCAGCTTATAGAGACTTTGAATGAAGAAGAGATCAAGAAGAGAGCTACTAGGAAAGCCAAAACAAAAGAAAAGCATACAAAAAAATGGAATCCACTAATCCTAGTCATCCCAAGCATCCTTTTCCAATCGGATTGAATCCAAAAACCACCCTTTCTTTTTTATTTTGATTAGTAGTTAAAAAAATATGATTATGGATTTTAGTCACATGCACATGCTCCATTTATTTTAAAATATAATATTTTTTATAAAATATAGTTATAAAATGTAAAAAATAAAAGAAAGTATTTTATTTTTCTAATGTTAAATATAAAGATTTTGTGGAAAACAACTTCTCCAATTTTAAAAATAAATTTGTTTTTCTTTATTACCATATATAGGTATCATATTTTTTAAACCATTAATACAAGTAACATGTAACTCTACCATTTATATGTATGCAAATGAAATTTTTCTATGAAAAGTACTTTTCAATCAAACAAATAGAACCATAATGTAAACTTCAATGAAAGTTTGATTATGAAAATATCTTGCAGCAGACTATATCATTTAAAAAGTACTGTGAACCTAGATGTACGGGAAATATGGAAGAAAGGATCCATAGCTCTGGGGGCATTGGGAGACTACTATAGCAATCAAACATATCAAGTATCTACAAAAATTAAAATAAATTATTATTGAAGGCTACTAACTTGTAAAGCTTATAATAGAAAATATTCCAATATATAAAAATCACAAATTTAAAATACAAATTAGTCATAAAAATATCCTAATATATAAAAACCACCCAACAAAGAGTGAACATCATCAGAAAACATTTTTTCAAAAGAAAGCTGTTAAAGAAAATTATATAGAGAGTAAAAACTTCTTCCCTCTCAAAGTGTGGGTTTTAGGTGAAATTGTTATGAATAAAGACAAGAATTCCTGATACATGTTGATTCTTGGATAACATGTGGTAAAATACAGCATCAAGATCCAAAAAGGAAACAAGTATGTATAATTTTTGCATTAATTCAATTTATTAATTTTTTCCAACATTGGTATCAAAGCTTGGTTGATTTGATGTCAGTAATTCCTTGCATGAATTAAATGCTATTGAATATGAACATGCATTATGAGAGATGCATTTGTTGTTTACTGTGTATATAATTCATAATTTTTTGGCCAAAAGCATGTTTCCTAATTTTACTTTTATAATATGAAAATTAGACATTAGATGTAGAAATTTTTTTGATTTTTCTAGTCTTGAAAGAGTATTGTTATGGATGTTTTTAGTATTAGAAGGAATACATAAAACATCCATAAGACACTCCTAAATAATAGAAAATAATAAGGACACCTAAATCCTCCATAAAATTCGTAACTTTGAAATATTGGGTCCCTTGGAAAATAAATTTTTAGGCTATAAAATTGGTATAGAATTATAGAGCATAAAATTCTAAGAATTTTGGCTTTCGAATCACCCAAGACAAAGCTTTGGATCAAAAGTTATAGTCAAAATACTATTTTAGGTTGCACATACCCGATTGGGTTTGCAAACTAGGTCAGGTCAACCTGGTTTGAGGTCAGGGATAACCAAAAATGATAGGTCATTTTGACCTACCAATAAATAATACATCATTTTGGTGTTAGAGTCGTTTCATACTAAGCCAAATTGACACATCGTTTTGAATGACGCAAAAATGACACATTATTTTGATGAATAAAAAAATCTTCACTCGCAGGAAGCACGCGTGTGGGCCACCTTTTGCTCCAAATGCCACATGTCATATACTAATGGAAAGATGAAGAAAAGTCTACTCATCATGTCAACTTTGGTGGTTGGAAAAGCCATGCACGGTAGTATGTGGATGTCCACACTGTCGGTGTGCATGGGGGAACTCTAGTTTCTCTCTTTTTTTAATTTTTTTTAATTGAACTGCTTTGGAAGCATGTGTAGGTGAATGCAGTGTCCTTTTAAAGCACAGTTTGATCATAAAAATTCCTAAATTCAATATCTACACATTGGTATACAATTTGTACATTTTTTATATTTTTATGACACAATTTTTATTTTAAAAGTGGCAAAAATGTCACATTTGATTGTATTTTTTATCTATTTTTTGGTAACTAGACATGGAGCAATGGTTTATGGAAGAATATGACCATATGGCTTTATAGAAAGTGTAGGAGAAGATTCCAAAGAGTTAGATTGGATAGATACCCTAAAAGCCCTCACATAAATGATACACTTATTATATCAAAGAAATGCACCCATGGAAGCCTTCTTGCATAAAATTAAAGCCTTAAAAGTGGACTTCAGGCGTAAAGGAAAAGTGTTTCCTAATCACTTTTAGGTTTGTGCATTAATGAAAGAAATTCCATATGACAATTTTTGGACACCAATTAAAAAGACATTATAGCATTACAAAGACTATAAGCTGGGAACTGTCAAATACATTGACCTTGAAAAATGCATGGAAAAGTTGAGGTTACAGGAAGTTCACCACATAAAAAACAATTGGAGAAAAACAATCCTAATGTCACAATTCCTTGACATGAAGAGTGAAAGATGTTTTAGGCACAACACTTTAGAGAAGGGATTACACCTGAAGGGTCTGCTCAAAACTATGAATATGCACAACTTTGGACCAGCTAATTCCAAAAATCAACTAAAATTATTCAATACCTTCAAAGAGATGAAAGCCTTAAATTCATAATAGAAAGCTAGGATAGAAATATTATCTATTAGTTTTTTTAGACTTTTCACATGTCTTTATGCTTTTTTTATGACATTGGTTTCTAAACTTGAATATAAGTTACTAAACTTATTTATTATTTGATGAATGTTTAAACCTCTTTATTTAATATACATTTATCTTATGGAAATCCTACATTTGAGTGGGTACTTTTATATTGTGATTTTTTTAAGAGCAATACATCATATGATATTTGCATGAAAACGATCTTGATATGAAATAATGATAGTATTTAGACAAACATGCAATACAGGTATGACAAATGTAAACTCTCAACTATGAACTAAGTAGTTTCATTATTGTTCTATGCAAGAACAATGCAAATAAATGACATTGTATACTCATAGGTGATACTATGACTTAACAGAATGGCTAGCAAGAACATAATTGCCAAATTGAACAAGGGTGACAAATTGAATAAGGATAACTGGGACATATGGCATCAAAAAATATCTTATATATTAGAAGAGCAAGATGCTCTTAAAGCTTTGAACCATGTCATGATGCAACCATAACATGGGAACACAAACTCAACATAAAAGGGATGTTGAGACATATACTATTTGTAAGAAAAAGAACAATATCGCACGAATTACACTTTTGAGTGCAATGACAAATGACCTCATGTGTGAGTATGAGAATTACCTAACTGCCCAGGGTATATGGATTGCTTTAAAAGAGAAATTTGGTAGTACTTCTGCTACCAAACTAAGGAGACTCACAATTAAATTTGACACTTATAAACTTTGACCTAATACACCGTTGAAGCAACATTTACATGAAATGTCAAATATGATTCATGAGCTAAAAGCTACAAGAGATGCATTTTTTGATAAGCAGCAAATACAAGCTGTAATTAGATCATTTCCTGCTGTTGGGAACACATGAAGGTCAACCTAACTCATAACAAAAGTATTGTTGCTTTGGATGATATGGTAAAACATCTAGAACTCAAGAATGAATTTCTGGGGCTTTACAAGTCCTTTGGATGAGCATACGTAGTGGAGGGGGCAGGACCCCAAATTCCAAGTCTAAGTTTAAGAAAGGCAAAAAGCTCTAGAAGAGAAAATCTAGACTCAATTTTAAGGGTAAGAAAACCTTCAAAAAGAAGAAGGGAAAGCATAGCTCAAAGAACTTTGATCTCAAAAGGATTAAATGTTATGCTTGCTAGAAAATGGGTCATTTTTCTTGAGATTGTTCTCAGTAAAATGAACAGAATAAGGTATTATTGGATACTGAACTTACACATTTTTCATATGTTTCTAGTACTATTTTTCTAATAGAATCTCATCCTTTGTGAATTTTGGACTCAAGTGCCACAGACCATGTGAGCAAGATTTAAGGATCCTACATAAAATATCATCGATTGTCAAGTCAAAGTAGATGACCTTACATTAGAAACAACGCAAGGATTGAGGTTAAAAGCATTGGTACATGTAAGTTAGGTTTGCGTGGCGAAAGAACTTTAATCCTATATGATGTACTTTATGCACCTAACATTCAATGGAATTCAGTTTCTATTTGTTCCTTACTTTGTTTTGGATTTTCAATTAATTTTCATGACAATGTTGCTGATATTTTTAACCATAATGTACTTTATGGTTCTGGCTTTATTTTTGGTGGATTTATCATTTAAAATGTTATAAAAAAATGTTGCTTACGATTGCTTTGCCACTTATACTTCCAATTTAAATGTTGATATGAATATTTGGCATGCTAGACTAGGATATAAATCAAAATAGGATGATTAAATTAGCAAAAGAAGGATTATTAGGTCTAATTTCAAAATTGGAGATGTCCTTGTATGAACATTGTCTAATTGGTAATGCAACTAGAAAACCATTTGGAAAAGTGACTAAGGTAGAAACTCCATTACAATTGTTTCACTCCAATATATGTGGTCCTTTGAATGTGAGGGTGAGATACAGAGCTTGGTACTTTGTCACTTTTATTGATGATTACTTATAGTATGGTCATCTCTATTAGATTTCACACAAGTCAGAAGCATTAGAATGCTTCAGTCATTATTTAAATGATATTGAAAATCAAATGGATAAAAAGGTTAAAGTGCTTAGAATTCACCGTAGACGTGAATATTTGTCTAAACAATTTAAAGAGCTCTATGAGGAAAAAGGGATAATAAGATAATTAACAATCCTTGACACTCCACAACTAAATGAAGTAGCTAAAAGAAGAAATAGAACACTTCTAGATATGGTTAGATCAATAATGACATAGGCCAATCTACCTTTTTCATATTAGGGAGATGCCATATTGATAGCTACTTTTATACTTAAACGTGTGCCCTTAAAGTCCGTTACATCCACGCCCTATGAACTATGGATAAAACACAAACTTGATTTGAGCATTCTCAGACTATGGGAGTTTGCTGCGTGTGTCCATGATGCTTCCCATAAATATGGAAAATTAGGCCCAAGAGGGAAGAAATGTATCTTTATAATATATTAAGAAAAATCTAAGGGATACATTTTCATTGATGAAAATGAGGATGAAACAATAATGGAACTTGAATTAAGAGATTCCACATTTTTGGAAAGTGAGTTTTCTAGCAGATGAGAGATTGATCACAGTGTATCTTTTTATGAGTTACAAGATTACGTGGATAACATTAAATCTTATCCATCTTATTTGAGTGGGAGCTCTCAAAGAGTACCTGACAATTTGAGTGAGAGCTCTAAAAGAATAAGTGAGAACCCTATATTCAGAAATAACATAGTAAAGGGAACCCCACTATGGAAAAATAAAAAAGGAAGTATACCTAAAAGATGCTTTTCAATTGAGGGATCAATTCTTATGGTTACTTCTCAAGATGAAGAAGAATTAAGAATAGTTCAAGAGGCTCTAACTTACCTTGCTAAGGAACATTGAAAGAAAGTGATGGAGGAAGAAATAGACTTAATGAAAACTAACCAAGTTTGGGAGCTAGTTAACCTACTATCTGGCCGAAAAGCAATTAGGAACAAATGGGTTCTTAAAATTAAAAGAAAGGCAAATGGATTAATTGAAAGGTACAAGAATAGACTAGTTGTAAAAGGGTAAACACAATAAGAAGGAATAGATTATGAGAACATATTCTCACATGCTGTATATTTCAATTCAATAATATTGCTCCTAGCCATAGTAGCAAATCTAGATTTATAACTACATTAAATGGATGTAAAAATTGCTTTTCTCAATGAAGAACTAGATGAAGAAATTTACATGGAATAACCAATAGGTTTCATACGAAAAGGAGAGGAAAGGAAAGTTTACAAACTCCAAAGGTCCATTTATGGACTTAAACAATCATCCAGACAATGGTACTTGAGGCTTTACTGAGCTATAACCTCGTATGACTTTCAAATGATTGAGGAAGACCATTGTATTTACATCAAGCAGTATGAAGGCAATCTTGTGATATTATTCCTTTATGTGGATGATATACTATTAGCTGGAAATAATTTCAATTCGATTATGACTATTAAGGAATGGTTGTCCTCGAATTTTGAGATGAAAGACATGAGTGCAGTAGATTATATTTTTGGAGTCAAAATCTTTAAGGATCGCTCCAAGAAACTTGTTTCTCTTTCTTAAGAAAATTATATGGAGGATCCTTAAGAAATTCAATATGAAATATTGCAAACCCATGGATACTCCTGTAAATAAAAGTGAACCATTGAGTCAAGAAATGTACCCTTAAAATGAATATGAGAAGAAATCAATGGAAAAAGTTCCTTATTCGAATGCAGTTGGTAGTCTAATGTACACAATGATGTGTACTAGATTCGATATTTGTCATGCAGTCAAACTCATAAGTAGATACTAGTCAAATTTCGGATAGAAACATTGGAAAGCTGTCAAGAGAATACTAAGATATCTAAAAGGAATAGTTGATTATGCACTATGCTACTAAGGAAACAATTTGTGCTTAGTTGGATATTTTGATGCAGATTGGGTAGGAGACCTGGATGAGTAAAAATCCATATCAAGTTTCTCATTCTTGCTAAACAATGACGTCATATCATGGTGTAGCAAGAAACAAACATGCATTGCATTATCGATAATGGAAGCAGAATTTGTAACGTGTTTTGTAGCAGTACAAGAGGCTATATGTCTAAAAAGATTTATAGAACACTTGGGGGTTTATGGTGAAAGTTCAAACCCCATCCTGATATAATGTGATAGTCAGGCAGTCATTGCCTAAATAAAGGATCCAAAGTACCATAGCAAGACTAAGCATATTAATACAAAGTATTATTTTATGAGAAAATCTATAGTGCAAAAAAAGGTCACCATTCAACACATTCCTATGCAAAAGATGATAGTAGATCCTTTTACTAAGCTTATATCTAGAGATGTGTATATTGAACATGTAAAATCTCTTGGTATGTGTAAAATGTAATCAAACAATTTCTAGATTCAAATGAATGAAGTATATTTTTTTAATTACAAATGTCATAATAAATAAATGAGTATACAAATGTCTAGTATGCTGTACAGGTTGATAAGGTTGGTTTTCTCACATGAACAATCGCCTCTGATGCTCATAAGGAGTGGGCAAAGATGAGACATGTATTCATCAACATAACAATATGAAATGTTGTGTTTTGGTAGAGAAGTAATGCAAAATAAAATATATCATCTCAACAAGATAAAGTTAAGATGAGATCCAAGATACAAATATGGATCTAATTATGGATTCTCCCACCTCCCACAATACCTATGGCCAGATAATGAATTCTTCACATATTAACATCAAATGGAGTCAGATGATGTGGAAGAATTTAGGTTAGGTATTATGTATGCCTGAACTAAAGTTTGTATGGTGTTACTAATAAAATCAACATACGTCCTTTGTACTATAAGGGAAACGCCATAACATGTGATTCATACCACATGTAGAAAAGAACCACAAATTGGAAGCAAGTGAAAGATCCTTGGTTTATTACTATGTGAATCTTAGAAAAGAAAATTCTTTCAAGGATACTCTTTGACTTTGACGATATCATGAAGAAATGATAGAGTTTTCGCTACCTTAGTGTATATCCTATAATCATGATATATATGGTTTAAAAAGGTAAAATGTTAGGAAAGTAGTTGTTTCAAATCAAAGTGATATGTAGGAGAAAGGAAGATTTCCCACCATATATGCAATTATGCTAGTGTCTGAGAGATGTCCATTTTGAAGTTAATTTTGATAACATCATAAGTGTGGATACTATACATATATGAATAGCAATTTGAGCTTACCATAAAGCTCATGAGGGATTAGATTTGTAGATGAAAAGCGTATATGGGAAAATCTAGGGCATCCAAGGCATAATATAAATAAATAGAAATTGGGGTTGTTTTGTGTTGATTTTGTGTAAGAATTTCTACTATAAGAACACCCAAGATGACATCATGCCCACGCGGTCATGACAATGCACCGAGTATGGCATCATGCCCACGCGGTCACGACAATGCACCAAGTATGAAAACCCAAGGAGAGGTAATGTTATATGATGTGACTCATCCCATTATATATGAGTGGGAGATGATGAATGTGGGGACACCCATAATGGGTGACCCACATCATCATGATAATTTAAATTTTTGAATTTAAATTAAAAAGAAACAAAAATCAATTATTTCCTGATAATTGACTACAAAGTAGGATATCAAGATAATTGCCCACATAAAATAAAAAGGAGTAACCACCCAACAGAGAGAGAATATCATCGAAAAACATTTTTTCAGAAGAAAGTTTTTAGACAAAATTATACAGAGAGCAAAAACTTCTTCCCTCTCAAAGTGTAGGTTCTAGGTGAAATTGTTGTGAACAAAGACAAGAATTTCTAATATGTGATGATTCTTGGATACCATGTGGTAGAATATAGCATCAAAATTCAAAGAGGAAACAATTATATATAATTTCTGCATTAATTCAATTTATTAATTTTTCCCAACACTTATATTCTTTTTGATACTCCGGGGATAATATAATGTTTTGATGCCCAGTCATGTATGGAACAAAAATCTGCAATTCACCGTTCAAGAAAGAGTTATAAAACTTGATGTTGCTATGCATGGTCAAGGAAAAAAGTTCATATAGCTATACTTTAGTCATAGTGTGTAATTCCTTCTTTGTTAACCTCAAAAGAAACAATCTAAATTTTAAAATTTTTGCTTTAAGGAAAAATGGAGTAAAAAGAAATTAATACAGTTAATAAAATAAAGAAAAATAAATGGGAGGTTTTTCTTTTAACTAGGGTGTTAATCTCCTTTGATATTGGACGAAAATTTTTCAACGCAAAAATTGCATATTTATTTGTTTTTAATATCAAGAATTTGATTGAAAGAGTAAAAGTAAGAAACAATTTCATTTTCATAATGTAAAAATAAATCACATATAAAAAAGTTATCATGCCAGTAGTTTAATTTTAATATTGCGTTTGATACAATGAAATGAAGGAATGAAAAAAAAAATGCATGATAGGTATTATGAAATGCAATTAGTCATTCCTTAAGCCATGACCATAACATCCAAATCACATAGTTTTTATTTTAATACAAAAATAATGAACTATGTCATTCCATCCTATGTGAAGAAGTATTTTTACACTTATTTCTTTCAAATTTTTTATATATTATAAAATTGTCCTTCATTAATAAATAATTAAATAATATCAATTTTCACTCATTTTTAGTAAATTTGATAATTATAAAAATTATTTAATATAAAAATTTTGAGAAATTAAAATTTTCATGTTTTTACTGTAAATTTTTTTATCAAATATAATTTTGATTACAAAATTTAAATTATGAAAACTTTTTATTTTTAATCATACTGTATATTTCTATGATATTAAATTATTCAATAAAATAGTTATAAAAATATATTATTATTATTATTTTTATTAACTATTCTTTATTTCCTCATTTTCACATTAGTTCATTATATCAGATATAAACAAATATAAATATAAAATAACAAGTCTCTTTCCAAAAATAGTATAATATAACCATAACCATAAATTTATGGCAACTACTAATTAAAGTAATTGTCATAAATGAAGTCGTTGTGGGAAACGATGGCTTTTTTTTTTCCTTTTTGGCAACAGTCACGTCGCAGAGCTTAACAAGGATTAGGGTTGGTTATGACTTTTCAACAATTTTAAAATCTTAGTTTAAAAGTAATTTTAATCTCTAAAATATAAATTATGCAATTTAGGCTCCTTAAATTAAAATAATCTCTTTTCATCCCCTTAATATATAATAAGTATAATTTTAATCTTCTTAATTGATTTTCATTAATTTCTTAACCTTACAAGATGATTTATGCCCAATTATTCATCCATAATAATTTGAAATGGGTTATATATAAAAATTGTTTGGGTATTGAATATTTTGAACAAAATTAAAGGATTACGTGTAAATGTTTGAATCTTCTTTAAAATTTATTGTCTTTTAAATTCTAAACATTGTGATTTGTCGAAAAAAGTAATACAGTGCGTACTTAGCGATTAAAAATATATTGATAGAAGTTTACGAAATTTGATGGAAAATTGATGAAATTTGATAAAAAGCAAACAAAAGGACCAAATTGTACTAATTACATGTTAAACGAACCAGAATAGATTATTTGAAATTAAAGAAATCGAAACTACACAATTTGCAATTTAGAGAAATCAAAACTATATTACCCTTAATTTTTTCTTTGTATATGGACACAGATATTTAGGCTTTGAAAGTGAGGTACATGTGCTGGATGGAGAGTACAGACGAAATAAGATTCCTTGTTCAAAAGCATCCTCAAAATAACGGCGTTAAATTAATTAATTCAAATTATTTTCTTTGATAATTTCTTCTTAAAAAATTTAAAGTGCTGATAAAATTTTATTTAAATTAAAAAATAATTATAATAATTCTTAAATAATATTTCATCCGTATAATTTTCTTCATTCCTCTTATCTTTTAGAGATAGCATTGCATATAGGAACAGATAAAATTGTATTGATGAAACATTATTTAATTTAAAAATCATTATAATTATTCTTATAATTAAAAATTATTTTATTAATACAACTTTAGAAAAAAATTCTTAATTTTTCTATTTTCTTCTAACCTATAATTGACTTCCTTGTATTTATAATAATAAAAGAAATATAATATATGGAGTTTGGCTTACTAAGGAGGGTGCATATATAGTGAACCAGTCATTCCAGAAGGCAGGTGTGAATGGTTTGCAGTGAAGAGTGGAAATATCGCGATAAAAATGTCATCAGTTTAGGTTGTTTTAATGATGAACTTATAGGGATGACATCTTTAGCAATGACTTTTACTTTTTACGGTGATTAAATTATTTTCAAGAATGATAAATGTCGCTATTGATAGTTTCTTTTCTTGTAATGGGTTTTGTACCTCCAAGGTTTTATTTATTTTTATTTTTATCTTAATTAAAATTTTATTTTAATTCTTAAAAAAGCAAATTTTTATTAATTCTATTTAAAGTTAAAATTTTTTATTAATTTAACTTTTACAAAATTAAAAATTTTTTGATTTTAATTTTTATAAGATTTTAGTCTTTTATTTTTAATTTTTATAAAATAAAAAATTCTCTAATTTTAATATGTAATAACAGAAGTTTCCATTTTGGTGTTTTTGTTTTTTTTCTAAGTGTTATAAGTGTGTCATTTTGTCTTTTGGGCTTTGTAGTAAATTATTATTTGTAGATGAACTTAAATGAAAGAAAGTAGGTATGTGGCATCTCGTTGTAATAAATTGCAACAAATAGTATAATTTTTTTCCTAATAAAAAGCTTGTACGGAAAACACCGCCCATATGCAATCTATTTGAAAGGGAATCGCATATAAAAGAATTGAGAGCCGTGTAGTTTTTTTTTTTAAATACAAAAAAAAAATAAAGAATAACCCAGACAAACATTGATTGGCATTATTGTTTTGTACCTTTGAGACATTTATGGGGAATGTGGTGCCTGGAATATTCAAGGCATAAACAATCATTTAGACCTAATTTGATTGTATAATGCAGTCCTATCAATATCTTAATACAATTGATTTTGGTCCGGACCTTGGTTAGTAATTGTGGGTCACAACACGTGTTGTGATCATAATATTGCAGCTTGCACAGCCCGCGGCAACTGCATTTTGTTGTAATTGCTATATTTTTCTATATCACAATAATTATCGTAATTTTATTGTTTCCTTCTACATTAATTACAATTAATTGTTAAATAGTTATTTAATCTTTCAATAATTAAATAATTGTAATAAATTGAATAAATAAAGAATATTTCTTGCTACTAAATATTTTATCTTTTTTTAGTTATTAAACATGATGGTTCTTATACATGTTTTAAATTATTATAAATTTAACATTTCAACTTATCATGTCGTAATAGAATAATAATTTTTATATACATAATTTCTTAAAATTGATTATTCCCTAAAATTTTAGCTTATTAATGATGACAACTCATACACACATATTTAACTATAATATAAACAACAATAAATTTAATAATTTAATATTTAAATATTTATTATCTTAATATTTTAAAATAAATTACTGTAAATTTAAATATTTAATAATCTTATTTATTTTATTAAAATATTTTAATATTTTGATAATTATTTTATATGTAACTATTTAACATTTGAGGTACTTATGGATATCTTTAACTATTATAAATCTACCTTTTTAACTTGCAATTATGAAATATTTTACTCTTTATTTAAATTATTAAAATTTTATTTTTCTTCTTTAACAATTCTTGAACTACTTCTAAGTCAATAATCCTATCCTAAGTCCAAGTTTCATTATATCAACTCTACAAATCCTACACTATGTTTAAAAGCAAAATAGGTACATCAAAAGATTTACAACATTAGCATAGCATGCTCATTTTCATAAAGTTGCATTAGCAAGGCAAACGAAAAAATAGTAGAAATGAGATGAAGTTATATCCCAAATAATATTAACTACATATCCTAGATCAAATCAACTATATGTTCAATGTCTAAAATTATTACATCAACATAAATGAGAGATATTTATATAAGTAGACAGAGCAAAATAACTTTTAAAATTATAACTTACTCTCATATCCCAAATCATATCAACTATATATTCAGGGCCTAAAATGCTTTCTTATAAATTCACAATAATAAACTTACAATCACAACCACCACTATATTCATATAGAAACAACATATTACAATGAAAATACACTTATTTCAAATTGCCTTTAATGCAATGAAATCTCTTAAATATGGGACAAGAAACTAAAAAAAATAATATAAATGAGTGTAACATAGAGAGAGAAGATGAAAAAATTGAAAGATTGAACTAAAAATGATAGAAACCACCTTAGATTGTTGAAGAAGCAAAGAAAGCTAGAGAGGGAGATGGAAATCATACAAAAAAATTGGAAAGAGGATGGCATTGCAACTAATATTTGCGAGCTCTAAATTAACAATATTTTAAATGTCATTGCTTTAAAGTTTAATGACATTGATAGTCGTTTTAAGTTTGTGCAAGTTGGTTACAGTGCTTTATTTTCCTACCACACTAAAGTGATGACATTTTCCACCTAAACTGATGACTTTGTCATTGTTATAAAGGAAGGTGATCAACATGCATCTCCTTGTAAATTGAAAACCCTAAAGTGATAATAATGTTATCATTATAGTGTTACTAAAACAAAAAAAAATGGTCCCTTGATTAATGTATAGTTATTAATTGAGATAAAATGGCAACAAATGTAATTGTATTAGAGCTCAGATTTTCTTGAACTCCATTTTGTCACTTTGTATAGTTCCACACCAAAAAAAGTTGCCACTTTTCCCATCTTGTAACTTTTTCGATAAAGGGACAACATTGTTGTTGCTTTAGGGGCCAAATTTTTTTAGGCCTCTAAAGTGATAACAATATCATCACTTTAAAGTGAAATTAGTCGAAATTTTATATGGATAAAGTATAATTTTCTTATATTTATAAATTAATTCAAGTCAAGAATTTTAAATAGGAGCTAAAATTTACTAGTCTTGTCTTTTTATTATAATAACACACCTAAAGTGAGACAAAATTTACTACAACATGGCTCAGGTAAAAAAAAATTCAATTAGAACTCTTGATGTTTGTAAATAACAAAATTTTAATAAATATATTAGAATAACATATAGTTTGTAAATCTAAATTAGGAGATAAGGTCAACATAAAACATAAAATCACATAAATATGAAAAATAATATAATTTATCCTCTTATTATTTCCTATGAATTCAATTAACTCAATTGTTATAGAATATTCTGTTAGAAATTTAACCCAAAAAAATTTAAGTAAACAAAATGACAAAATGTTAATATTAGAAAGAACAGTGGGTAAATTGTAACACTTAAAAACACAAGTGGGTTGCAAAAGTCAGCAAAATTACATGCAGATAAAGCATAATTATTTCTTATTTAAATGCTATTAATTTTTGTTTAATTAGTAATATTACAAAGGTAACATGATCATATATTTGCAAGAGCCAATCAACCGCTTAATTATGAATCTAAATTTCTTGTAAACATCCTTTTTTTTTTAATCGTCCCTGTTGAGAATTTCTCCTAATCAGCATTCTGACATTCACAGGCTCCGAGAATTTCTTCTAAATAACATATGCCAGGTACTCAGCAAGAGCCCATATTGGAAATACATTCTTGTACAGTGCATAGTGTATCAAAGAAGTCCTCATGAAAGCTCCTAGTGCATTCTGTAATAAGTAGAAGCACAAAACAAGTGGCACTGTAGTATTAGTAATAAATAAGTAATATGGAGAATATAATTTTGAATTCACGCGTTCTGCGATCACAATTTTGACAACAATAATGTTCTGTAATTTTATTTTGCTTAAAAATTTTTATATTTTACTGCAATTTTATTAATAGTAATTTTATCACAACCACAATCATAACCACAAAAAACAATGACTGACTCATAAAAAATAAAAATAAAAACAATAAATTTCTGATATATGAACCTGCGCAGGATAGTCTCCATTTTCCAATTGGGAATTGATTAATAGCTTTGCAGCGCCGTGAAGTGGATTCGGATCCCTCTCAGCCTATGAATAGATATACACATGAATTAAGAATTTAAGAAATTGCAATTTGAATTTTGTTATCATATTTTAGGTTTTGCATATAATCATGAGTAACAGCAACCACTGTTCAATTGTGGATTCGGGTCGCTCCCAGCCAATGAATATGACAGACAAGGATGATTGCTATGGTGCTTCATTTTAAAATTTCAGGTAATGTGACATGTTCTGAAACTATCAAATTTAAATTATTTAATTACAGTTATACAAGTTTTAATGAATATAATTATATAATTTCAATCTAATAGTTTTTGGGATTAACACATCACCTTACAATTTGAAATCCTTTTAACACCACAAAATTCACACACAAATAAATTATGGATTTAAAAAGGTGTGATTTGAGTTTCCGACTTCAGCTGTTGTATATATTGAGATAATAGATGATTCACCAAAAAAAATAAATTCTTATGGAAAGTTAAATTCTTCAAATAATTTCTTTTATAAATCTTTTAGAAATTACTCAAAATTGTAGTTGACAATAGGAATTAAAACGTCCCACAAAAATTTCTTCTTACGTAAGAAATGGGGATAAGCAATCTCTTACTTTGTATGAGAGGCAGAACTTTAGGAATCCTAAGAAATCCCACTTCTCGTATTTCAGATATTTGTTGTAATTAAACAAATAATATAACATCACTTTGTAGAAAACTGTATTTTTTTATATAATTCTTTTCAATCAAACACAATGATAGACTAACCTGGCCAGAACGAATCAAAGCCAATGTGGCCCAAGCAGTTTGCACCAAATTAGAAGTATTTCCCTGACGAGGTGTATATACCTGCATCCCTCATCAACATGAAGCTATCTGTGAGCATACTTTGGAACTTCAAATTCCTATGTTGTGTACCCTTACTCTTGTAATGCAATAAGATAAAAATATAAAATATTCCATATAATTTTGAGGCAGTTGCATTTTGTCCCCACTAAATTTGGAACTTGCAAATTATTAAGTCATTAAATTCTAAAAAACTTAGAGCTATAATACATTATTTATTTACTAAACTGTTTCATTCAATTATGCAATATTTTCATTAAATAAGAATTACAATATTATTATATGTTGGCTTATGTTCTTCTATATATACAATAAGAATTACATTTAATTATATATATAATTTAGTTTCTATTAATTAAATTACCACGTCCCTTATGTTCTTTTATATTCTAAGGAGATAGCATGATTGTAAAAAAACAGGAGATGTAATAATATATAAATATAAATATTTGTACTAAAAAGTAGAATTAGAGAATTACGTACCCTCTTTGTACATGAAAGGTAGCTTTCTCCCCAACCACCATCTTGATTTTGTATTTTGAGTAGAAAATGAACTCCGTTTCTCATTGCCAAACAATCGGCGTACCTCAAACCAGCCGCTGCTAAGGCTTCTATAGCAAACCATGTTGCATAGATGAAGGAAACTCCCCAAAATCCTGGCCTGCTCACACAATATATTTCTCATGCATTTTATATTATTAAGAGAATTTGAGAATAAATTTGACTTTTCTCAAATATAGAATCCGTTAGTGCCAACAAAAAATATTATTAGCTTTCAAATTAAGAAAAAAAATGCATTAGTAGCATTATTAAATAGAATCAAAGTGTAATGCTGCTTACATATAATTTTATATACATAATGTCTCGTTCTAGTGGCACTTTAATAATGTGGTGTATTAAAAACTTTGTCAAATGCGTAAAGGTCCGAATTGAAAGCCAAAATAAGCGTGACTTTTATTTTTGTGGTAGTAAGAGCAACAAGTTACTTAATATATACATGAGTTTTAAGTTCAAACTCAAACATGAAAGGGAGAAAATTTCCGTAAACATGCAAGCAAATAAGTACGACTAATGTCATCCAAAAATCCACACCAAAATAATTTTTGAAGTGTAAGATATGCACATACCAAGATCCGTCATCCAATTATGTGTCCTCAATAAACTGCAATGCCTTTTCGATAAAATTGTCAACTTCCTTTGCTCTATGGTGAGGGTACAGCTTTCGAAATAGAGCCAATGCCTGGACTGCGGACGAAATGTTCTCAAGATACCTAGATCACTACTGCGTCAGCCTCAGAATTGAATATATATTTAGATGTAATCATGAATTAGATCTCGGGTCAATAAGTCAGGCATCTTAATACAAAGTTATGGGTTGTATATTAATTTGAACTAGGGATTTAAATTATAGTTGCGACTCGGTCGTGATCGCATCACGATGCGGATGAATGTGGAAAAATGTGGCCATAACGATCTAAAATTGAAAAAAATCATGGATGCGGTTTGTCTCTAAAATGCAATATTGCAGGCAATATTGTGGCCACAGACTGTTTTTTAAATCCTAGATTTGAACTTGAGTTGGGCCCTAAATTATTTTAGAAGGTAGTTCAGCTTGATTCGAACTTTATTTTTCATAGCCAAAAGTCCGACCTGTGGTCCAAACATTTTTAATTCTTTTAAAATGTTAATCCATAATTTCATTTTAAAAAATAATTGAAGTAAATTTTAAGATAAAATATGATTTAGTGAAATGAAAGATATTTAAATTTGTGTAATTATTAATTATGTTAAATAAAATAATTTTTTATTCTAAAAATTAATAAATTATAATTTTTACACGTATTATAAGTTAAATATAATTTTAATATGTATTTATTTATTTGCTCCAAATTATGGTGGTTGCATTTTGTGCTAGCCCAAATCTAACCCGATTAATAATCAGGTTTAAAAAAAGAACCAAATATCATTAAGATATAATTTTTTAGATCCAAAGACTAATTTTGTTGAGCCGGAAGGACCAAGCCTAAATTCTCAAATCCATTCATATCAGGAGTTAATTTCTAAAGTAAAAAGGAAAAAGAAGAAAAACAATATCCTCACCCGTTCTCAAAACAATGTTTTGCACGAATTCTGTGGGATTGAATCACTGAAAAATTACATATAATAAGTTGAATACTGGTTAGTTCAAAATAGAATTACAGCGAATTAAAAATACTTAAAATGCAATATTGGTTATTTTAAAGAACATTCATGCTAATTTTGACAAATTGGTGAAATTTACCTTTAACCAAGGAGCACCTATATGTGGATCCCAAGCTGTGACCCCCCATCTTTGCCCTACAAAATTGGGATAAGAATTATTTATTTAAAATTCTGATGAAGTTTCTAACCCGATTGTTGCAATCATATACATTTTTTTGTCCTGTCTCCGATATTTAAGATTATTTATAGCTCCACGGCTAAAAATTTTGAAATTGCAATAAGTGTTAAAATCTGCATTTATTTTGGAATCATGTTATTTATTGAGAATATCGATAAAGATAAAATCATATTAAACTCTTGAAAAGAGATTTCATTCAATGGTGAGAAAGGAAAATGACTCAAAGCAGTGTCACCTGAAAAGAAAGTATGAGATTGACAGCTTCATACATCCACTCTTCTTCCAATTTCTCACCTACAATTTCCCTTGGCATAGTGGAAAGCAGTAGACAGCACTGAAGGGGGAAGAAAAGAAAAATTTTAAATGGATTTTAGTTAAGATGATTGGCAAGTTTAATTAATTAGCTCATTGACAATATATATGTAAATATACATGCATACAGATAGACACTCCACGATTTTGAATCGTAGTCATGATTATTCTGCGATATATTAGTAAAATTGATAAAATTTTGGTCAAATGCAAGAAAAAAGATAAATAAATAAACATAAATAACGGCATTGTTACACAAAATCATGAAAAATTGCAGTGGTTGTGATGGGGGAGGAATTCACCATTAAACCTTCAGCAGTGCAATCTGAAACAGGCCAAGCATGATCCTGGTCAGAGAATGTCCATCCTCCTTTAGTAATACGACGGAACATCCTTTTGAAGTCACCCGAAGGATTTTCCTTCACCTACAATAATTTAATTTTTCATGAAAAAGTGGAGACCAGAAAGAAGGAAAAGATTTGATTATAATTATGGAATATGGAATTTTGGATATCGATACCTGGCATATTTTTAAGAATTCATGAGCTTTCCTAATTGTAGGTCCCAAATCTTCAATGTGATTTGTGGCTAGCAAAGCACGGATTGAAAATATTGCATCCCAAATCTGACTGGCTAAAGCCTTCGTAGAAATTTTGGGCATATACAATCAATTCAAATATTAAAAAAAAATACTTTAGAATTTAGGAGAAATACTTACATGTGAACTACCTACCATTTCTTATTTAGATATTATTATTCATTTGTTGCCAACTAGTAATGATGCGTGGATCCATTATTTCATTAATTATGTTTAAGTCACATTGTTAGTTGAGAATAAATAAATGATAATATTTAAATATGACGTAATTGACGTTGTTTATATAAGTAATTCTAAGTGAATTTTTCTCATTCTAAAATAACTAAGAGAGGTACCCCCATGCCGCACGAACTGATAAAATGTATTATAACATTTAAGATATGCTTTAATGCATTTGTTATAATTTATCTATAATAAGATAAGATATCTAAAACTAAAAAATTAAGTGAAAACTAACTTGCACCGTAAGTCCATCTTCCGCAACCCAAAGGTAATCTGGTATCCTAGCAAGATGCTTCTTAAAATCATCTCCATTCGGATCTTCAACCCAACAAGCAAGCATACATAGAAACTGCTCAAAAGTAGCTTACCATTTAGCAATGCAAATTAAGATGCTAACTGTTTATAATTGCCATGAAATGATATCATTATCAAATAATTTTAATATTAATTTAATTCTATAATTATTAACTTATGTCCAAGTAAAAATTCCTTAAAAAAAATTGTAACATCAAGAATAAAGTCATTTAACTACACTTAATTAATCTCTATGTTACATGATCACATTTATTATCGATACCTTTTCAACTGAACCAATGGTTATATATCGGCTATTTTCATCTTCGTAATGAATATGGTTCATAGTTACTTCGAGAGCCTTCTTTCTGATCAACTTATTGAAGGGCCAACGTGTAAACAAAGCCTCTGTGATAAAGTAGGCAGTATCCCAGAACATGTCTTGCTTAAAGTTACGGCAAAAGAAAAGATCTTCCTGAAATATATTTAGAATCAAAATTTTATTAATCTGCAATTTTTCATAATTTTAGTAAAATCACTATAGCACCGCAGCCACAGTTTAGAATCAAATTTGTATTCAAAGTTAAACATACCTTTGCGCACCGATGGCGTACTTGTCGCCAGTTGATTTGATGATAAGGTTCGTTGAGGAGTTCCTCTCTTAATGCAAGAGTGAGGGGTGTGATTGGAGCCACAAACCTTTTTCCATATAAATATGACATTGGCATATACACCAGTCGACTATAGCACCATGTCCTTGCCGCATTCACGCAAACTTATTCAAACATTTGCACGAACATATTTTCACACGCGCTCTCTCTGTCACTTAAAAAATAAAATTAGAAATAATTTTTAGATATTTTCTTATTTTTTATTTTTAATAATAATTTTGTACTCAAATTAAACCTTTTTCTTATTTGCTTCACTGACCAACCTTAATTATTTATTTTCATTGAATTCAAAAAAAATTGTTGAAAACTAAAAGAAAATTCATAACAATTGGTCAAAATAGTTCCTAAATGTAAAAAAAAATAAAATTATATATTAATTTATCTACTCTCTCAACAAATTCCAACCCGGAATAAAATAATTAGGGCACTGTAGAAATCTTTGTACCCTTTGAGTCAACATCTCACTATCCAATGCAAGGAAATCAGTTATATTTAGTTATATCTATTTTGTTAGAAGATATTTTTTCATTGGAAAATTTGATTTAATTATGCATAAATGAAGAAGTAACACATCTCTTTTATGTGTTGTGATTGAAAAAAATGATATTTGGAATCATGATAGTAGAAAGAAAAAAACTTCTCTAAAAAATATGAAGTTATCTTCAATCAATTTTTTTATATTTACATTACTACAAAGATGTAGACAGAAGTCACTATACAAACATTTCTCTAAGCTAATATTGATGATTATACTAACATGGAGATATTTTTTAAATTATCTACAAATTTAAGACAATGGTTCCTAAACCTATTCGACATATTTTTTGAAACATGAATTTTAAATGTTGGTTGTTTAACAAATAGATGTCTAAAATCATGCCAACTATTAGGTTTTGCTTTGATTAAGCAAACTTAGCACAACAAATATTTATAAGAAATTAATGTATTGAAGGAATCATGTTTTGAGGTTCGATTTTTACAAAGGATTGATGTCTAGAATAATAGGAGTGGTGGTATTTTTGTAATTATGAACATAACTTTATACATCAATTTTATATGAAACCAATGTGGTTTATGCAAAACATTGATTTTTTAATAAATAACAAATGTCAAAAGTCTTTAATTGTATAGCTTTCATCTCATCATCCGCTCTCATTTTCTATTTGAAACCTACATTTTTTAAAGATAACATTTGCTTTCATCATTTCTCCAATGATCTCTAAAGCTCTTCTATATTCCCATTTTCATTCAAAGTAAAATTGAAGCATGTTTTGATTATCATTATCATTCTCAAGTATATTGATCTATCTCATTTTAACTTTTTTAAATATTGATAGATTATTTGACTTTGTTTGGTTGTAATAATATATGTGTGTAATGACATTGTATTAGCCTTTTTCATTGCTAAGTTTAGCTTTATGTTTTTTTGTTGGTTTTAGTGCAAGTTTTAGGGTTTAGTCACTTTCAAGAGATATATTGATGCTGATACTATATTTAGTGGCGATACTTAGTGATATCTTTATTTTGTAATGATCAAAGAGTTTAAGACTATTATGTCATGGTATGAATCCTATTTATCCTTGGTTATGTAAATTAGTGGAGGTTTTTGAAAAGCATGATGATTGTTGAAATTTCAGTTCAATTGCTTGTCATGCAAGTTACGTATTTTACTATTCCCACCATATAGCATTTGTTATGAGTATTATTTGTATAACTATTGCTTTCTTGACTACCTTAAACTTTATATACATATGATTATACATGATTGACATTCATTTTTTGAAATAACCCTAATATGGAAAAGCAATTGGTTCTAACCAAAAAACCTAGAGGGCTCCCATAATTATGAAGTTCATTAGTGTGACTTTTACTATGGGTGAGAAAGCATATGTTGAGTTCAATGTTATAGGGTATCCAACTAGTCCAACTACAACTCGATTAAGAAATTACATTGAAATGGTAGCATGGAGCAAAATCTTAATAGGTTATATAGATTGGAGATGTATCTCATCAACATTTAAGGATAACTTTTGAAAAAATATATTAGTATGTACATTTGATTTTTTTTTTTGTTAAAAATATGTAAAACTATATCCCTTGAATAATTACATATAATTATTTTATATGTGTTTTCTTTTATATAAAGTGCCTATAATGTTCCTAACACCCAATAAATATATAGAAAAGTACTATCGCAGGTGGTAGACCGATAAAGGGAATTCATGACAAGGTTAAGGCAGGAGTATGTCAATGAAAACCCAAGACAAAGGAAAATTCACTTAGGGAATTTAACTTCCTTCACTAGAATGCATGGGTGAAGTTTTTAGAGCAACATAGGATTAAGTATTTTTAAGTAAATTTAGGCAAACTAGCAACCATTTCTTTCTAATATGATTTATGTATGTCATTGGCACTCCTATGAATTGATATATACTTTTATTAATAGGAGTTAAGTGCAATGAACTAAGAGAGATGAGGGAAGAACACATATACATATAGGCTTTCCTAAGGGAGTATACTTTTATCAATTGGAATTGGTGCAATTCATAGAATTAGAAGCTTTTGCATTCTAGCAGGCCACACAACCAAGGTTTAAGATACATACCTAGCATTCACCAATGACCTAACTTCAATGGCCATTACCTATCTAAAGGAGCTAACCCCTATGACAACTACTCAACCTTCCCTTAGGATTATTGCTCAATTAGAGCCATCCCCTATGGCCACTTATTAATAGAAGGTGCCAGCCCCTTTATCCATTAATGAGTCAAAGGTGTCAACCTT
Organism: Sindora glabra; assembly: GCA_020226215.1. NCBI lineage: Eukaryota > Viridiplantae > Streptophyta > Magnoliopsida > Fabales > Fabaceae > Sindora > Sindora glabra. Next base: position 46,939,304 of record CM035230.1, on the reverse strand, counting down.
TTCATCCATACCTCCCATCACAAGAGACATTCCATATATCCTACTTGAAGTAAATATATGTCTAAACCCTTTGATTTTCCTATATATATATATATATGAATTAAGATATAGATAGTAAAGTTTCACATTAAGTAATGTGAAGCCCCATGTGCTCTGATGTGGGGAGATAACCAATACACTAGGTGGTGACCAAGTGAACTTTATAAAGATATAAAGAATCTATGCCATACAATGAAATCTGGATAGTGGATGAAATCTGCTAGTCATTTATCACATAGTCAAAGACCTTTATTCAATTCCCAATAGAGGTATCATCATATATCTTCACACCTACTTTTTATATAGTTGAAGTTACATTAATTTTTTCATTTAACTTTACTAGCCTATGTTTTGTGTTTCAAAAAGCTCATGATCATGATCAAACCATGCTACAATTTGAGCTTGATAGCTATTAGGCCTCGAAGTTCTAGGTCAAGATCCTTGTAGAGCAAAAAGTGGTGGGCATAACTTATCTTTTGTTCATATGAAGGATGCTCTACTATAGCTCTTAAGGATGGAAGAGGTCAATGCTTTTTGCATCTTAGGTGAAGTAAACTTAATTTGTATTCATTGAACATATATTACATAGTTTAAACTATTGTTTGAATCGGAATTTAGCTCAAACATTTCATGTTATAGGTATTTTGATGAATGTTGTGCTACCCAGAAGACTACTACCTATTATGGATTCTTGTGCCCATATCATATTAACCATTAGGCCTAGGATAAAAATGATAAAAAAGGATACACAAACGTTGCATACTTAGAGAACTTAAAAAACAATGTTACTTTACACTATACCATAAATTATATGTTTCATTTATCCATTAGTTGTGATAAAGTGATTTTTGTATAATGACTTTGACATTTTGTTATGCCATTATATTATAGGTTCCATCAAATGCTTGTTGTGTTGTACTCAAAGAAAGAGCTCAAGTACTAGCTAGATCCTTTAGGTAAAGAATCACAATTAACCTTAAGGAAGGTACCTAATCATGCTCTAGATACATGATATATGTAGGGCTTAGCAATTAAAGCAAAAGTCAATATAAAATGGAAAGAAGTTTAAGTAAGTTTCCAGAGTAATATGTTAACCTTTGTAATGACAACTTGTACATTAATTGGACAAAACTAGCTTGCTATTTTATTTTATGTATTAACTTAGGTAAACCAATAATGTAAAGTGTAGCTACTATGTCTTGTAATACGTGGTTGATATGCTCATTAGGATAAGGAAAGTTAATGAAACTTGAATGCGGTAACTGCTTTTACTTATTTATAGTTTCTCACATGCTTACTTGAATTAGTTTTGATGCTAATATGTTAATTGTGTATAAGTTGTATTGTTTCTAAGGCAAAACCAAACTATCCACTTAGGATGAAATTGATGAAATGTGAGTGTTATTGATAGGGTATCTCCCTAAGGCCAAAGCTACACTAGAATGAATATTGTTGGTTATTTGTATCTGAATATGTAGTATCAAATTTAGATTGAAACTACTTATAATTTTTTATGTGCGTGTTTTCATACATATAACCTTAACAATGTGATAGTCCTATGTTTGTAAATAACATGGTTTTTGTTTATCTTGTTTTTTTTTAAATTTATGCCTATTGTTAATTTTGTTGTGTAAATAACATGGTTTTATTTATCTTTTTATAAAAGGTTTGCAAAGTGCAAGATATTATCTATATCATTTCCTCCTATTATACGCCTTTTAGAGGGTTATATATGCTTAATTTAATGGAATTGGCCTTATTTTGGTGATTAGGTTATGAATTTGTAATGTTAATGGATTATTTGGTTATATTGGACTTTTCAGGTTTTTCACTACAACTTGGTTATTGAAGTACAAATTGGGTGATCTTTTCATCATTAGAAAGTTAAGAGGAATTTTGGCCAAAACCTAGCTTGGACATTTGGAAGGTCAAATTTGGTCATAAAAATGAAGCTCTATTTCTATCCTAGTTGACCTAGTCACAATTTTTAGGCCATATATAGAACTCCAAAAGTTGATTGGGGAGAAACTAGCACCCAATGTTAGATAAGATCCAACCTAACAACTTTCATATTTAGGGTCTAGTGAAATTATGCTATTTTAGTAGTCAAACTTAGGCTATAAATTGAGTTATGAAAATTTATTATAGTAAATGCTATTAGTTATTTAATTTATAAATTATGCTATAGGCTTCCAATTTATATAAGACCACTTTTTTGTAACCATAAGAGACATATTTACTTGGCCCATTAGGTTTTCTAGTGGGAAGAGATTTGATTTATTTAGGTTTTATGCCTCCAAATGTAGTAACACATACAAGACAATATTTCTCCTTGTTCTTCTTTTCTTTTCTTCAAAAAAAGCCATAGGAAACTGAACCTATATTAGTTCAAGGAAACTTTATCTTAGATAATTACAAATTAGGATCCATTTGATAATTCCCTATTGTGATCTATTATTAGATAATTAATTATAATGCTAGGTTATAATTAATTGATGTACGAGTAGCAATTAGCCTTTGGTGAATTGACATTTAGAAGAATAATTAGTTACCTAAGAGATTTAGGATTTGAATAGAAAATTCAATGTTGGGTTAGGTTTTAATTTAGTTTTAGTCATTCCTTAAATCTTAATGCTATTGTTTTGGTGTTGACCTTGAATAATAAGGAATCAATTTAGGTGTTGGGCTTAGGTTAATTAATTAAGGAACATAAGGATTGCTACTAGGACAATCCTTAGCTAATTGATTAAATTAGAATAATTCTATAGGAATTGATTGGGATAAATTATCCAATTAAGGTCTAAACATCTTTTGAACAAAAACTTTTTATTACTGTAGTTTTTGTGTCAATTTATACTTTTTTTTGTTTAGTAGCTTTATACAAATCCCCTTTTTTGTTTATAATTTGTAGCTTAAAATTAATAGCTAATTCCTTAGATTTGACTTGGACTCACCTTTACAACTAGTTAAAGTAAGTTTAATTTAACTTTTGGTGTGAAATAATGACATTGCTATAACAATTGTACAATATTTATTTCCTTTCTTGCAATTAACCACAGTTGTTAGAATTGGTTTTTAGGCTAGTGTCATTTTGTTGTAACTATTTATATTGTAGAAACTAGCTAAGAAAGTTTTATTGTAGAAAAGATGTAAGTTTCTTGCCACAAACTAATGTGTGAGTAATTTAATATGTTAGTTTTAAGAAGATTCGATGTGGAATTCTACCATCTCAATTATTTAATAAATAATTGAGTCAAAGCTAATGTTTTTTAATAGGATGACATCATTTACAATTAGATGTTGGTTTTTTAGTTTAAAACTCATTTCCAATTTTCAATCAAGAACATAGGGTGTTGCCATTTTTTAAGTTGATTTTATATGGAAAACTAATGTCAGAATGATAATGACATCATCTTGGCAATAACTTCATAAAACATTATGTAGGAATTGAAAATAAAAACATTAAAGCACTAGTGTTAAGGGCAAATTTCATCTTGAAGCTTTATAATATTTTAATAGATTTCTTAAAGGTTTGTTGTATGCTTACCTTGCAAGTTTTATTTTTACTTGTAGAATCTTTAGTTTTATGTTTATGCTCATAAAATATTTTGTAAAATAGATACATTGTTAGCCTATTGCTAAATTTGTAAGACTGTGTGCTCCTTAAAAAAATGCATCATATAAATATAAGGATTTATTTAAGTTTTTGTGGTAATTGTACTTGCAATTTGTTTTTTAAATTCTTAATTGACCATATTTGGGTGCCTATTATTTTGATATAGCTTTTACTAGTTTTATAGGTGATGATTTTTTATTTAATATTTTTTCTCTAGCCTTTGGAGGTATTTCTACTATTTATTTATCTAAAATATGTAATATAATTGTTATCCCCTTCTTCAAATTTTAGGATTTTGTTTCGTGAGAAATAAATTAAATGAATTTCTAACAAAAATAGTTATTTTATTTTAATCTCAATAACTTAGAACAAAGATCTTATGAAGGTAAGAATAAATTTTAATAGAAAATATGTGAATAGGATATTAAGGGAAAGAAAAATTAATACATTAAACTAGTTTAAAATTGAAATTTTGAGTAAGTAGAAATAAAATATTTAAATGAGTTTAGATTGAGAAACTTCTATGGTTTATTTGGAAAATGGTGTGTGGAATAAAAGAATTAAGGGTTATAAGTAATTGGAAGTGAGTATGGAGGAAATTTTTAGGTAAATGATGAAAATGTTTACAAGTTCAACCTTAGTCCATTCCTTTCATTTTCCTATCATAATCTTAATCTATCTTCCCTTCCTTATTCATCCTCTTCCTATTCTTCATTTCTTCAATTACACAAGATAGAAAGAGATAGGCTTTGTCAAATTCATCATAAAATCAAGGTAAAGGCATTCAAACCATCATTGATCTTAAAATTTTCTTTGAGTTTTGCTAAAATTTAAACTTTGAACTTAAAATAGGAAACTTAAACCCTCATGTGAACTCCTTTAACTTTTTTGGATGAATAGGGCTAAGGAACAATAGATCCAATCTCCTAAATCTTTCTCTGTATAAGGTGAGTGAACATCCTAATCTTCATTTCAACATTTAAATGGTTTGTCTAATTGTTTGAGTTTTAGTTTTTGTGATACATATAATGAAAATGATGATTTTTGATAAATAAATAATGTATGAATGTTAGAAATGACTTGAATAAGGATCCTTTTAAATAAGCTTATGGTTTGGTGTAGTTGAGTAATTAATGGATAGAAAGGCATTTATGGCATTCTAAACAATAACTTTCGCACTAGAAAAATTTGTAAAAAACTAGTCTAATAGTCAGCAATTGATCTAGGAATTTGTTAAGATTGCTTTTCAAAAGCCAGCAGTCAACTGTTAGGCCCCTAACAATTAGCCATTGCTTCCTAATTCCTTGAACTAGTGTTTTATATATTTTAAACTAAATACAACTGTCCTTAATAATATGTGTTTTATATGAAATAAATTATTAATTTAAGATGATGACTTTATTCTCATGTTAATGTAAGGATGACTAAGGCGTATATTGAATCTATTAAAGGATGATTAAGATTAGGATTAATAATATCAAATGAGACATATAAGCCATGCAAGGTATGAATTAAATTCATAAGTTAACATAAACATAGTTTAATAGTAATGGTGTTGTCATGCACTTTAATTGATTTGAACATTGTGTTGGTTAGTTGTGTTAAGTTGGAATAATCCAAAACAAAGTGATAAATTTCTTAAGGCCATGCAATGAGCACATAGTGTTGTTAATGGATTCAATTGTACTTTATATTTATATTGCTTATTTAACTTATGGTAGTCGAAACCAATGGTTATGAGATATGAAGTATGTGACTATGCAAGAGAGGAATGAAATGATTATGGATTGATATATGTATGCTTGATAAGAATGAATATGTTCAGATCGTGAGAAATATGATGGCAGTGATGAGATATGTGAACATTAGAATCAGCTATAATTTGTAAGGGATATAAGGCTGACCTTGGAAGGATAAAGTTAGGTTTGTAAAAGGGATAAGGTTGACGAGGAGTCATAAAGAGTTTTAAATGCTTTCTTGTTTTGGTTATTTATGCTTTATGTGACAATGTTATGGCTTAAATAAATATATAGATCACTTGATAATATAAATGAATACAATTGATTGTGTAAGTTGTAATTATAGCATATATAAAGGTATGAATTGTGTAATGGCATTAAAGAGTATGAATATTTATTCATGATTGTGATAATATTAATGAAAATAACATTGTGACAAGTATGGTTAAGTGTATAAGTTTGTAGAAGGGTAAATCCAATTGGTAAGTTATTTATTGATTATTTATGATTAATTATAGTAGAATATTTATTCACTAAGTTCTAGACTTACCTCCTTGTATGTTTTAACTTTATAAATTCCCTAGTTGATTCTTCACCACCACTATAGAGTTAAGCCTTCAAAAGTTCATCTAGAATGGTTTTGGGCAGTATTGGATATTTAATTACAGATGTGTTTAGGCCTTCATCTAAGTAGAGTAGGAAAGGTAGTGGGATAATGGCCTATATTTTGGAAGGTTAGTTGGACTAGCTTGTCCTCAAATTTAATAGATGTTGTTATGTATAACTCCTTATACGTTTAAATTTCAATTTGATAAATAATAATTCCATCTTTTCTTGGTAATGTATCAAAGATTTTTCATATTTACATTTTTGTCTGCTACATTAGAGTAACAATGTAATTTAAGCTTGTGAAACTAGATAAAGGTTTCCATGCCAGCGATGACTAGAGTTGGGTCGTGACAATCATACTTCAAGCTATAAATTTTTCAAATTTTAATGCCATTTATAGGGATATTAGAATCAAGAGTGGTTTTCTAAGGAATGTCAACCCCACATGTTAAGCAATGGGCATTAAGTTAAATTTAGCAAAAACTCATCTTTAATTGTGGTATTGGATACAATGTTCCATTGCTTTCAAACTTTTATTCATTCAATTTATAGTTTACTATTGTTGAAATTGGGATTTTGTTGTATCATAGGAAAAGTTAGTTTTTATTTTGATTAGGGTTGTTCTACAAGGTTGGACATGAAATAGGAGTGGAAGTTGGTTATGTTGGGTTATTATTATTATTTTCAAATAAGCTAAACTGGAATAAAAATAAATTGACATGGCCTAGGTTGTAAGGTTGTAGTAGGCTTAAAATTTGATCTGGCCTCATTTATGTATAAATTTTTAAAGGCTTATAGCCTAGCCTATTAGTCTATATACACTTATTAGTAATTAGTAAATGTTATTCAAAAATATTATTAGAAGTAGAACTAAGTTGATACTAAAGGTGTGCAAATTTATATGAATCAATCAGAACTAATTAGAACTAACTGAACTATTTCATATTTGATTGGTTTAAGTTGATTGAAAATTTTAAACAGGTTAATTTGAAAAAAAATTTGTTAATTTCATTTTTAATTGATTAGTTACAAAGTAAGCAATTTATCACCTCTTAAACCATAATTGATTGAAGGAAAGAAGACCACTTTAGACTTTTAGTATTATTTTGGACTTTTTGCTCAAGTTTTCAAAGATATAATCAACTCCCTCCCATTCTCTCCCTTTTGTGATTGTGAATGAGTGAGTGGTAATGATGATATGTTTATTACATAAATGTAATCAAGTATGGCATATAGGGAATGAAAGCATAAACTAATAATTTGAACCATTTAGAATGGTTTGTTCATTGCATGAATTATATGTTTATTACAATATAATATTGTGTGTTCTGATAAAAATGAAGTTGAAAAGTGCAAGTTAAAATTGGATTAAAGCATTTTGAATTGTTTAAAAGTGAACATTTCAATTAAAAATGGTTCAATATTATCAAATAATCGGTCATAGGCATATTAAATGACAATTGAATTAGAAATGATTAAGATTAATTAGGTCCAAAACTGACCAAACCAAACAATTGTTCTCTGCTAATTGATCCAAATCAAGTTTCAATATTATCAAGCATAGTTTGGCTCATATTGACTAAACAAAAATTAATAAACATTATAAATTTTAAAAGTTCAAAAATTAATTTGTGTTTGATTTGATTTCAAAATACATATAAATATCATAGTAAAAATTACAAATTGCTTGTGTAAATATTATATAATATTATAATATAAACTAAAATTAAGAGAATTATGTTAGAATTTATCATACACTTTTAAAACTATTTATTTAAAATATTTATGTATTGTATAATTTAATATATATATATATATTTATAAGGATTTAAATAACAAATCGAATAATAAAATATGGACGTAATTTCTCAGATGCAGAAGAGAGCGCATCTGCATTAGCCTGCTTGTTGCACTGTAATTCTAATTCACACACATTGCAGTCCTTAACGAATGCAATGTAACAGCGTTGTGGGGAGATTTGGAGATAACAGTCCACATTTCATTTTACATGCAAACTAAGAAATTCTTTTGTAGTTTTCCCAAATCAGAATTTCGAAAGATTAAAAAACAAATGATAAATTTTTATGGTGAAAACAAATTATTTTAGGAGAGATTCTCACGACCTTCATCAATCTTAACTATCCGTTTGGAAAGAAGAAATTTCAAAAAATTTAAACAAAAAACAGAGCAGAAAACAAATGCTCAACTATAGCGACACACTATTTTTCTTCCAAACAAACACAAGCACATGATTTAGCAAGAAAATCAAGCATTTTTTCTGCCTATGGATGGTTAAAGGGAGAGCGTGAATAATCACTGTCTTCCTCCCAGATCTACTAAATTTTTTGATGTTCTATAGTTTGTATCTATTTTTCCATTAGAAAATGAGATTAAAATTCCTTCTTTTGCTGAAATAGGGAGAGGGATATAGAAAAGGAAAGAGCTTTAAGTAAGAGTAGTAGACCCGTTGTGGAGCCTATTTTCTATCACTCTGTTTTGCTTCATTCAAAGTTCATAGGAGTGAAATGTCCTAGCATGCTAATGGCTTTTGTTTTATCAAGAGGAAAATATATAATATATAAACGTCGCCTCTCACTAATATTTATCAGATATTTATTAAGCATAAAAAACAAAATGTGTAAGTGAAATGATCATCACATGCCTATGTCCACCTCAGCCAATTCTTACTTCCTATATTCATTCTATTTGTTGCATTTAATATTACTGTCTAGTCAAATTTAGAATTTTAAGACGATAAAATTATTTATTATATTTGTAGCTAGTAATACTATTTTATCAATAAATAAAATTGATTGGACTTATAATGTCAATATTTTAATCATTTTATATGTGCAAGTTTTATAAAAATTCACAGTCGTAGTAATTACAATTCATATTATGATGATTGCATCACCTGCAATTGCAAAAATCACAATGCGACCACAATCACATTTTAAATTTCTGAGTTGAACTAGTAAACTAATAGGTTAAGGTTTAAATAATATGTTGTTTATTTTGTAAAACAAACCAAAGGCTTGATCTAGGTCTTCTATTTTATAAATGGATTAGGTAAAAAATATGTTAGGTTAGTGGAGGCTTAGAGGCTAAGTAGCCTTCTTCCACCTTTAATACAAAATATAGGGGGTGTGTATAGGGGAATTAGGGGATTGAAAATAGAGGCATATATAGGGGGAATAAGGAGAAATAAGTGGGAGGAATAAGAGGAGAGTATTTGGGTTGGGAGGGAGGTAATGTGGTATATATGACATTAAATGTTATTTTTTGTTTATTAAAAAAGACTAACATCTAATATTATTTCTCATGATGGTGCACATGAAATGACATTGATTTATTTTTTTATAACCAACATCAAAATTGATATATAGCAACATTTACTTATACATTAGTTAAGAATTAGTATAAATTTTGTTAAATACTTAACATATATTTGCATTTTTGTAGTAATATTAATATTAAAAATATGAATATTTTTCACCATCTTTATATACATGAAAGTTTCTCATGAAAAATACTTTTCAGTCAAACAAATAGAACCATAATTTAAACTTAAGTAAAAGTCTGATTATGAAAATCTCTTATAGCATACTATATAACTTAGGAAGTTTTGTGAACCTGGATTCACGGGAAATAAAGAAGGAAGGATCCGTAGCTCTGGCGGCATTGGGAGACTGCTGTCCCAATCAAACACACCAAATATCTACAAAAAATTAAAATAAAACAAACATTATTGAAGGTTACCAACTTGTAAAACTTATAATAAAAAAATACCTTAATATATAAAACTCGCGAATTTAAGATACAAATCAGTCATAATCTGATATGATGTGTTTGTATTAGTCTTTGATATGCATTATCCCTAATTTTTCGCGATTAAAAAGTGAGGCAAATTACAAAATTAAAATTTTGGTGGGGCATTGATTTAGTCTTACAGCAAGCCAGATTTTGCCCCAAGATGGGACATATGTGGCACCACCATGATCAAGAATCCATTTCAGGGCTCTAGCACAGGCACTATCCTCAGCCTCAGGTCCATCTCCGAGCATTCGCAGACATACATAGTTCAGAACAGTGCCCAGCATCCCACTATGGCTTTCTATGTGCAGTCCCCATCCACCATCTTCATTCTTCAACATATTATGCCAATTTTAATCATAAGTTCAAATTTAAAGAAAGAAAGCATATTTGTTGAAAATACCGGATGATTATATACGTAACGCTTAAATTCTTTTTGATGCTCCGGCGATAATATAATATTTAGACGCCCTGTTATGTATAGAACAAAAATCTGCAAATTCACCGTTTAAGAAAGAACTATATTGCTATGCACGGTCAAGGAAAAAAGTTCATATAGCTATGCATTAGTCATAGTGTGTAATTCCTTCTCTGTTAATCTCAAAAGTAACAATCTAAATTTAGAAAATTTTGCCTTAAGGCATAATGGAGTAAAATGAAATTAATACGGTTAATAAAATAACGAAAAATAAATGGGATATTTTTCTTTTTAACTACGGCGTTAAGCTCCTTTGATATTGGAAGAAAATTTTTCCACGCAAAAATTACATATTTATTTGTTTTAAATATCAATAATTTGATTGAAAGAGCAAAAGTAAGAAACAAATGCATTTTCATAATGTAAAAATAAATTACATATCAAAAGGCTGTCATGGCAGTAGTTTAATTTTAATATTGCGTTTGATACAATGAAATATGAAAAAATGGAAGGCAAAAAGTTTGCATGGTTGGTATTATGAAAGGCAAAAATCCGAATCACGCAATCATTATTTTATAACAAAAATAATGAAATATGTCATTCCATCATATATGGAGCAATTTTTATACACTCATTTGTTTCAAATTTTCTAAATATTATAAAATTACCATTTATTAATAAATAATACAATAATATCAATTTTTAGTATTTTCTAATAAAATTGATGATTATATTTTTAATAACAAAATTTAAATTAGGATTTTCTATTTTTTATAAAAATTATTTAATATAAAAATTTTGATAAATTAAAATTTTTGTGCTTTTATTGTAGAAAGGTTTTTATCAAATATAATTTTGATTATAAAATATAAATTATGAAAACCTTTTATTTTTATTCATATTGTATATTTTTATGATATTAAATTAGTCAATAAAATAGTTATAATAAATATATTATTATTAATGTTTCTTTTTTTACTTCATTTTCACATTATTTTATTTTATCTAATATGAACAAATATAATTAGAACATAACGATTTCTTATTTTCATTCAATTGTATCTAATCCAATGTAAACACATCAATTAAATATTCACTTTCACTCTTGTTGTGAGTCGGCCGGACCAATACGTCCAACCCAAAAAAATATAGCATTTAAACTTGTTTTAGCTTGATAGGTCAATTAAGCTTTTTTTAATAAGCTAATTATTAATTAAGCTGGGCTCAGGTGAAGATAATTATATGTTAGAAAAAAGTAATTATATCTAATTATTTTTAATATATAAATATTAATTTAATATAATTAAATATTTTATATATCTAAATATTATATTATTTCTTTAAATATATATCTTTTATTTTAAAATTTTATTTTTATATTTAAAAATAAAAAAATTATTTTATTTGAACTATCAAGCTGAGCCTTCAGGTCGTACATTTAAAAAATCAAGTTAGGTCAAGCCAATTTTTCTAAAATACAGGGGTCATTTGATTGGGGGTAATCAAGAAAAGGAAAGGGATTATCTTTGTTTTTGTTTGGTTGGGGGTAATCAAGAAAGGGAAAAGGAATTGCAGGGTTTTTATTCTTTTTATTTTTGTTTGATTTAGAAAAAATTCATTTCCTTTCTACATTTTTCCTTAACGGGATTACCCCAATTAAGGAAATGGTAATTCCCTCCAAATTCTTAGGAAATCCCATTCTCTTTTTTCATTTTCAATATAATAATCAATATAATAAATATAATAAAATATATAATAATATAAAAAATATAATAATATTAATAATTAAATAAATAATGTTTTATTTTTAATAATAATTATAATATGATTAAGTAATATTTAAGTAATAATTATTATATATTAATAATATTAATAATATTTATTTAACAAACAAATAATATTCTTAAATATTAAATAAATAATAAATATTATAATAATATTTAATTATATTAATAATATTAGAATATTTTTAATAATTATTAATTTTAATATTATAATATTTTTAAGTTATTAAAAATTAATAATATTAAGAGAATAATAATAAATATTAAAAATAATAATATTAATAATTAAATAAATAATAATTTTATTTTTAATAATAAATATAATATAATTAAATAATATTTAAATAATAAATAAATAATATTCTTAAATATTAAATAAATAATAAATATTATAATATTACATAAATAATAAATATTATAATATTACTTAATAATATTATAATATTTTTAAGTTATTAATATTTAATAGTATTAATAAAATAATAATATGTATTATAAATAATAATTAAATAAACAATAATTAATATTATTATGATAATATTAATTATTATTAAGATATTAATAATAATTGGAATAATATGAGTAATAATAAAAATAATATGAATAAGATATTAATAATTAATATTAAATAATCATAAAAATTATAATATTAGTAAATAAAATAAAATTAATAAGATAATAAATATAATAAGTATTTTAATAATAATTATATGTAAATTATTTTTTAGTGTAATAATTGTTAATAAAGTAAATTAAAAATATTTGATTCTCTTTCCTATTTGAACCAAACAAATTAAATAATTTGCAGTCATTCCTTTTTTTTCTTCTAATTCCCTTTCCTGATTCTATTCCCTTTCTCTAGTAAATCAAATGGCCCTATAAATAGGTTGGGGCCAGGCTTGGGCCTTAAATTTTATGCAATTTAGCTGAAATGCCGGTCTGGCACATGTACATCTCTAGTTGTGAGAAAGGACACATGGATGATAATGACAAATGATAGTGTGTATATATGTATATTGGAAACAATTATGTCACAAAGCTTAACAAGAATTAGAGTTGGTTATGACTTTTAAACAATTTTAAAATTTTTGTTTAAAAGTAATTTTAATCTCTCTAAAATATAAATTGTGCAATTTAGACTTCTCAAATTAAAATAATCTCTTTTCATCCCCTTAATATATAGTAGGTATAATTTTATTCTTCCTAACTGATTTTTGTTAATTTCTTAACCTTACAAGATTATTTATGTTCAATGATTCATCTATGTTAACTTGAAATGGCTTATATATAAGTATATAAAAAAATTGTTTGGATATTGAATATTTTGAACCAATTTAAGGATTACGTGTAAATGTTTGAATATTTTCTAAAATTTATTTTCTTTTAAATTCTAAACAATGCAATTTGTCAAAAAAAAATGCAGTGTATACTTAGAGATCAAATATAAATTGATCAAAGTTTACAAAATTTCATAAAAAATGATGAAATTTGATAGAAAGCAAACAAAAGGACCAAATTGCACTACTTAATGTTAAAAGAACCAAAATAGATTATTTGAAATTAGAAAAATGAAAACCACACAATTTGTAATTTAAAGAGATTAAAATTATATTTAAGCCTAATTTTTTATTAATATTGTATAATTTTATAACATTTTTAGAAAACTACGTAAATCAAAGAACGCTTGAAAATTTTAAGCTAAAATCCTTAGTTATCAGGTGGTTTCAGACACAGCAGGTGTACGGCATCTTCGTGCCTTGATCTCTCTGTCTCGCAATAAAATGGGAAGTTTTTTTCTTCGTACATGGTGATAGATATTTAGGCTTTGAAAGTGAGGTGCATGTGCTGGATGCAGAGTGCAGACAAAATAAGATTCCTTGTTCAAGAGTATCATCAAAATACTGGCGTTAAATTAATTCATTCATATTATTTCCTTTGGTAATTTCTTCTTAAAATTTTTAAAGTACTGATAAAATTATATTTAAATAATAAAAATAATTATAATATTCTTAAATAATATTTCATCAGTATAATTCTCTTCATTCCTCTTATCTTTTAGAGATAGTATCGTATATAGAAACAGATAAAATTGTATTGATGAACTATTATTTAAAAATCATTATAATTATTTTTATTATTCAAGATTTATTTTATTAATATAATTTTAGAAACAAAATTCTTAATTTATCTTTTTTCTTCTAACCTATAATTGACTTGCTTGTATTTAAAATAATTGAAGCAAATATAATATATAGAGACACGACTTACCAAGGGAGGGGGACCATATAGAGTGCCCGTCATTCCAGAAGGCCAGTGGCCATCAATGGCTTGCAGTGAAGAATGGAAATGCGCGGCCCTCCTCAATGCATCTGTCACTTTTTCATAGCTAATCTTCTCTCCTTCTCCCACTTTTACCTTTGGAATCCTTTGCTTAAACTTCTTTTCTCTTAAAATCTGCATTTTTATTTCAAAAATATTTTCATTGACTTCCAATTAAGAGTTTTGTAAATCTAAGGTTTATTTATTATAGTGATAAAAATAATTGATTATAGTCTATAATAATCATAATTTTCTCTCATTAATGGCATGATTTTTAATAATGATTATATTTTTGAAAGATAATTGGTGTAAAGATTTTTAATTAAAAAATCATAATTTAAAAAAGTCATAAGAAATAATTTATTATTCAATTATAATTTTTCTCACTAAAGACATTTTAAACCAATTCTCTAAAAAATTTAATTATTATCAAAAGTTGCATCAGTCACAAAATCATGATATATTCTCAAATATATAGATAATCAATTTTTATATCCCTGTAATTGTATCGCTATACCAAATAACCTCTGACTGTTGCTATTGTGCTCTTCATAAAGCCATACCATTAAGATCCTCTCTTTTACTTATTATATATAGAGAGAGAATCATATAACCCAGTGTTAAAACGACTTGATTAAGTAAAAATAAGCCAAAAATAAACTCTGCCCCAAAGAAATAATTGTCTAAATAGGATAATACGCGTTGATATATTTTATTATGTGTTGTCGCTCTTCAATATTTTAAATTGTAATTAATAAGTAACCTTTATATCACAATTCATAATCAATATTTTAAACTCTACTTTACAACTATAATATGCAATATTACTATTGTACATCATCCCACGATTATAATTTCTATAATTTTGTACTCTATCAATCATTTTTTATTAATATATAAATTTATTAATTACAATATAATCGTAACCGCAACTACAATTTTGAACTATCACGACAATAATTATGTTTTATCTCACTGTGATTTTTGAAATGTAACCGCAACTGCGAAATCTTCGATTTAAAACCCTGGTTTCTTTTATGTTTGCGAAAGTTCCATTATTTAATTTTTGTTTTTCTTTTCGTGATGCCTTTTCTATCCACAGATTCCATAGTCTTGCTATGAACAAATTTCCTTCCCCTTGAGTGATGTGTAAAATTATAAGTGCACAAAGTGAAAATTGGAGATGGAAGAATATGAAAACCTGTATTCGCCATAGAAGGTCTGGGCCAGCCTTAATGACGATTATTATCCGATGACGATTATTGTAAAAGTCGAGACGTGCAGCTTCAATTTCTGCAAGTTCTTCTGGAGAATCAGCCAAAGGCGCAAACTCCCATGTTTGCCTTCCTATGAAATCTTTTGTGCTAAATATGTAAGGCTCATTCCCACCTCCTGCTATCTTCAACCTCCACATTTTTTCTTGAATATATCTTCTATTATCGTGAAAAATATAATGTATTTCTATTGTTTATAGTAAAAAAATATGATACTTAAAGGCATAATAGTGAAGAAAAACAATTTCTTTTCAAAGAAGTTATCTTCTTATATTTAATATTAAATATTTAAGTCATTTTTTGTTATTATAATATTTTATAACTATATTCTTACATAAGATATTTTGTACCAAAACAAATAAATTAATCAATTAGTAACCTTAATCTATTCTTGATGTTGGGGAAAATAAAAAGGAAAGGAAATAAAAAAAAATTCAATTAAAATAGAAAATAGAGAAAAAGAAAAATTGTAAATTGTTTATATATGGGAAAAATGATAACAATAAAATTTATTTTTATTTTCCTTTTCCTTATTTTTCTATAACCAAATACACACAAAATTAAAATTTTTATTTTTTATTATCTTCCAACCCACCAAAGGAGGGTAAATGTTTTCATTTAACATAGCGGTTATAGTAAGAAAATTAATAAATATAGTGATTAATCCTTATTTATTAAAAAATTTAAAAAATATAACAATTACCATATTTACAAATGAGGAATTAAATAGTATACTTAATGTCAATAAAATATTTAAGTAAATATTAATGCTCTATCGTTTTCTGAAAGTAATCATTTTAAAGCTATAGTTAAATTATACGCTAAAATTTCTTTTTATAAAATAAAAAACGTTTAAAGTAGCCCGTTCTTGTTTTTTCTTTCTTATGTATGTAGATGTTTCCACGATGGTATGACTACAGTATACTAATTGTATAAATATATCACTTGTTTAATCATTCAAATTTCATTTATTTGTGTAATATTATACAAAATGAATAAAATCAAACGACATAAACTAAGGAAAAAAAGTCCCTGATTTCGGAGTCGTACCCCCCCCTAAGGTGTGGATCAAAACGTAAGGTGGCAATTCATCGTTATTTTTTATGAACAATGATGGTCACGGTGCTTGCTTGTCATAGGAGACGTATTTTGATATATTATATCATACTTCCTTCATTTTTTTTTATTTATTACATTAAAAATTATTCTTTTTTATTTGTCACATTAGAATTTCAATGAGACATTAATTTTTTTCAAATTTATCTTTCGCTTTATTTTCAACGAAAAGTCTACTTTTTTCTCATAAGATCTCTTTTTAATGATATCTTCTCTGTTGCGATTAAAATTTTAAAATTCACTTTCAATGTAATATTTATTTTATAATTGTTGCAGATTAAATTATTATGAGATAAAAGTGAAAATTTGATATCTTTTGAATAAATTTTTTTTATTTTCTAGAAATTCTCTTAGAAATATGGTTGAGTTAATAGAAACAAATAATCATATAACTTATAACTTTAAACTATAATGCATATTTAAATTTTAATTATAAGTCAAGATTTAAATTGTCATAAATTCATTTAAATTTAATTTTTTGTTTATAATACCTATTTTAGTCCCTTGCAAGTATAAGTTATGTCATTTACCCCTTACAAATTTTTAATATCAATTGCATGCATCCCTCATATATTTTTCATATCTTCCATTAGTCCTTTCATCTATCAAGTCTATCAATAGAAATACTAATAGATGGATCAAATTAATCAAATTATTATTTTTAAGGGATAAAATTGAAACAAAATATATTTGAACAATATTGACACAAGTAAAAATAATGAGGGGTCAAAATGGTTTTTAGAATATTTTATATATTCCATGTTATTAAATATAATTTTCTTTAAAAATTTAAAAAATGATTTAATATTATTAAATTATATATAATTTTACATAATTATTATTTCCTTTTTTTAATGAATGATATTACAATGATAAATATAAAAATTATTTTTAAATATAATTATTTTAATATTGTTAATATTATTATATTATAAATTTTTATATTATCATTTTTAAATATTTATAATAATATTACTAATTTTGCCTATTGATTTTGCCGATTTGAATATAACCCATTTATCACACTAGGTTCACCAAATAAACCGTTATGGGTGGAATAAATTTATTCCTTCAAATTCTATTGCATCGTGTCAAATTTTAGAATGAAAATCTTTCTAATGATTTTCTATATGTATATTTATGACAAATACAAGTTTTCTATCTATTATATCATCAATAAAATTTTCTTACTTATACTATGACATAAGTCATACTTTATCTTGGGTAAATTCTTCCTATAATCTAATTACGGCACAAGTTACATTTTGTCATTAGTAAAATTCTCTCATGATATAAATATTCAAGTCTTTTGTATGTTTTTCTATATTTTTTTATTTTAGTAACAAGCGATAAAATATCTATAATTTTTAAATTTTCATGAAATAAGTGATAATTTGTTGCTAAGAAGGTTTATAAATCCCGATGAGTACTTCCTTCAATGCCACAAATTCC
This sequence comes from Sindora glabra, assembly GCA_020226215.1. Classification (NCBI taxonomy): domain Eukaryota; kingdom Viridiplantae; phylum Streptophyta; class Magnoliopsida; order Fabales; family Fabaceae; genus Sindora; species Sindora glabra. The sequence continues at coordinate 46,921,125 of CM035230.1, read as the reverse complement.
AATATACTTTCTTGGTAGCGTAATAACGAGAGTCTCGAAAGAAGTGATCATACCATGTGAACAATATGGAATATCGTGGGTGTGATTAGGATCACTTAGTAAAAGTTAAAATCGTCATAATTTTTAAATTTTTATAATATGATTCATGCCATAAGAGATAATTTGTTGTAATATTTGATGTCCCATGAAGATTTTTTATTTTTGAGCCATCTGCTGCATCTGATATAAACATGTGCTATTTTTCAGATCAAGTTATTTCTCCCATAATTTGACACTACACATTATTTCTCTAATTACAAAATACATAAGTGATATGAAAGCCTTTCACTTGGGTGCCACATGAGACACGAACCAAACCAGAAATAAAGCTTACAAGATAATTTTTAAACTGAACAAAATGTCTCGTGAGAAACAAACCAACCCAGAAATAAAGCTTATAAATCCTCATTGTTATTTCCTCGGATGTCACAAACTCCAATATTCTTTTCTTTGAAGAAGATTGAGACAAGTGTGCATCATACAATGTGGACAGGGATATTGTGTGCTGTAGCTGCACATGCTCTCACTTGCTACAAAATATGGAGAAATCTCACAAAGTGCAACGGAAATGGGACAACTCTTTCCCTTGGTTCAGTGGGATTGCCCTTCATTGGCGAAGCTATTCAGCTAATTATCCCGAGTTACTCACTCGACCTCCATTGCTTCTTCAAAAGTAGGATTCAGAAGTACATATTTAGCCTTGTCCCTCTTATCCTTTTAATTTATTCTCTTAGTTCACACCCTCCATTTTTGTGATTTATATTTGTAGTCGCATTTTGATAAATGTAAACACATATAAATGCGGATAAGAAGAACTTCTTGAAGGAAACTTTAATTCTCATGTTTAATTAACCAAATAGTTTTGAACATTTTCAAAAAGATTTACAAAGAAATCTACTTTTATGAAGTTCAACTTCCGACAATAACTTATATTTTGTATGAATAAAATGATTCTTAAATGTAAAGGTGATTTTGTTGGTGGTGAGTTCCTCCTAAACAAACCCATAATATTTTTATTTTTATTATTTTGTAGAAAAATATAAAAGATAAAAAAGGAATCTGATTGGGCATTTTTGAGAAAAGGCAAATATGACTTCATAGTTTGACAAAAAGCCTTTAGGTAGCATTTAATTCACAGAATTATACATTTTCAAGAAAGTATAGATTTTTGAGAATTTAATCAATAGGAATGTAACATTCCTATATTTGGTTCACTGTAAATTTTCCTAAGAATATTTTATCATATTCTTAAAGATGATATACTACTATGTTTGGTTTATATTTGATATTTCTAAAAATCTTGAGATTCTTTCAAAAACACCCTTATCAAAAAAATTTATTATAAAATATAATATAGTAAATTATATTTTTTATTTAAAAATACATAAATAGTAAAAAAATTAACACCTAATTAAATTTCAATATTTAACATCTAAAAATTTATTAAAATATATACATATATAGATATTTTACACTTTAATATATTTTAATATGTAATGTATTATATTTTTATATGTTATACTTTATTATATTTTAATATTTTATATTTTATTATCATAATTATTAGTATTATTATTAAGTCAATTTTTAAAATAAAGTTAGCATAATTTATTTAAGTTATTATCATAATATTAAATATACATAGTATTTCTCTTTTTATAAAATTATAAATTTTTAGGGCTAAATCATTTTTACATTTATATTTCATACTATTATTAAATTATTATTTTATATTTTTATGTATAATATGCCTTTTTTAAAGAAATTCCAAGCCTATTGTAATATTTTTTAATAAAAAATCATATAATATATAATTATATTAAAAAAATTCCAAATATTAGGAACAATAATAGAAAAAATTAATGTGTATTTCTTAATAATAAAAATATTTTAAAAATAAAGTGATAATTATTTCTCAGTTTAAATTAAAAATTATTTGATAAAGTGATAAATAAGAAAAAGAATTAAATGTAAAAATAATTTTGTCCTTTTATTTTAGAATCAACATTCCTATCACTTAGGAATATGATATTCCCACTTCCCTCTATCAGAATATTCTAGGAGAAAGTTGGGTCAAAAATATTCTTGGGAATGTGACATTCCCAAGCATTTTTTTCAAATATTGAACCAAAAATGTGAATATAATATTCACTTGAAACATTCCTGAAAATATTAAAAATATTTTGCAAACCAAATGTCACCTTAAAGCTTAAAGCCTTATTATGAAAGGCATATATAATGTCAAATAGGATTCTGTAGGAACTGTGGATGGATAGAAAAAGGAGTCTCTCTGTGTGTGTAGATACATACACACACATATATATATTGCTTATTGCCTTCTAAATTGTGGTTGTTTGGTGACTTAAAATTTACATCTTGGTTTTCATGTGGCATTGTGGGCGTGAGGTGGAAGTTGCATAGAAATAGAGAAAGAAAAAGGTGTAATGCAATTTTGCCAAATTGTGCCAGAAAAACTATTATCTTTTTTCTCAAATTCACATCAAATTTGGGCATGTTATTTTTTGCAAATTTTGTAGTATAGTACATATTTTTCTACTGATTTTCTACGTCTTTATTGGTTGGTTTTACATCGTAATTGATGTTAATTATTGTGTTAATTTTGTTTAGAATTCCATTTTTTTAGTGAAGAATTTTTACTGGCCATTCCCTAAAATTTCTAGCAAGATATTGTATCCATTATTTTATTAAAGAATTTTTTTACTAAATAAAGTCTTGTAATTTTTACTCTCACATTGAGGGGTTTTCCACATTAAAAGTTGCTAGTTTCTTAATTTATTTTTCTTGCAGTATTTTCTAGTAATATATTTTATTGTTCATGTAGTGAAATTCAATCTGAATAAACTATATAATTTTTCACTGCATCCTACTCTGATTCAGGTAATATTTTTTTGCAACAAATTTCATAGTGAACATCAATTTCAACTAAACGACATGGTTTAAGGTTGCACTCGGTAGCCATAATATTGATGATGTATTAGGTTAAGGAACTGGGCTATATATTGTTGTTGTTGTCGTAAGCTCTGTAACCGTAATTGTTTGTAATCAGATGTGGTTAGATATTTAAAACTAGTAAGCTCTAACAGTTTTGTTTTTTTGGAAGTTTGCAAAATTTCCGTACAACTCGTAAATATTTTGTAAATGTTACCAAATTTTACAAAAGAAAAAAAAATAGCACCTCTGTGTTTAAACACTAGCAAAATTATGAAAAAGTCATAAATTTCAAAAAATTACACAATATTTCTCAGAGTCATGCCGAAGTAAAACCTTTGAAATATTTCAAGTGCATTTAGGTCATACGTTTTTCTCTACTCCACATTTTTGAGTCTGGATTCGACAGAACTATAAAAGTCACGAATCATTGTTCGACTACATCAGTTAGTTAAAAATAGTTACGCTAATAAAATTCATAAACATAATTCAATCAAACTGACTGTTGGGTAGTTTAGCCAGTTGAATCAATCAGCCTGTTCGATTCAATTTTTCAAAACTGGCTCCAACTTACATTCTGATATTTTGTAAATTTTTTTCAAAAAAATTATAAGTATGTATTTTTAAACATAGATATAAAAATGTCTTTTAATTTTTCAATGTATTATTAAAAGTTTGTGCTAATAGGTAGCACAAGTATGAAAGACTTCATTACTCTCCAATGGTAAGTCTGTGATATGAATAATTTTATTTTATTTTATTGAAAAAAGTGCGTTTCTCCTAAGATTTTAAATGATCTACTACCAATGCAAAATTTTTATACTAAGTGATAGAGCATCTAAGGGACTAGGACCTTGACCCTTCAAAATTTTTAAAATTATATATTAGTATTTTGTAATTATGTAAAAAATTTAAATTATTATTTTTACATAAATCATTGACTTCCCAAAATTTTTGGCCCCTTAAAATCTTCAATAAAGGTTTACTTGTTTATACTATCCGTTAACAAGAGACTAATAAGTAATAATAATTAAAAAATTTTACTAACAATGCAGAAATTTTAATACTTTTTAATAATGTAATAACATATCAATAGATGATGTAAAACTGATTTATCTAGTAGATAAATCATTTTCTTAATTCTTAAAAGACCCAGTTCTATGAAGTATTAATGACTAACATCTTGGCATTAATTATTGATTGCAGCTGGTTTTCTCTTTCACTGCAAGGCATATATTCGGTTATGATCATAATGAGAAGGCAAAGGAGAAGCTGGGAGACATGGTTAACAGAATGTTTGTTAGGCTGGTTTCATTGCCCATAAATATCCCTGGCACCACATTTCATAAATGTTTAAGTGTACAAAAACAATAATGTCAATAATAAATAGTTTCCCAGGAGTAGTTAGAAGTTTCAAATGAAGTATCGGGTTTCTTTTTTTTCTTTTCCTTTCTTTCTAAACAGTGGTGCTATATAACCGAAAATAATCTACCGAATGAAACCTGAAATCAGAAGCAAAGCATATTACTACTATATTCCCTCCATTCCGTATTATCTATACAGTTAATTAATTTTACACATATTAAGAAACTAGTTTAATTTGCTTATTATTAATAAGATTTTTAAAATTACCCTTTAATCCCTTATTAGTAAAAAAAATGGAAAAATTAAAAAAATAGTATTTAATACTTCATTGAATTTATAAAATAATAGATAAAAAGGAATAAAGACTTTCTTTAAAATTCAGTTGATAAAAAGGAATAGAGGGATTATATTACATTAGGATCTATTCGGAACAATATTTTCGACTTACCTATCATTTTCACTTTTTAATTCTGTTAAAAAATAGAAGACCGTTAAATTTTTCCCTCAAAAAAAGATTGCAGAAGAGCCTTGTACAAACTTCTTTTTTTTTTGTTACAAATTCTGTTTATATAAGTTATAGTTACATGGATTTTGTGCAATAAGTATACAAAAGTTATTGTTTTGTTGATTAAAGTTCTAACAAAAATTGTTTCTAGAAATTTGTGACTCCTTTTTTTAAATAAATCTTTGAAGTCAAATATTCATGAGAATTTGTTTGATATGAGTATTGTAGCAAAATTCTAAAACAATTACGACCAACAATCATTTCCTTTTTAAGTGTCACTTTTGAACAATTTTATGTTTCTATCTATTTGTAGTATTAGGAAGTCAAGATTACACTACATGCTAGTTGATTTTTAGTAACGGATATTGAGACTATTTATTGCCTTCCTCAGTCCTTTTTGCATTTATCTTGATTAACACTTAAAAAAGAATAATGGTACTAATTTTTGTTGTTGTGCCTTGGCTAATAAAAATTTGAGATAACAATTTGTTTTATTCGTAATTAAAATTCAGGAAAGGAAAAAGGCCAATGAAGTTGTGAAAAAACTGGTGGGGGAAAGGCGAAAATCAGCAGAAAACCCAAGTTCAGATCTTGTTGATCAAGCACTAAATGACATGGCCATAAAAGGTATCCTAATAGAAGATCTTGTAGTCCTAATTCCGCTTGGCATCAGCTTGGTAGTATTGCAATCCATCTCAATTGCCTTAACTCTCGCCACCAAATTCATTTCAAATCACCCTACTATCATTCACCAACTCGAAGTAAGAAGATTCGACTCTCATCAGCTTTCAAAAATTCCTGCATGTTTTTATGTCACGGCGTGATAGCTTTTTAGCCGAAACCATCTGGCATATACTTGCCATTCTAGGTGAATATGTTGAACTTTCCATTAAATTCACTCTTGACAAACTTAGAATAGATATATGGACATAAAAAATTTATTGCTCATATAATAAAATCTCATATATAATATGTTCACAAGTCATAATCAAATGTCTTTGAAGCAACCACATATATTGAGCTATAAGATCACCTCACACTTTGAAGCCTTTGGTCGCAACATGCTAAAAGGGACAATTTTGAATAGGAAAAGTGACACTATTCATTTGGTATGTATTTCATTCCATAGTTTTGAGTGTGTAAGGGATGGTTACAAGCCAATACACTTGAGCTCCTAACTCAAATGCCAAGGCACTTCACTAAGTTTTTTTAACACTCTACTCCTTTAAAGAGTATTTTGAACAAAAGTCCACTCGATACAAGTAGACGTATTTTTTTTTAGTCATCATAAGCCCTTTTTGGCATGCTCTAAGTGTTCAATTTGTACCAAAACATACTGACATGAAGGTATAAAAATATGAGGATCACAAATACAGGCCTCTCAAATTCCTGTAAATTCTTGAATCTCACCAAAATTACTAATATACCCCAAATTTAGGAAAATTGGAAAAAATGATATATAAGTTAGATTAATCCCAAATTTTAGTCACAAGACCTCGACAATATGTTTGATTTTTTCCTCAAGTCTTGGCTACAACCAAACACATTTCCCTATCATATTGTCACAGCTATATACTTTTTGTCATGTGTAAGTAGATGAGAGAGATGTTATGATTGATGCATTTTAAGTGGTGTGCACTAAACTAAATGGAGGATGCATACAACATTAAATAGAGAAAAGATAATAATGTATTAATGTGCAATAAAAAATTAAAAATGGGTGGTTTTAAATTGCGGTTGTGGCATTTAGCAAATTTGTGGATAAATATGGAAAAATATAATCATTGTAGTTCAAAATTATTAAATATTATGGTTGTGGTGTAATTTGCAATAGTAATATTACATGTAACATTTCAATTATGGACCACAATTTAAAACATTGGTACACACATATTGAATGTATGCACTCTCTTATCTATTCAATAAAAGTAATATATACATACATGCATTAAAAATGGGATATGAAATTGAGTTTTGAATGGAAATCAAATGCATTCATTAAATATGGAATGGTTAGGCAAATCTATAAAGCTCAATATAAAAGATTTGAAACTCATTTTTGGTACTTATACTATTTTTTATTTGACAATCATTTGACAAATGCAATTCATTTGTCAATTTTTTTTAATTTTGAAGGTGTCTATGATAGAAACATAAAATTTTCAATATCGTTAAATCACTCAAAATAGTCATGTAAGCTAAGAATATAGTGCATGTTAACAAGTGGCTTCTATTTCAGGCGTCAGATAAAAGACGCATATTATAGCTGCAGAAATGTATTGATTGAGAGTATCACATTTTTTTATTTTCTCCTATTAATAATTTTAGGATTGCTATTAATGAATTTGAAAATTCTATAGAAATTATACTTTCCGAGCGATTCTAGCTCACTTCAATAGAAAATTTTTTCTTACTATGGGAAAAGAGATAGATACAAAGGCTCATTTTATTTAAACAGGAAACATTTTTAATAAATATAATAATAAAATATTAAGATAAAAGAAAATACTTTTGTTATTTAGTTTTCATAGCATTTTCTATAGGAAAATGTCATTTACATAAAGGAGTGATATACTACTTCAGTAGATAGTTGGAAAAAAATGATACCTAGAAGTATTGTAATAGAGGAAAACAAATTCTCTTTTGAAATTTAGAAGTTGTTTTCCTCAAACTCTTCATATTTAATATTAAACAAATAAAATAATTTTTCTTATCTTAATATTTTTTAATTATATTTTATAGAAAATGCTTTTTTCCAAAACAAACAAAACCTTAATTTTTAATTTTGGCTTACACACTCTAGGTACTCTCAGCTTCCAACCATGTCAACTGTTTATTTTTAATTTTGGTTTTCATTTCCCAGAATTGACAACTATTATACTTAGAGCAATATATTATTCCAGGTGATCAACGAGGTTCTCAGGCTTGGAAGTATTGTTCCTGCCGGTTATCAATGTGAAAGGTACACATAGCAAATTCAATCTCTTCACTTTTTCGATCTGTGACGTTCCGAAGCCTTACAGCTTGCAGAAGAACGAATCTGATTTATCCTCTTCACTTTCTCTCATTCTTTTTCTGTCATTTTAGGGAGATAAACATATAATTTTTATTTTAGAATTTGTTATTTCAAATTTTCAATTTAAAAAAAAATCCATCATCTCTTTCCTATCTCTTTTTTTTATTTTTACAAAAAAGAAGTCTAACTAAAAAAAAAAAGTCTATTCGAATATTACAAATACAAATTAATTTCAATTTGGTTTGCTTTTCTTTTTTCTTTTGCATGTTTTTATTGTGTCATAAACAGACAAACACGAGAATTTTTATATGTAATAATATTTACAATTCATTTTTTTTTGTTTAATGGGTTCCATAAAAAAAATTTATATGTGCCCTTTTTGAACACGACAAGAAAATCATGAAAAGGAAAAGGAGATATATAAATTATATTGCTTTGATTTTTCGGATTGATATTTCATTGATGGCAGGACATGGATCCCTATACTATAAGCAAGTATTTCATGCTTTTTGGTGGAGGAAGAAGACAATGCGTCGAGGCGGAATTTGCAGAAGCATTTATGGCAACCTTTTTCCATGTTCTGGTCACCAATTATAGGAATCTCACAAATTTACTTGCCCTTTTGTTTAATGGTTTATTTATTTATAGGTGAACTAAAATCAAGGAAAAAGGCATTGCTCAGAGACCAGTTCTTGTATTTGGAGATGGTATTCACATGAAGTTGCGGAAGAAACACGGAAGAAATTAGAAGATATCGAAAAATAGAATATTGTAATAAAATATATGTGTGTGGGGGGATGTAAAGCGTTTATACATGAGATGCCAATAAATGAGTTTGAGGGTTGTAAAATGAAATAATCAAGCAATACATACATACATACATAAAAAAAAAAAAACAGCATCGCTAGCAATTTGATGGTATATATAAACAAACACACACACATATGTATGTATTTAAAATATTACTTATGAAAGCAACTAAAATTTTTTTTTATCCTCTTCACTATCTCTCATTCTTTTTCTGTCATTTTTAGGAGATAAACACATAATTTCTATTTTAGAATTTGTTATTTCAAATTTTCAATCTAAAAAAAAAATTATCCATCATCTCTCTCTCTCTCTTTTTAAATAAAGAGTCTAACTAAAAAAAGCCTATTCGAATATTACAAGTAGAAATTGATTTCAATTTGGCTTCCTTTTCTTTTTACTTTTGCCATATTTTTATTGTGTCATAAAAACATGGCGAAAGAAAAACATATACATACATACATATATATATACAAGAAAAAATATTATTGCCAGCATTTTGGTGGTATATATTTGTACATATACATACATACATACATACATATATATACACACACACACACAAAAGAAGCATCTAATAGTAACTTAGGCTTTTACCACGGTTGGGTTTGAATTCAAGATCATTTTGCATGTGTAATTTGAATGGATTAACATCTCTATCATTAAAATAAAATAGTTTTGATGTGTAGTGTGTAGGGATAACGATGTCCCCAAATTTCATCAACTTTTCAAAGTAGTATAATTTTTTTCCCACCAAGTATAAAATATGGGGCAAGTTTTCATCCTAAGCAAAATGCCATTAATGAGGCAATAATACCTTGCATTATTCTATGGAGCTCTATTATTATGAAATTATTATGTTTTTACTTGATATAATAATACATTTACACATATATATTATTTTTAATTATTTTAGTAATTTTATTATTGAAAATGAGAATAATATAACAAGATTTCACTGGAGATGATGAATCTATAAAAGAATAGCACTTTGTTAAATTATGTATCAATTTGGTTTATTTTCAAGTTTCAAATTGTTTAAATCAATCATGTGGGACTTTATAAATTTCCATTAATTATATATGAGTTGTAATGTTTTCATTTAGATTTCTTTGTCCATATTTCCTTATTTTTTAGTGTTTCAACTTACTTAGTAAGTACATGTGAATTTATAATCCTTAACTTTATTATTTATATTTTATTTAATTTTTTCTACTTTTAATAATTTCTTGAAAGTATCCATGGAGATTTGTTGCATGATGGAGCATATATGGGAATGGAGCAAATTTTGTCTCTAACAATACATCGTAGAAGGCTTTTAGTGGCAATAAGAATTGTTGCTAATTCTTTTATTAGCAATTAATAAATTGCCATTGAAGTTTGTATTGGCAAAGGCTATAACGGCAATTAAGGTAAATGCCAATAAAAGTTGTAATAATTGTTCATAAAAATTTTCTATAATAGTGGCAATTAATTAGCAAAAAATGTTATCACCCTTAATACATTGATGTCATGACCAGTCCACCCAATCTTTAATGGCAAATGTTATGCCACTATTTACCTCAAATAATTAATGCTATTAAAAATAATTGCTACTAAAGATTGTGAGTAATAGCAGCAATTATTTAATGCCAAATGTTATTGACCCTAATACATTGGTGTCATGGCCGATCCACTTGATTTCTAGTGGCAATTGTTATGTTGCTATTTACATCAAACAAATTGTTGCTAAAGATTTTTAACAATAGCACCATTTATTTATCACTAATATTATTGCTTTTTAATTCAAATATGATAAAGCCAATCCACCCACTCTTTTTGCGGCAAATGTTATCCCACTAGTTGCCACAATAATTATCGCTAAAGAATTTTAATAATAGTGGTCATTGATTAGCATCGGAACTATTACCTCTAATTCAAAAGTTTTACCTATTTTTTGGTGGCAAATATTGTTGCCACTAATATACTAGTAGTTGATAATTGCCAATAAAACTCAAATTCATTGCAATTTTGCAATTAGTTTCTATAAATATACTTTTAGAACATCAATTTATTATTGATATATGGAATTCAAATTTAATTTTAATGCAAAGAATTTGCTACTAAAAGATAATTGAATGTCACAAAATTATATCAAATTTCATTAATTTATCAAAAAAACAAGTTTAGTATAGTTTTAGTTTTAACACCTTCATATATTATTAAATAGAAAATCACTCAACTAATTCATCCACCAAAATCTATCCACCTTCATAAGACTAATAAATAACATAGCAAATCTTCAACTATTGCCTAATCATCTTATCTTGAGTACTTGTGAAGATCAGAGAGTATAACTCAAAAAATTAAATTGGAAGTAGTTAGAAAATTATATATAAACACACTTTAATCTCAAAAAACACTCAATAGATAAACAATTATAACAAGTTAGGAACTAAACATATATACATTAAGACAATGAATTAACATTATCAAGTAACTTTATTGCTTTCTCTCTCTCTCTCTCTTTTTTTCATGATCGGAAAATAGGGGTTGTGATCGACGCATGATCCTAAGGGAAAAACTTAACCATATAGGCCATACTAGCCTAAAACATTATAAGATAACTTGTAACCTATTTTAAACTCAAGAAGGCATATAACCATTACACAATCACTAATTTTTCACATGCATATAGTCCCATATGGACTTTCTCATTTTTCAATATTCACCTATTAATTCATATATTAACAAAAAAAAATACATATCATTTGGAAACTAGATAATCCTTTGCAATTTATAACAAATACATATACATATATCAATAGAAGCATGCCTTGCCTATGAGTTTAATGGAGCACACCTAATAGTATTCAAATTTTTACAACTTTCAAAAATATGTAAAAGTTTTACATCAAGCCTATATGAATAAAGTGTATGGCTCACCATAAAAGAATACTCCTTTCTCTCTAAAGTGTTGTAAATGATGGACCTAAAGCTAAATCCCTATCTAAAAAATATTATAACAAAAAGAGTGAGTCATTAACTTAGTGAATAGATAATATGAATTTCCAATGGAAATAAGACAAGCCATGGCATGAGTTTTTCCTTAAAAAGAATTAAATAACTCTTCAATACAAGAAGATACCATAAGAGTTATACAATCATATTTGATAAAATAACAATTTGAATGTTCATTAGAAGTAGAATACTGAAACATAAGTTCCAAGCCAAAAGGTAGATAGTATGTTCTTTGATCATAGTATAGGAAATCATCATTAACATAAATTCATGGTAAAAATTTCAATAGAATATAATCATGATAAATGAGTAATCAAAATCAAAGCTAATAAATTTTAAAAGAAATAAACCATCAAAATTACACTTTGGAGTGAGAGATTTACAATTATGATTAACAAACATGAGCATTCCGCTCATGAAATATTAATCTCAAGAGAACTCTCAGCTCTAAGGCAACCCATCAGGCACCAATTCACATGTGTTGGTCGATACACAAGGTTAGCAACTCTCCTGCTAACTGGGATTAAAATGAAGGTGCACCAAGGCTAATGTTATCATTGCTATTAGCTATAATTTTCAACTAGTTTTCCCCTAAAACAAGTTTATAAATAATAGAACACCATACATATAAGTAATAGTTATAGAAGAAATTCATTAGGAATAAATAGTTCCATATATCAATAGTTTAAATCAATCTCAATCCATACTCTTTTTAACTATAAATAGTTCATCAGGGTCTGTAACCTTAGTAGTCAATATTTTCCATATCAAATCATTTTAAACTCATCCAATAATTAACTTTATGAGCATTCATAAAAATTTGATACATTATTATTTCATCCACAATGACCTTTCACAAGAACATTATACAATAAGATTCCAACAATACACCATTTCAAAATAAGTCATAGAAATCAATATCCTCATCATAGAGTCATTTTAGTACCATTCTTAATTACTATAACTCAAGAAAATTTTTTAAGGTGCTTGTCCCATGAATGCCTAGAGCTCTACATATATATGGAATTAAAATGCATAGGAAATAATAATAATAATTAATAAATTAATAAAAGTAATAATTCAAAGTATTGAGAAGTTTTGAAAATATATAAAAATGTGGAAATACACATTATTTACTCACAAAATGGCCAATATGCTTGGTTTGACTTCTTCCTATTTCATGAACCACCAATGTCACTAAGTGCTCCTTGACCTTGTACAAACAATCAAATGGCAATTCAAACACAAATCAACACCAATTTACAACATTGAATTCCCTATTATAGAAATCCTAAATTTTCACATTCTAAGCATAACCTAAAAACAAACTAATCTTTGCTATCTACTAACTAATCTAAGCTAATCTAATTCCTAAATAAGCGAATGAAGCTTGAAAATTATCTTATTAAGTAAAAGAAAGAACAAAAATAGCAAATAAGTAGGAGAACTTTTGGAATCTCCAAAGTCCAAAAATAAGAACAACAGTGAAAAATAGGGTGGAAATGGAAGAAAATATGTGGGAATGTGAAGAAAAGAAGCTATCTTGAGTGAGTAGAAGTAGGAGAGGGAGAAGAAGAAAAGAGAGTTGAAAAGAAAGGGTTTCAACACCTAGGTTGTGCTGGTTTTGTTTCTATTTTAGGGTGGATTTGATTCTATTTTTTATTTTAGGTCTATGGATCATAGGTTCTAGTTTTGAGTCAGAGTTACTAGGTTAGTCACGAGTTCTGGTTCTGAGCCTAGTTATTGAGTAACAGTTTCAACACCTTATTTACAAGAAAATGTCCTCATTTTACCCATTTGACATTGACATTTTACTCTCCATTTACTTAAGATATAAATGTAAATAAGGAAATATTCCCCATTTTGATTAAAAAAATTAAAACACCAAAGAATAAAATTCTAGATTTTGGGTTTTAGTTCAAAATGTCAATTTTTGAAAAATTTTAAAAATAATGTTTTCTCAAAATGGTCATTTTATATTTCTAAAAATTCATTAAAAAATACTTTTTGATGTAAAATTACAAAAGGAACAATTACTAATATTTTTGTTTTTCAAATAATACTTATTTCATATAACCTTCCAAGGGAGGTACCTTTAAGAAAAAAATTTTGAATTCTGACAAACTCAATTTTATTAGTGGAATTAAGCTAACAATAATATAAATCAAATTAAATTCTTTTAATAAGTTGGAAAAGAAATAGTTTTGGCCCATTTGAAATAATTCCAAGTTCATATCAAAACTATCTAATTATATTTTATGCTATAACAATCCTACGTTACCTATTAACGGTAGGGTTGTTACGCTCTCTCTCCCCCTCCCCCTCCCTACTTGTACAATACACAACATATCTCACACCAATAACAATTAAAGCACACTTTAATTAATCATGAAAACAAAAAATTTAAGCTGGCATCATGAATTTATTTCTGTGGTTCAACTACAATCCTTGTAAAATAATAGTTCAAACCAACATTACCAATTGTCTAATTAAAGAATGAATAAAGGACCTTGCATATAATCTCATTGCATTTGAACTGTTAATTGAAAATAATCTCCAAGAATAATATATTGACTCCCCCTGAAGACAAAGGAAATAATGTCATATTTCACTATATTAACTCTCACATGCCTACAATAAAAAGAACATAGGCCTTTTTGTGTGATAAACAAACAAAGAACATAGGCCCCCTTGCTCTTACTCACTTTCTTCACAATCCACACAATTCCCTTATTAAACAAAGAAATTGCTATAAAGGAAACAATTCACCACTAGATAGTATCATTATAGAAGATTCCCTATTTCCATTAAAAACTCCTGAAATTACATAATTCATGTTAAGTTTCTACTTCATATTTTACAAAATATCTAGATATAAACTTTTAATGACACTTCACACTTTATTTTGTCAGGGTGCACTGAGATTTGACATCTATCTTTAGACAAACTATTCAAACCCCTCATCTTTAAAAACAGTCATCATCAATACAATGCACCCACTCGACAATTGAATATAGTAGAGTCACTTAACAAGATATCCACAATGTTCCATAGTAACAAATAAACAAAAAGATTTATATTTCAAATACAACCATAGAAGAGTGAATCCTCTATGTAATCACGATACCAGATACTAAGAGCATGAATTCTTGGTTCTTTGTAAATGCAATACTCCTTGTGTATGTGAATGTGCCCACATGTAGAAAGAGAGGGGCTGGGGAATACGAGGGATGTGCATATTCCAACTAATTCAACAACTGTTAATATCATTATTTATTATATATAAGCTTTTCTAATTAAAAAATATAATACTAAAATTCTAGTAAAATAAATAATATAATTACTTATTATTTTTTTAAAGTAAAGTATAAATTAAAAAATGAGCATATATTAATATACTTATTTATAATAAAATTATATTTTAAAACATATAATTATTATTTTTAAATTCTAGTAAAAGGCTCCCAATACTTGTACATATTCCTTAAGTTTTATATAATTTCTCTTCTTTAAAAAAATATTAACTTGAAGCGTAGTAAGTGATGTGTGCATAAAATTTTAGTGTCGATGTGATTGCAGATAGATAAGTTTTTGATGTCTTCAAGTCATTAGGCCCTCAGAATCTATTTTCAATATCAATGTTAAACCAGTGCTCAGTGTTTAAAATTAAATGGTAGTTAACTAGCCAAAGATGAATGTTCTAGTAACAAGTACAGGAAATGGCATGAATTTAATAAAAGACAAATCACAAGTCTATTTAAGAAAATACCTATAATATCATGACTTTGCTAAGATAAATATTTATCTATTTTAACTCAAATAAAGACATATCCTCCACCCTTGTGCAGATTCTAGCCAATGTAAATCACCTCAAGAAAAGCAATAAATATATAAAAAGAAATACAAAATAGTTAGACATAGAATTCAAGTTAGTTACCATGTCTAGTAGTTAGATTGTTATTAGAAAGAACAACTTGGAATCTTACCACTTGTGGTAGTCCTATACCTTTATGAGCATTATTGGCATCAAGAGCCTATAATAGGATGCTTTGAATATTAAAAATAGCATGAATATTGATCAAATTCTATAAATATGAAGGATTAAACCTTAAATAATATACCTGTCCATTTGAACTTCTGCTAGAACTTGAAGACCTAATTAATTCTATAAGAAGAGACTTATTCATGACTAATTTCATAACTACTACTTCAACAAGCAATTTTTCTTGACTTTCCATCTTCTTTTTCATTTCTTCTGCATGCTTGTCCTTCAAATCTTTCACTTCTTCCTCTAATTTTTGGAGTGTATCATAAGATAAATCATCTATTTCTATACTTTCTAAAGAAAACTTTTTACCCTAAAGTGATCTAAAAGTTGGACAAAGTCCTAGCCCCTATACCTGGCCACTTCTTTCAGCTCCAAAAACTTGAGAATATACATCTCCTTCCCAAGCAACACTTTTAGAACATTGTTCATTTGATGTTTCAACATTGTTTAACTTTTCTTTTATCGATGCCTATACAAAAAGGAAATCAATAAACTTATACAAGTAAAAGATAATATAAAACAATCTAAAGTAAATGGTAATTGAACTTAAAACATGCTTACAATTGATTTTACTATTTTTTCATCTTGTGGCTTACCATTTTTACATTGTGTATGATTAATGCTTGCGATGGCTCTACCCCATCTTCTACCTAAAACATTAATGAATGCTATTATAGAAAATGCAAAGGACAGACAAGAGCTACATTACATTTATGCCATTATATATGCAAAGCTCTTAAATCCTAATGTATGAGGCATCTTTTGCTTTGCATGATTATTTCTATTTGTGATGCTCCTTTTTTGTGATAAAAGAATAACAAAAAATGAAAAAGAAATAGAAAATCATAGTTATATGACTTAAATAATTTATACCTTTGCCTCTTCAAATTGCCAATGAGTTACTTGGCTAGTCCATTGATCAGTTGGTATGCACTAAGCTTTATTTTTCATTAAATCATTCTTGTTCTTATACTTTATCATATATTCAATCTTCAAATCATATTTGTAATCTCTCCATTTCTTTGCAATTGATTTTCTAGTAAAAACTTCATTGCATTATGCAAAAGGAAATTTCTTCTGCAAACATTACAATACAGTAATACTTTTACATTAAGCATAAGCATTTTATTTAAAAATATAAATAAACTAATACTACAAAAGGACTTATTCTTACCTTTACAAGCTCCACCAATTTGACTTTTTGAGTATCCAATAAAACTCTCTAATATTGTATGCGCAAATGTGTTAATTCTAGAGTCTTAGCTACAATACTAAGAAAGCTAGCAAGTTTTCAACCTTCTTTTCCTACTGATTTGTTATGACGATTGAACTCTACAATAATTTTTTCCCAATAGGCAACTTTCATACATCTCTCAGTAATTTTGACCCATGTACTCTTTTTTTTGAAGAATCTAAATAACAAAGGAAAAAAATAAATTTAATTCAAACCATAAGCCTTTTAAGTAGAAGTAATAATAAATAAATATTAGTAAGAAATACCTTTTGCATCACTTTGCTCATCTTCGATACTATCATGTGAATTCATATCTTCAACATTATTAGGTGACTGCTATTGTGATGAGTTACTTTCATTAATTAGTTGCAAACATCTACATTCTTACTCTATCATTTATTTGTCCTTAAGTAGTAAACTTGCAGTTTGTCTTTCTTGCCATGTTGATGTTAACTACTTATTCACCACATGTTTCAAACATTATAGTGAAAGAAAATAACAAAATATAGAACAATATACATATGGTAACTTGAGATAGAAAAATATCTCATGTTCAATACAAAACAAAAGAACAAATAAATAAATAAATATGAATTTCTTTGAAAAATTAAATATACAAAACTACTTATCTCTCTTAATCATTGTCTTGATTTGTATCACTTTTTCCATCAATGTTAAATTTGCATTCATTTGATAGTTGAGTAGGATATTGATTGAGATTAATTTCTATGCCATCAATATCACATCTTAACCAATCAAGACTATCATACTCTACTTTTGAAGTGTAATCCATTCTATTAGAGTGAGGCAGTTCATTTTCCATTGATGATTCGGCTTATATATCCTTTTCTTCTCCCATGTCAAAATATCCCTTGGCTTAATTAGCCTAGGAACAAACCATTCATGATCCTTAGGATCTTATACATATATCACTTGTTGTGCTTCTAACAAAAATATAAAAGGCTCATCATTCATTAGATTGCTAATGTGCATCAAATGTGAAAAATTAAGAAGTGTGAACCCTAATGTATCTTTCTTGACTCCTTTATTAGTGATCACATCAACCTAGTCACATTTGAATAAAATAGCCTTGAAGTTTTCATAATAATTCAATTTAACTATATCATTCAATTACCCATAATAGGTAAGAGAACCTTCCTTTAGGGCATTATCACTTATAAGAATCTATGGACTTATCAGAATCTTTTGTTTGAAATTGATATTCATTATTTACATTAAAAACCTTGAACCTTTTTGCAATATAGCTTGGACTTTAAGCAAAAGCTTTAATATGATTAGTGATTTCTTTCTTAGATATAGATTCTATCTCCTTTACCTACTTGTTTACCAAAAAGAATGAAAACAAAAAATTAGATTAAAAGATAAATGAAATTCAAAGTTTTATTATTATAAATTAATGTTAGTTAAAGCTAACTATTTACTTTCTCCTTGAACCAGTCATGAAATGTTTCAAAATGTATAGATTGTAGCTCATGATCTCTAAAGCATTACTTACAATTTGATCTTTTGATGTCAACAATATGTTCACTACACATTCATAGCATATTAAAACACTAAGATGAAATGTATGTATTATTCAAAACATCAACATAATGATTTTTTACTCACCTTTTTATGGTTTCAACCATATTAGATTCATAATTAAACAAGATGTTTCAATGTTCTTTAACCATGTTTTATCATCTAACATAAAGACATCAATCTTGCCATATGGTTCCCTAACACAAGGATAGAGACACTCTTCTTAATTATTTTCAAATTTTTAAACATTTTCATCTCTTCTTGACCAATAAGACTTTGATTGATCACTTTCTAAGTATCATGCACAAAATGTTAAACATTCATTTGCAATAATGCTTCTATTATTAAACCTACTGGGTATACATGATTACGAACATATGATTTTAATGTAAACAAGTACCTAATAAAAAGTCAATTAACGTTAATAATATGAATTAATTTAAATTTATATGTTTGCTTCAATTAAATATTTCTTACCTCTTAATTGGATACATCTATCTATAGTACACTAGCCCAACAAGTCTTGCTTCATTTGCCAAGTGAATAACTAAGCGCACCATGATTGTAAAAAATGATGGAAGAAATATTTTCCCCAAATGAGAAAGTAGTAGTCCACTTCTTTCTTTGAGAAACTCTAACTCTTTCGCTTAAGAGCTTTGTCATATAGTATTCAAAAGTATGCATATAATTCAATCAAATTAAACTCACTTTTTAAGGTAAAGTTGAGTGCATTGTAAGAGGAAGAAGTTCTTCCATCAAAACATGAAAATCACAAGTCTTTATTCTTGATAATTAGTGTTTGCAAATACAACATACAACATTAAATGCATAGCCTTGTCAGAATTTCACTTTTTCTAATACTTCATAAAACATCTTTTTCTCATATAGGGATAATTTGAAAAAAGCTAGAGAGAGATATGTTCTTCTAGAAGCTTGTTGTTAGGACCATAACTCTAGTCTAATATTTATCTCTTTTCAAATCAAGCTGAGTACTTAGGTTATGTTTCAACTTATTGTCAATATTTAGTATTGTATAAACTAAGTTATCACATACATTTTTCTCTATGTACATTGCATCAAGATTGTGATGCACTAAGTTATATTTCTAATATGGAAGCCTAAAAAATGCTCTTCTTCCTCCATGTATGAGCTTTAACCCCAGTAACATTTACACGTCCACCCAAAGTAAGTTGATCTAGAACTATCAATCTAGATATAGAAAGTGTTGCAGGACTTAACTCTTTAGTTCCATCAAATGATTTTGCATCTAGTTTGTATTTATGTCCTAGCTTTAAAATGCACTGATGGCATAGATAACAAAATTGTTTACCATATTTTAATCTAATAGAGGATGTGTCTATATTGCAAATAAGAAATGTGAATCAACCATGAGTACTCCATCCAAATAAGGTACCATATGCTAGAAAATCATTTATAGTCCATATGATAGTTATCACATACGAAATGTTTATATTTATACTTAAAGGTTTATACTCAAGCATTGGCATATATTTTCAATTTTGAAGTAATTGTTTTACCCTGTAATAAATTTTTTTGATTTGCACGTACTAAAACATATATGCATTAGATGTAAAAGGATGTTTCCCAACTAATAAAAGAGAGATTAGATTAGAAAGTTAAAAACCTAGGAGTTTAATCTTCTTATTCTCCCCTGGTTTTTCCCATTCATGAAATTAACCAAATCATATGATCAATCATCAAAATTTCCTAAAATAAAATACTAATTAAATCAAAATCTACAATGACATTAGAGCTATTTACATGTTAAGGGACCTTAAAGCTGAAGGTTTTTTTATCAAATCCTTCAAATTGTTCAAATCTTGATCAATCATTAAAATTTCTTAAAACAAAACACTAATTAAACTAGAATCTATAGTGACGTCTGAGCTTTTTGCATCAAGTTACTTTATGAATTCTTGTAGAGATTGGAATTTAAGAAAGACCAATATGGCAATTTTTGCTAACTTCATTCATAAAAAAGATGCATATCTAGGTTAACTTATGATAGAAAAGACGCTAGACTGTGGTGCATTTGTGTATACTGTTCATGATAATTTCATTACTACTAGTGGGAATACCTACGAGTTTAAAAAGAGTTTGAAGTTGTGATCTTATTATGACTATAATTATAGCTAGCATTTATGAAGAAAACAATATTTAGGATGAATCTCCTCACCACAGGCTTAGTTGACAGTAGGAATTTAAATTACGGTTGTGGTCGCGGTTGCATTGTGATGCGGGTGAATGCGGTTATAACGGTCTAAAATTGCGAAAAATTGTGGATGTGGTCTATCCTGAAAATGCAATATTGTAAGTAATATTGCGGTCATGGACCTTTTTTAAATCCTAGGTTGACAGTATATAAAGTTTAAGAGACTAAGATTTCTATTGGTAATACATTATTGGCATGAATAAAGCTTGGATGGAACCTAGAAATTGGTCTTGATAAATTTCTATCATCTTGGAAAAGTGATGATGATCCAAGTTAGGGAGAGTACATAGTTAAAATAGATATTCAAGGATATCCACAATTAGTAGTAATGAAGGGAACTACTATTAAGCAAAGAGTCAGATCATGGAATGGCCTATCTTTTATAGGAGTTGTAGTGGTGACCCAACGTGGAAACCATACATTTGAATTTGTTTTGAATAAAAAATAGATATATTTTTGAGTTCTAACCCCTAAATAAATCAGTTTTCTCAAGAGATATAGTGTCTCTTGCAGGCTTTAACCAGTGGTTGGATTAGACAAGTAAAACAAACAGCTTGGAGTTAATCGCATCTCATCTAGCAAATCTATGTCATCATTATGCGCTCTGTGGAGCAAATTCCATTTGCAATATTTACAACATTCCAGTATGCTCATGCTTAAAAGGGTTTCAACTCAAAAATCAAGAAGAATGGAATATGTCAATAGGACCTAAGGGCTACGTTCGGATCATCCCACTGGGTTGTAATGGCAGAGATGACTTCAGGAACTACGTTGGCATGAAAGTGCCAGACACGGCTTCTTCATGATATAATAAGACCATGGACTTGGGAGAATGTCGGAAATCTTGTCTAACAAACTATTCTTGAAGTGCATATGCAAATTTGGATATCCGCAATGGAGGAAGTGGTTGCTTACTTTAGTTTGTTGATCTAGTTGACATAGAACAATTCCCTTCAAGGGGATAAGACCTTTGTATACAATCAGTTGCCTCTGAGATATTGCTGATAAAGCCTTTCTTTGGTAGCTACTGATTACTTCAAAACACTTCATAGTTGAAGGAACCCATTGAGTTCTGGGCAGCAAAAGAACTAATCCAACAGATGCTACAATGCCTTCTTAGTCAGTCTTATAGGATTGGATTATCTATTCGAGAGATAAGTTTGGCTTGTAAAGTGTGTCATTGGAAAAATGATATTGGAAAACAAGAAGTAGTAGGCTAGTCCAGTTCTGCTATATGTAAACAACAATCTTGAAATTAAACTGCTAATATCCTGTATTATATTAGTAAAATCAAAGAGTAGTAGGCCAACGATGCTACGGGAATCAAAATGATGATAACAATTATTTATATGAGCTCTTCTAATTAAATAAAACTATCGATAAAATGAAGAACAAGTTAAATTTACTAGAATAATATACATTAGACAAGAACAAATAAAAGATGAACAAATGTATGATACCTATTGGTTGTCTGTAATTTAGCTTTATTGGCTGATCATCTGAAGATTACATCAAACTCTAATAAATCATCAAATTTTTGGCAAAATGAAACATTGTAATTAATGGTGAGATGTGATTAATTTTAAGTGAAAAATTACAATGTTGGCAAGAAAATTACAATGTTCTAAAATTTCTTGGCCTAAGCTTAGCTCAAAACTTGTTTATTGTTCAAAATTTTGCTACAACTTGACTTATTAATAAAATTTAAGTCTGACATGACTCATTGGCATATTTAGATTCAACTAATGAAATCTAAATAAGTCATCGATTGACTTCTAAAATTAAGTACAAGCCATTAAATTGTAAAAATGGAAAAATAATTTTATTAAATAAATAAGATATTAAACAAATTTTTGTCTCTAATCTTATAAAATTCTTAATAATCCAACATAATAAGTTATAATTATATTTATTTAAAATTAAAAATATTAAAATAAAATAAATTTTTAGAAGATTGATAACTTAGTTGAAGAAAGAAAAGAAGGCAAAATAATAAAAGAGTGGTAACTATAATGCAATTTGTCAATTAGTTTAAGAGTATTAAATTAGAGTAATATATTAGTCATATAAGTCGGTTTAATAGCCAACTAGCTAAACTTAAAAGTAAATAGGTTAAGTCTATTTAATAAGTAAATCAATATATTGACCTAAGCGTAATTTATTTAATTATACAAATAAATCAAATCAGACTTTTAACAAACCAATCATAGACTGGAATGGTTCGATTTATTTTCACTCTTAATTATGACCGCTGCAGCAGTAAATATGCATTCAATTACAATTTGGTACGTAATATTCAAATTTCACGTCAATTTTTCAATCAAATTCAGAATTTCTCTTCCCCTAAAAACCCAATGTTGTATTGAATCTCGACGCAAAGTATAGCGAAATTATAATTGTGACTAAAACTGTAATCGGAAGTCATGCTTCAGAATAAAATGAGGAAAATTAAGTTTTACCCTAGCTCGAAGTGATACAAAAGACATTCTTGAATTTCATATTAATATACAACAGCGTTTGAGTCATTCTTTTAAACATCCTTATTACATTTATGCGCCCATACGTCAATCTCATTTCAATTCCTATCCTTAGTCTAATTTTTCGTGACTTTTTTTATTTTTAATTATCTTATCATCATCAGTTTCGCAAAACACTTAGGGAAATGTAGAATATAACATATAAATATGTAAATGAAATCATTTATAAAAGGAATCGATTAAGGCAAAATTTTCACTCAAATAAATGAATGCATATGCTTGTTTTGCATTGTGATTTCTTGTGAATATCATACATGAATTCTATTGTTTGTAAAAGCTTGACAGAGATTTAAGTTTGGAAATTGAACATCTCTATATTTAATAAGAGAAGAAGGCACAAAAGCAAGGCTATATAAGATTTTTTTAAAATTTTTTCCCTTTTGTACCATTGATATGTAAGTCACGTGCTGAAATTTTGAGTTAATTAGGATTTATTTTCTTCGTCTGGTTGGTTCGCCGTAACATCAAAGTTGGTTTCTAAGGGATTCTGAATTCAATTGAAGAATCGGTATGAAATTCCAATATTTTGAACCTAATTGCAACGTAATGTTAGAATGTTTTGTATTTACCCAAATTTCACTAATTGGGATTTCGGTTTATAAAAATGAATTGAATGTATTGTCCGATGTAATTTCAAAAACAAAATGTATATAAGTGGCTCAATTAGTTGGGGGCGCACATTTTGGGCTTAAGACCCAATTTGTTGAATGGATGTTTTAATTTAGTATAAACCTAGAGTTGGAAAACCTTAGTCAGAAGTAAATTAATTGCATGAAAGAACTATTACTTATGAAGCGAACGTAATCTACCCTCTATATGATCTTAATAGATTGCCCCATTGAAGTCTATCTTTTGGTTGATTATGGAGAAATAGGACGAGGACTTGCCCTCCAAGTATATTGTACATTTGGATTGTTTGCGAAGCAAAATTCATGAGTCAAAAGATACTTTACCATTTGGTTTATATTTAGATACTCTATGGTTCTAAATCTAAGATAGATGATCCATAGGAATTCAAAAACTTTCCAATTCCATTATTATCTCTCATGTAAAATTCAAAGAGAAAGTTTTTTCTTTCCTCATTAACTACAAAGCCTAAATCTAGATTTTAAAAGATGTTGATTTTAGATATCATTAAAATACAATGCAATTATATATCCATTAATTTCTAGTCTAATTTTATATTAACTCCCTGATATATATAATCATTTGTGTGATTGTTGCTTTTTATAATATATACTTGTCATGTAAAGTTCATATAAAATTACAACTTTATGAACACGTTTCAAAAGATTTGAGATGTCTTAATTTAGCATTTAAATGTCTTTTTTTGTCTCAATTTAATCCTAAATTTTCTGAAAATATTTCAATTTAGTTCTTAAAGATTTTTTGTCTTAATTTTGTCAATGTTTCAAAGGTGTCTTAAAATAATCGTGTCATTAGTCTTTGAAATTGGAGCTAACACAATACCCACGTGGATCTAATGTGAATTGTTATATTTGACATAATTGTGTTTATAATTCACATGAACCTTGATCTATTATTTCGAATAGAAAACTAAAAATTAAATTAAAGACTATCTTATATACTGAAATCCCTAATTATATTGCTCAATCATTGAAGACAGGTAGCAAAGAGTAGAGCTTTTGAATGAAAACATGAAGACCATAAGCATGCAGTACCCATTGCTTAACAGGAGAAAATGAGAAGGATGAGAATAAAGGTAAAACAATTCTTCACATAAACATTAAACAGTGCCCCATAGGGTTCTTTGTCAGTTTAGTCAATGAAATCTAACGATAGAATTACCTTGAAATATCTTTGAAATATTGAAACTAAATTGAGCCCAAAAAAAATCGTCTAGGACTGGCTTGAGGCAATTTTGAAATATTTAGAACTGAATTGAGATAAAATAAATTAGGATTAAATTGAGACTTCTCGAATCTTTTGAGGACTAAATTATTAATTTACTCAATCATAAATTTTCATAAAAATTTATAAATTAAAAAATTTGTATCGAAAACGACGCCCTAATGCAATCTATTTGAGAGGGAATAACATATAAAAAATTGAGGGCCCTATAGTTTTTAAAAAATTACAAAAATAGAAGAATAAGCCTCTATTCAGTATTCATTTACAAGTTTAGCCACTCCTCTAGACAAACCATTGATTGGCATTACTGTTTTATGCCTTGAGACATATATGGGGAATGTGGTACCTGGTAGATTCCCGGGAAATGAAACCAACTGTCAATCATTTTGATAACCGTATCTCCCAACTTCTCTTCTTCTTTTTCATTATGATCGTAACAAAACACACTCTTTCAGTTCCGTTCAATTATGAACTAATCAGAGTTTTGATTTAACTATTCATTCTAAATGATCCCGCTGAAGGATGATTCAATAGCTTTTTTATTCGGTGTTCATTGGTTAACATAAACAGCATAAAAAGTAACAAAACACACTCTTTCAGTTCCGTTCAATTAATCACTAATTATTAAAATGAAGATTTCACAATCATAAGAAATTGGTTACCTCCTTGGCCTTTGATAAGAAGTATTTCTCATTCATTTATAGAAAGAAGTATTATTTATTTATGTGTTCAAACTTTTAGAGTGACTATCCATTAAATTTAAACTCAAAATTTAAATATCAATTCAATTCCAAATTTTGTGTTAATATGTTCATGTAATTATCATTTTCACTGTAGAGACTCAATTATTATATCTGATAACATTACTACTTTAACTTAATTGAATAAATGAAGGATTAAATTGATATCAAAATTTTGTAAGAAACTAAACTAATAGAGAGATAAAATAGAAGTTCAGTGAAGGAACAGGTATTTAATGGTGTCAAAATTTTCTATACAGAAGCATGAGGCACTACAGTATAACAGCTTCTGATAATCTGTATTTGATTTGATTCAATTCTTCCTTTGCCCAATCATACTGCTAGCCTCCTTTATCTTCTATTCTTCTGACCAAAGGCCTTTTCTTTTTGTATATTTGTCAAACAATTGCAGGTTCTTTTCTGCGTATTCAGATTCCTTGAAAGTAGAAACCTATTTGTCGTCATTAGAACAAAATATCATTTCTCTTTCTCTCTCTGTGTGTATATTATTGATGTGTTATTGGCCATCTCATCCACAAAAATCAACTAAGAGTTGGCGATTTTCCTGTCACGTGGAGATGGAATTGATTATGATTGAAAATTATTTCTAACAACCGACATGTTACTCACAAATTGTGTTTCTTTAGTCAAAATTGGCGTTTGTTCTACTTCAGATTGATTGTACAATGCAATCCTATCAATATCTTAATACCACTGATTTTGGTCCGGACAATGATTTGCAAATTTGCAGTTAGTGGTGGCCGTTGCAACTGTATTACACTATAATTGCTGTATTTTTCTATATTACAATAATTTTCTGCAATTTTATTTTTCTTAAGTATTTTTATATTTATCTGTAATTTTATTAATCACAAAATCATTACGAGTGCAATCAAAAACCATGACCGGCACATTAAAAAATAAAAAAATAAATTTCTAATTTATGAAACCTGGTCAAGGTAGTCTCCATTTTCTAATTGGGAATTGATTAATAGCTTTGCAGCGCCGTGAAGTGGATTCGGGTCCCTCTTGGCCTATGAATATATCACATATAAATTAAGAATTTAAGAAAGTGCAATTTGAATTTTTGTTTTCTGATTTTAGGTTTTGCATATAGTCATGTGAAGCAGCAATTAATGCTGAATTGTGATTCGTAATCTAATATGACATATATTCATGAGTAGCAGCAATCAAAATTCAATTGTGGATTTGGGTGGCTCTCTGCCTCTGGATATCACAAATAAATTATGAATTTAAAAAAGTGCAATTTGAGTTTTCTTATTAGACTCCAGTTTTTGCATACATTGAGATGTCAGATAATTCACATAAAAAAAAAAGATTCTGTTGAAAAGCTAAATAAATTCTTTTGCAAACTTCTTGGGAATTATTCAAAATTATAGTTGATAATAGGCATTAAAATTTTCTGCAAAATATTCTTCCTACCTAAAAAGTGCTGGATAAGCAATTTCATGCGTTGTATAAGAACTTTGGGAATTCGGAAAATCCTGCTTCTTGTATTTCACGTTTTATATAATTTTTTTATCAATCAAACTCAGCGATAGACTAACCTGGCCAGAATGAATTAAAGCCATTGTGGCCCAAGCAGCTTGCACCAAATTAGAAGTGTTTCCCTCCCGAGGTGTATATACCTGCATCATTCATCAACACGAAGCTATATGTGAGCATAATGTAGAACTTCAAATTCCTATGTTGCGTACACTTACTCATGTAATGCAATAAGGGAAAAACGTAACATACTCTCTCTAATTTTGAGGTGGTTGCATTTTAAGTTCACTAAGTTTGGAACTTGAAAATTATGTCATTGAATTATGAAAAACTTAAACTTAAAATACATTATTTATTTATTTAATTATTTTACTAAATTATATAATATTTTCATTAAATAGGAATCACAATATTGTATGTTAGTTTATTGTGTTATTTCTTATATAATTTTGTGACTCATTTTTAAATATTTAATTCAATTATTTAATACAAACAAGATGGTTGTATGGACAATTTCATTTAAGAAAATTGTATGATGCACCGCTGACATAGCAATATATCGGTGCACTACCAAATTTAATTATTAATTTATCATCATCTAATATGTTAAATTTAAATTTCAAAAAAAGTAAACCTAAGGTGAAGTAGTATTCAGTGTCATATCAATGCACCACTGTATCAATGACATGCCGCATCTCTCATTCATTCAGACACCAGAAGGAGTGGGAAAGATTTTCTGCTTATCCACTAAAATGCATTGATGAAAACCTGCTTGCAACCAAAGTGTTGAAATAATATACATCAACATTTAATACGCACCTACTGAATATAATTTTCATAAAAGTTGGGTTGTGATTATGATTTTTTATCGCAAAGTACTCTCTCCATTCCTTTTTATTTGTCGCATTTTTAAGAAGATTTTTGTTCTTTTTTATCTGTTGCTTTAAAATTCCAATGAAGTATAAATATTTTTTTCCAAATCTATCCTTCTTTTTCATTAATAAATGTTTTATTATTCTATATTATTAGTCAACTTGCATTTATTTCTTTACATTTTTCTTTCTATTTTCAACTATCTTGAATTTTGTACATAAAGGATAATCTTGTAAGCTCATTAAAAATAAATAAATTTAACTACTTTTTTAATATGTATAAAATCGGTTAATTATGATAGATAAATAGGAACGGAGGGAGTACTATTTCTTACTTAAAAATCTTTCTTTATTAGTTGCAAGCCACAGTTTCGTAAATATCATTCTTTGTCAGTTAAGTTTTACAAAAGGGTAGCTTTGAAATTACAAATTTTTATCAATTATTTTTATTTATTTGACGGGAAAAGTTTTGGTTAATTTTTCAGGTACTTTTGTCAATTTTTTTCCTTTCACTTCTAATTTTTCAAAGCATCCAAATATCAATATATTTATTTTCAACATTTACATTTCATATATTTTTCCTTTTTTTTATAAATCCAAAAAAAGGTTAATGATAGGAAAAATTAAAAAATTCATACAGTGTCCCATTATGACAATATTAATTAAGTATTTATCAATTTTTATAATTTAGTTAAAGAAAAAGTAATGGATCAAATGACAACTATAGGTTACCACGAATATATATCATAACTCAATAAAATTCACCTCGAAACATGAACTAATCCAATAAAATATCTAACTCAAAACTACGAAAATAACAATTCATTATATTTATAATAGCAAATTATTTTATTGGCATAATTATAAGAATGTGATGGTGTAGTTGCACACACTTATATATACATGCAGTAATTATAATTATTTTGTTTAAAGTTTATATAATATTATCCCCATAAATTTTATCAATTAAAAGAGAAAGATTTTACATTAAATAGAAATAAAAATATATGAAATTTGGCTTAGTACACATACTAACACATATAAATAAGAGATTAAAACCAATAAATATTTCTCTTTTCTTAAATATTTAGTTTTTATAATAAATTAAATTTTTATTTTTATATGTATATATTATCCCCATAAATTAAAAATTTTGGATCTGCCACTATTTGTTATGAAACCTTAATGACTATTTTGATGAGGAAGGTAATTTAAAATATTGATGTAAATTGTTTTTGAAGTTCTTCAAATTAATATTTGGATTTATTAAGGTTCTATTTTGTGCAAGTAACTGATAGCTAAAAAATTAACTAATAGCTCATAAGATAGTAGATTTTGTAAGTAGTGATTCATAAAATTAGCAATTGAATTAGCTAAAATTGAAAAATGACATAAAAATATATCAATAGAAATAGATATCTAATTAAAATTATCCATATGTATCTAAAGATCGAATTATATTAACACAATAAATATGTACAAAATAAAAACATAATATCTAATTTCTAATTAATTATATTTTATGACATTACATATTTATTTACATACATATTTTTACATATTCATAGCTTAAATTAAGATATAATTATTTTACAACTAAATTAATTATATTTTATAAAAATAATATTTAAGTTTATGTTATGAAGGATATAAGTTGCAAGTTAATAAAAAAGGATATATTTGGAAAAAAATTGAAAAAGTAGTAGTTTGTTGTAAGTTATAACCTACTTAAAATAGCTTATCAAATTAGAATTTATTTTTTTCAATAAGCAAGTGCACGTAATACCTTCGAAAGTTAAAGGCTAGCTGTCCAAGTTAATAAGTTAGAAGCTAATTTACATATTGTGCAAAATGGAGCCTAAGTTTGCATTGGTTAAATATCTATGAGATTTGAAAATAAATAGGAAAAATACAATTTTTTTTATCATTTAAAAGTTGAAGTATTTTAAACAAATTCATGAAAATGATTCTCAATGAACTTGGCATAAAAATAAATCCGAGAATTTCAATTGTTTTTAAAGTGTACGAAGAACATCCAAGTTTTATAGAAGGACAAATTGATATAAATGTAGTATTATAGATTTTCTTATTTTTGGGCTACCATTAATTGAATTTATTTCATTATAAAATTGGATTAGGCATGTGGTTCAATTATATGAGATATGAAAGTAATAAAATGATCCAATGAGTTATATGTTTACTTCATATTATATATATAGTGTTAAGAAAGTGATTTGGACCTATTTAGACATATTTGGTATAAAACCTATTGTTGAGTATATGATGAGTGGACTTTAACTAGGATTATATTATTATTGAGGTTGGGTCCCCTCTCCACACTAGATGATTACTATTGTTCTCCCTATCAAAACATCACAAATGATAGAAGGAGTAGGAGGGGAAGAATCTATTCTTTATATAGATATTTTGTGTGAAAGAGAGATCACAAACAAATTCAAGAGATATGCACTATTGCTAATTTTAATATTCTTTTATTTGTGGTTCTAGTCTTAATTTGTTGTTTGTAAAATTATAAATTCTTACATACGATATTAGAACAGATTTTATTAAACTAGAACCCTAATCTATTTAATTGTAATTTTAATTTAATTTTTATTAATTATTATTAATGTACAATTATATTGAAAAGTTGTATCATAAAGGTGAAGTGTTGTTTTGCCGTTTGAAAGTCACGCTTGGTTTATATAATAATTTTAAAATGCTAAGTGGAATTGTCTTAAAATTCTTAAGAAATTGAATTGCACAATTGTTTTGGATTATATAAATGAATTTCTCATTTTTTGGCATTTTGTATATAAGATGATGGTTTGGGGGCTTTGGTATATGATGAATTATATAAACTCACTTTGTATATATATATATATATGAATTACAGAGACCTTGTTTCGAATTATATAAATTCATTATATATATATATATATATATATATATATGTTTTGATGTTTCCTATAAATTATAAATTGAAACTCGTTTCGTATAGATAAATGTTTGGTATTTTGTGTATATGATAAATTGAAATTCATATATGTGCAATTATGATGATTATTCAAGAAGCATGATTGGATGAAGGCTTGCAATTATGCAATTTTTATGGAACCAGGTGCTAGGTATATATATAATATTGAAACATTGAAGGTGAATATTTGCAATATTATATTATAATTGTTATATATATATATAATTTTGTGCATGTTATTGATGCTTCAGGTTTTATGTATACGCATTTTGTTTATATTTAATTTGACATGAATTTATCAATATTTTGGAAAGTTGATGACAATCATTGAAATTATTTTGATCTATTTCAAGAATGAGACACATCTTAGGAAAATTTATATGGAGGTATTCTATAGGAAATTTTGATATATTTTTCCCTATTTAGAATTGAGTTGGTAGAATTAAATGTTTGTCATTACAATGATCATTTAATAAGCCAATGAAATTCTTTTGTAATATTAGGGATGTTGTTGCTATTTAAGTTAGTTCATCTAATCACTTCCCCAAAAGAGGTTATTATGTGAATTAATTTAGATAACTTAAAGCTTTTATAATAATAACCAGGTTGATGATCCTTTTATTGATAATTATTGGTTTTTTCAATTTTGTATATTATTACATTACCTTGACATTCTAAGGATGCCTTAAACTTTATTACTTTCTCTACCCACTGGAGAATATATAATAATATTTTATGGTGCTTAATATTTAAGAGAAACATAAGCTATTATTCATTGCCCATAATGCTGACTAAATTTCTGTTATTGTTGTTTTCAAGAGCACTATGTGCTTTTTCCTTGAATAATCAATCTTGTTTTATTGAAACTCTAACCAAAGGGAATTGTAAGAGATGGAAGGAGAATGTAGAATGAGCTTTAACCATGATAGATCTGGACATTACAATTAAAGTTAAGAAGTCCACTAATTTGACTGCTTCAAGCACTACTAAGCAAAAAACTTATTATGAGAAATGGGATAGGGCTAATCGCATAGCTTTGATGGTGATGAAGAAATCAATTTCTAAGGATTTAGTTTGGGCTATTCTAACCACTAATAATGCCAAAAACTTCTTTACAATTAGGGAAAGGTATGTAGCTTTTGATAAGGTTAAGGTTGATCAACTAATAGAGAAGTTTGTTAATATTAGGTATGATGGTATTGGTTGTGTCATGGAATATATTCTAAGGATAATTACTATTTCTACCAAAGGAGCTTGAATACACTATTAATGATACTTTTCTTGTTGATTATACCTTAAATTCCATGCCATCCTAAGAAGAAAATTGGGATGTTAACACTTTGATATCTATTTGTACTCAAGAAGAAGAAAGGACGAAACATTAAGTTTCAAGGAGTATAGACTTAATAAATCAACCATGTCTTAACAAGCCTTTTAATAAGAGAAATTTTAAGCCCCAAGGTAGGGGTGATCTCAAAAGAAACCTTAATTATAATCATCATAGTCCTAAATCTATGATAACTATTGATAAATATTAATTTTGTAAGAAGATAGGTCATAAAAGGGAGGATTGTTTTTCTTATAAGAAGTACTTGGAAAACAAAAATCAAAAGAAAAATAAAAATGAATCATGTAATTCTTTTGCTCTCATTTACTTTGAATCCAGTTCGGTAGATATTCTTGTTAATACTTGGTTAATTGACTTTGGGACATCTATCTATATTGCTTATACCTTGTAGGGATTTAAGAGCAAGAAAGAGTTAAGTAGGGACAAAGTTAATCTATGCATAGGAAATGAAGGATGAGTGCTAGTAGAATATATAGGCATAGTTAAGTTAAAATTAGATCCAAGATTTGTTTTATCTTTGAATGATACTCTTTATGTACTATCCATGAGGCAGAATTTGATTTCTTTATCAAAACTTTAGGATTCAAACATTTATTTAAGTTTTAATAATGGATCTCATTAGTTATTTTATAATTTTATTGTTATTGGTAATCTTTCATGATCTGATCGCTTGTATAAGGTGAATCTTGATTCTAAATAGTTTGATTCTTTTCCATGAATTTTGGTGTTAAAAGGCCTTTATCTAAGCATAATTCTTTTCATTTATGACATAGACATCTAGGTCATATATCAAAGGAAAGAATTAATACATTAATAAAAAGGAATGCTATTCTATGCCTTGATAATTTTGATCAGGATTATGCTGATTATATTAGAGGAAAAATGACCAGAAAAACTAATAAAGATTCTACTCATAGTAAAGAAGTCTTGTAGAAATTTCACATAGATATAAGCAATCCTTTTAACAACACTTTATGTGGGAATAAGTATTTCATAACCTTTATAGATGACTTCTCCTATTATGGTTATGTCTAACTTATAAATGATAAGTTATAATCTCATGAAAATTTTAAAATCTTTAAAATGGAGGAAAAAAGGCAATGTGGTAAAGAGATTAAAATTATGACATCTAAGTGTGATGGTGAGTATTATTGTAAAGCTAGCAAGATAGGCCAACTCATGGACATTTTACCAAATACTTGTAAGATTGTGGGATAGTTTCCTAATTTACTATGCCTAAGACTCCTAAACAAAATGGAATGGCTGAAAGATGAAATTGCACTTTGATATCCATGGTAAGATCCATGATGACAAAAAATAACGTACTAATTTTTCTTTAAGTTGAAACTTTAAAGCTACCATGCATATCCTAAATAGAGCTCCTACCAGATTAGTACCTAAAACATCTTTTAAACTTTTCAAGGGTTGAAATCCTAATCTAAACAATCTTTGAGTGTGGGATTATCCTGTTGAAGTAAAAATCTATGACCCTGTGGCATCAAAGTTAGATCCAAAAACAATTAGGTGTTATTTTATTGAATATCGTAATGGATCAAAAGGTTATAAATTCCACTATCTTACCTATAAGATAAAGATAGTCAAAGCATTGGCAATAAAGTTTCATGAAAATGATGTTTATGATTCTAGTGAACTTTAAAATGATGACAATGTTTTAGAAGAGGCACTTGCTATTTTTTCTATACTTTTGTGAGAAAAAGTTGTGTATAGAATGCCTAATGTATAACATCATGAAAGTGTTGTGAATAATCCACCTAATCAAGAAGAACTCATTGTGCCCATTGATACCCATGTTAAACATTTTGAAAAGCTAAGAAGGTTTGCAATCTTAAATGATTATATGTTGTATTTGGGTGAAACTAATTATGATATTAGGCAAACCATTGATCTAACGAGTTATAATGAAGTAATTTCTTTTGGACAATCTAGTAAGTTGATAGAGGCCATGCATGATGAGATTCAATCTATGTATATAAATGAAGTGTCAAAGTTAAAAGAAATTCCAAATGATTTTAAACACATTGGTTACAAGTAGCCATTTAAGATTAAAAAAGATCCAAAAGTCAACATTAAGCAATTCAAGGCAAGATTAGTAGTAAAAGGGAATACGCAAAAAGAAGGAATAAACTTTAAAAAAACTTTTTCACCTGTATCTTCTAAAGATTCCTTAAGGATCATTTTGGCTTTGGTGGCTCATTATGATATGGAACTCTATCAAATGGAAGTGAAAAATGCTTTCTTGAATGAAGATTTGTGTGAAAGAGTTTGCATGCAACAACCAGAAAGTTTTGTTGAAAGTGGAAATGCACATTTGGCATGAAATTTGAAAGTTAAGCTATGGTCTTAAATAAGCATCTAGCTAGTGGTATTTAAAATTTGACAAAATTATCTCTTCCATGGGTTTTGTTGAAAATAAGGTTAATCTATGCATATACCTTAAGGTGAGTGGGAGTCATTTCATTATTTTTATTCTATATATGGATAGTATATTACTTGTTAGTAGTGATATTAATTTGCTTCATGAGACTAAATCTATGTTGTCTCAATTTTAGATTTGAAAGACCTTGGTGATGTATCTTTTGTTTTGAGTATTGAAATCCATAAAGATAGATTTAGACACTTGTTTGAACTTTTACAAAAGGCATATATCAATCATGTTCTTGAAAGGTTCAACATAGATAAATGCAAACATGGAGATGTTCCTATTTATAAAGGTGATAAATTTAGTAAAGACTAGTGTCCTAAGAAAGAAATTCATAAAAGTTTAATGAAAGATAGACCATATTTCAATGCTATAGGAAGTCTAATATATGCTTAAGTTTGTACTAAGCCTAATCTATCTTTTGTTATGAGTGTTCTTGGTAGGTATCTCTATAATTCAAGTGATAAACATTATATTGTTGTTAAAAAGGTAATAAGGTAATTGTGAAAAAACTAAGGATTATATGTTAGTGTACAAGAGGGTAAATGATCTTAAAGTAATTGGGTATACAGATTCATATTTTGCTAGTTGTGTAGATGATATGAAATCAACATGAGGCTATGCTTTTCTTTTGGCTAGTAGGGCTATCTCTTAGAAAGGTATGAAATAAACAATTACTGCATTTTCTACCATGCAAATAGACTTTGTTGCTTGTTATAAGGCAAGTACATGTGCAATATAGCTTAGGAATTTTATTTCTAGGCTAAAAGTAATGTTCTCAAATAATAGCAAGACATCATGTGGTTTTAAACATATTGAAATTAAGTAATTTGTAGTCAGAGATTAGGTTAAGAATGGTGACATTCTTGTCGAACATGTTAACACTTAGATGATGATACCAGATCCTTTGACCAAGGCCATTCCATCTATTATTTTGAAGTAACATGTTTCAAACATAGGTGTTTTGAGTTCTATTGATGTAATTAGTTAGTAGGAAAGTTTACATTATAACCTTATTCATATTGCTTTTGCAATTTGTTTTTATGAACTTATATATTTTTTATTTTGCATGTACATTATGGAATCTCGATATTATTGTGATAAAGTTTATGCACTATCATGAATTTATGTGTACCTTGAGATATAGCTACTTACTTGGTGAAAACATTGTTCACCTTTCCTTAAATGTAAACTACTATCATCTCCTTGAGGAGATGAAATTAAAATTAATGTCATATTTATAAAAATAACTGTAGTTGTCTCCTTGGAGAGCTGGTTGTTAATTTATTAATGATATCTTTATAAAAGGATCACAAAGAGGATCTTTACACTATAATATCGAAGGATCACTTAGTCATATTATATGTATAACTACACCATCACATTTTAGTGATCATGCAAATGAGGTAATTGGCTCTTGTAATTATGAGTGTACTATACAGTAAATTGGTATACTATCATCCATCATTCAGAGTTGAATGTTTCATTGGAACCAATCATGTTCTGAGATAAATTCTATTAAGTTATGATTTATTTTGTGGCTACTTATGCTGTTTGATTTGAGAGTCATTATTTTAACCAATTTTCAAAATGATAAAACCCAATTAATGTTGCCCAAATGAAAAAATATAAGAATTTTCTTATTTTTGGCTTGTCATTAATTGGATTTGTTTTATTTTAAATAAAATTGAATCAATCTTGTAGCTCAATTATATGAGACCTAAAGATAATAAAGTGATTCAATGGGTTATATTTTTACTTCATAATATATATTGTGCTAAGAAAGTAATTTTGGCTTATTTAGGCATATTTGATACAAGGTTTGTTGTTGAGTCTATAATGGGTAGATTCAACTAGGGTTCTATTATTATTATGGTTATGTCCCCTTTTTCGACTAGATGTTTACAATTGTTCTCTCCATCAAAGTATCACAAACAGTAAAAGGAATAGGAGGAAAAGACTATTCTCTACACAAATATTTTGTGTAAAAGGAATTGAAGATCACAAATGGATTTAAGATATATACACTATTACTAATTTCAATATTCTTTTATTTGTGGTTCTAATCTTGATATATAATTTGTAAAATTATGAAATCGCACAAACTTGCCTTTCCAAATCTGAAATTTTTTGTCGTATAAATTTATGCAATCAGTTTGGGACCTACAGAATAATAATATCAACAGCAAGAAATTCCACATTAAAATGCACTGATGAAAGCTACTGCAGCCGGATTATTGAAATCGTATACGCCAGCATTTAATATGTACTTGCCAAATATAATTCTCATAATAGTACGGCTTTGCATTGTGATTCTTTACCAAAAATGGATATTGAAAAGCACTATTTTTTGCCAAAAAATCTTCCTCGATTTGTGGCAATAGTTTCATAAATATCTTTCTTTGTCTAGTAAACTCTATTTTTGGATACAACAATATTAGGATTCAAAAATAAATCAAAGGCTATTATTAAGATGGCGAAATAAATTAGTAAAATTTAATTTAGGATAAAAATATATAAAATGATAAGTGTATACAAATTTTAGATGCCATATATACGTAAAATTTGGAGTTTTATCATTTTAGAATTACAACTCAATTTTTTTTAATTTTAAAACAATTATAAAATTTATATAAAAATTATAATTTTAATTGAAAATTAACAAGAGTATGTTTCGTGCGTATATAGTCAGATAATTCAAAAATTTAAAGAACTTGGCATTGAATACGTTGTTAGTATCAGGTGAGGCCTAAAAATTGACATATGGCCTGTACCATTAATGCACTTCAAACTTATCCATATATTTAATGCCAACAGCCACGTATCTTCACAATGAGATTCCACGTAATTTTGATTCTAATAATTAATTGATAATTAGAAAGTGAGTTCAAAATTAATAAATTAGGTGGTACTTGAAAGTTTATAATTTATAGTTGAAATTAATAATTGATAAGTCAATTAAATATATTTAAAATATTCAATAAAATTTAGCTAAAAATGTACAATAATATAAAAATTTTTTTTGATAAGAATAGATATATGACATAAATTAATTCATATCATATTTATTTTGAGATCAAATTATATTAATACAATCAAAATAAGAATATAACAATTTAAAATTTAATTAATTATGCAATTTTTCATGAAGATATTAAAAAATATTTATTCATAAAAATTGATGATAAGTTTGCTAATCTACTTTGCAAAATCGGAATTGGAAAAAAGAAAAACAAATGTAGTCAATTTTGATTGGTGGGAGAAAGGTTAATGCTTTACTAGAAAAATAGAGGAACCCCAAACATTGATCAGCATAAATAAAGAAAAAATACTCTCTTCATTTCTTTTTAAATGTTATTTTAAAAATATTTTTTATTTATCAATCATATTAAGAAACAAAAATTAATTTTATTATCTTTTTTCAAATATCACCTCCACTATTTTAATAAATGCTCAACAAATTTATTTACCAATCGATTTTAGTAGAGGATATGTTAGTAAATTATAATTCATCTATCCGAAAAATTAAAGTTATTTATTTCTTTCTTTAATCTTTATATATTAACTTTAAATGACACTTAAAAGAATAGAAGGAATAATATTTACCAAAAAAATAATATTTGTTTGTACTATCTATGAGATTGAGACATTTAGCAAATTTAGTTGGGATAAGGTCTTCTTATATCTTTCAAATTTTTTCTCACACTTGTTTTCTCGAGTAGTATAAACATAAGGAAAAATGCAAAAGATCCCTTCAACTTGAGAATGGCTTGCTTCAACTTTGAAAACTTAGACATCACCTTCTTAAATTATTAACACTTGAAATTTACACATATCATTGACTTTGTTTCTTTTTTCTAATCAAATTACATTATTTTCTCATGCATTTTTTAAACAAACATCACAATATTATAGAACATATGTTTATTTCATCATTCTTCCACACATAATTTTGCAAGCAATTTTTAAATATTTAATTCAAATTCCATATATTTAATTTAATTTCTATTAATATAAATTATATGAAAAAGAAGACAAGATAAACCAATTAAAAATTTATGAAAAAGTCATATAATTTGATAAATGAGAAATTAAGCTGAGTGCTAATTTAAAGTTTGGTATTCAAGCTTTCAAAGTTAGGTGGGCAAAATTCAACCATCCCAAAGTTTACGGAGATATTTTGTATTTTTTCCAAAAAATATTAAAATGCAATTCGGAACTTATGAGATAAATAAAAAGTAGTTTGATCACAAAATAATCATTTTAAACATTGATTATAACTTAATAGTTAAAGCTAATCGTCTCTTAATAGAACTGAGGAGAGGTTTGTATATATTTTCATATTAGAGGAAAGTTCTATGTAACTTTGACTAAATTCAGAGGATGTACGTGTGTTTTACATTTTTCTTTTCCATTCTCCATGGTACTGTTACTGCTATTAGTTTTTCATGGGATTTTGTTTGCATTTTTAAGATTATTTTAAGGAAATCTGACATTATTATACTTAGTTCATAACAAAAATAATATTGAAATATGTGTATTTTTGAAAATAAATTTTGGTTAACATTCTTCATATTATTTCGATGGAGAGAAGTGAACATTATGACATAAAAATATCTGAGTTTTGTAAAAAAAATTATAATTTAATACATCACCTAATATCACTGGTAATGTTCATCCGCTAGTTAATTTTTTTGATATTGAACACCAGCAATTATTGATCACTCATTTTTCATTCATAGTCCAATTTTAGATGAAATCAATTTTAAAAAACTTGACAAATTTTTTATATAACATAAATTAATCATAGACACAATATTTTAACATCATAGAAAGCATATTAAAGAGTCTAGTTCCAAAAATTGTTAAATTTTTTGTGAATTGGTAAACTAAATCTCTGCCACAAATCACCACTTCATTTGACCTGTGGTTAAAATTGTGATATAAGATTAATTTTTTTGTGGATACACTACTTAGCTACAAGAATACTGGTTAAATAGACCTATAACATAGGTGAGTATAGAAAAGAAATTTTCATTAAAAAAAGACTCATCATATAAATAATTTTTTGTCATAAACTTACCCATGACTAATACATTGTCATAGCTATGAGTACAAATGTAGTAAGAATGATATATTTATGGTTAATAACTCATTCTATTACAATAAAACTGTGACAAAAAAATAAAACAAAATTTCAATAAAAATTAATGTGATTAGATAAAACAATTTTTATATATCCAAATTGAACAGGCCATCCAACTAGTTCAATTGGTACTAGTCATCTAAGTTGCGTTTCATATAATTAGTTAATAAGTTAGTTAATAATTAATAATTTATAAGTTAGTTGATTACATAAGAAATGTTCTACAAAATTTATTATAGAACAATCTAAAAATGTAAAATAATATAAAATAACAATATAAATAGATATATAAATTGAGTTAGTTATATTTATTTTAAGATCAAATTATATTAACGCAATCAATATGTTCAAATGAAAAATATAAAAAACCAAAATTTAATTAATAATTTTTTTGATTTTATATTTTTATTTAATAATTATTTACACAAAAATATAATTACTTATAATATAATTAAAGGAATAGGTTGTCAATCAATTTCAAGAATGAAGCTAAATTTGATAATAAAAAATAATTTTTTTTTTGTATAAGCTAGTATACAAAATGTTTTTAGAGATTAATTTATAGCATGTTGACACTCTTAGGCACCACATTCCATGAACATGTCAAGGTACGAAAGCAATAATGTCAATCAATGGTTTCTCTAGAGGAGTAGTCAGAAGTGGTAAATGAAATATAGGGTTATACTTTTAATTTTTTTTACTTTTTAAAAAAAATATATATGGCCCTCAATTTTTTATATGTTTTTCCATTCAAATAGATTGCAGAAGGGTATTGTTTTTCGTACAAACTTTTGTTTTAATAAATTTTTATCAAAACTTCTATGTAAGTAAACTACAGTTTAGTCCTCGAATAATTCAAGAAGTCTCAATTTTGTTCTACAAATTTTCTAATCTCAATTAAATTTCAAATATTTCAAATATATCTCAAGTTAGTCTAGAATAATAACGGCGTTTCAAAATTGTCCTATTGTTAGCTTTTATTGACTAAGCTGACAAATATAGTCCCATATAGCACCATGAAATGCTTATATGGACACTTTTTTAGCCTAATTGACCCAGTTGGATTGAGAACCGAGAGATAATAGGGTTCAGATTAAATCTTAAACCTGAATAGGTGGTTGATTCGGATTGCGGCAGTAGAGAGCCCATTGAAAACCCGTAAACCCAACGTGAACTAGTAATTCGGTTGAAGACCGGGTTACATTCTTCTTTACAAAATTTGAAGGTCCAACAAATTAACTAGTAATTGGGCAGGAAACCGCGTTACATTCTTTGAAAAATTTATAGGTCCTACAAATTGTATAATTTATACTGTATATTGTATATACAAGGAATTGAACCTAATTCAATTCTGCTCGGATAACTGCCATTACCACTATGCTAAAAGCATTTTATAAAAATATAGAAGGATTCTTATATTTTAGAATATTACATAATTATGAAAATGTGAAACTATTGCTTATTTATTATTTTTAGATATTATGCTTTTATTATTATTCATACATGTTACATGTACATATATTTAATATATATATATTCTCTTCAAACTAAAAAATACATGAAATAAATAAAAACACCATATTATATACAAATAATGTTGTTCGATTCAACTACTAGTTTAATGGATTCGATTAAACACATATATATCATACGTATCATCATTTTTAACGAAAATTTTTAAAAAATAGCCATGTGTGTATCTGCAAAAAATTCAAACAATATTGCAAAACGTTTTTATATAATAACAAGTTTCATATTTTAATATTCTTTATACACATTTATATACAAACCTAAGAAGTATGTAATCTCGTTCAATCACCCAAGTTAACTGACTCAACCAATTCGACTTTTAAGTGACTACCTTTTTTGGGGTGGGTTTTAATACACTACTCTCATCCT
Organism: Sindora glabra; assembly: GCA_020226215.1. Taxonomy (NCBI): domain Eukaryota; kingdom Viridiplantae; phylum Streptophyta; class Magnoliopsida; order Fabales; family Fabaceae; genus Sindora; species Sindora glabra. The sequence continues at coordinate 46,879,050 of CM035230.1, read as the reverse complement.
TCTTTTCCCATTCATGTATGTAATGGACATTGCATATTTATGGTATTCTTGTTCCCATTCAAAATCTTAACTCTGCTAGTAGATTTCAATGGTTGGCTAGAAATTTCATTATATGAAATAGAGTTTAATTTAGTTCTTATCAAATAGGGTTTTTAGTTTTTCATAAGATAAAATTAATCTAAGGTTCACATGAATTACGAATAATCACATCGAATATAATAATTCAGATTAAATCTATGTGGGATTGTTTGTTAGTTCTAATTTTGAAGACTAATGTCAAGATCATTTTGAGAAACCTTTGAAACATTCAAGATTAAATAGAGACCTAAATTTCTTTAAATTAAGACACCCTTAAAACATTTAGGATTAAATTGAGATGGGAAAAAAAATCTTTGAGGACTAAATTGAGACATCCAAGATTTTTCTAGGGCAAAATTATTAATTTACTACTTATAATTTGCTGAAACTTTTTAGTTTTTGTATTAATTGCAATGTGTTCATAAAGTTGTAATTTTATATGAATATGACAACTATACAAAAAAGTTATAATTTTATAAACTGATGTTGCAACACAAAATGTTTTTAGAAATTTTCAAGTCATCTTTATAACTTAAGACCTAAATATCAATAAGGATTTCAAATCTCTATTATTAACTTTGTGCCAAGAGCGACGAGTTTTATCGTAGCTTTATGTTTTTTTTTTTGGGTGGATACTCAAAAGTAAATATATAATTATTAAAATTATGATACCAATTATAATACTATATTAAATAACAAAGAAATAGATGTGTATATAAAAGATAAAAATAAATGTTATGCAATAATGTATAAGTCATGTAGAGGAAACTCAAATAAATAGATGCAATACAATAAAATTATAGTGCTCCTATGTCAACATCATCCTCATTAGATACAAACTAATAAAGCTAAGCGTTGGTGGAGGCCATTGTTGAGCAAATCTAGTAGGTAGTATTAAAGGACATGTAGGTGGCATCGGATGAGATGATAGTGAAGGAGGGGGTACCGAAGGAAGGGCCCTATGCACTGAATTAACCATAGGGGATTGGAGTTTGTCCACCTACCATTGTAACATCTTATTTCATCTACCAATGTCATGTTGTGCTTCCTCTTGTGCCTAATATTGCTCAATAATGAAGTATTGCAGACCATCATCCAATGGCACATGTTATTGCAAGCTCAGTAGATAAATTGTAGTTAATGAACAATTGCAACAATTCATCTGAGGTAACAACCAACCCTTTTCCTATGTCCTTAACTAGTGCTTGATGCCGCATCAACAATGGCAAGCTTATCAACAATAATTAGCTCACACAATGATGACTTAATGCTAAAGCAAGCTATAATTGTAGCCGAGTGGTATGAATGTCTAGCATATTATGCTTACATTTAGAAAATGAAATTGTCAACACAAAAAAGTAAAAATTAATTAAGATGAAAATTACAAAAATTACTTATATAATTAGCCTTAGCCTTCAAATGTACCCAATCCCTAGATGGTCTAAAATGTTGATTCTCAATCAAAGGTTATAGCATATCAATTTCCTTATTACTTTGATCTAGTTCTAAACTAGAATATACAACACTAGCAAATTTAGTAATAATTTTAATTTTAAGAATTTGTAAGTTAAGGTACTTTGTTGTGATAATACACCAATATGCTCTTTAATTTGTGTTAATTATTATACTTCTTATGTGCCCTATTTGTTGAAATTAGCCTTGATCTTTGCTACAAATTCAAATTAAAACACACATAAATATAAGACTCACCTAAAATATATTTTAAAATATTTATAACCAAGATATAAATATGATATTACCTTATAATACGTAGAGTTAAACAACTTGCAAGATTCATCCCAATATGGACATATCATCTGACTTAAACCATTGGGTCTTCTTGATGTTTTGAATGAGTCATGTCTTTTGTTATCAATAAAATATGTGAATCATTCTTCCGATCATCATATTAATCAACAGAAGTCTAATAAAATATCAATGCAACAAGATACTGGTGTGCATGGTTCAATTAAAAGTAATTTATATAAATTTTTTAATTGAATTATTTTTTTTTATTTTCCATTTTGATGATCTGACTTTAACCAATTCAAATAATAGAAATAATTTTCACCACTAAAGTTGGTTTTTAGTGTTTTCAAGTAGGTAGCATTGATTTGAATGTATTGAATTTTTTTAAAAAAAATTAATTTTGTTAGAATCATTCAACTTATTCACATTTAAGTTTTATATTTTTTTATTACATAAGAATTTGACTATTTTATATTGGAACATTATTTGAAAATTTTGCATATGGTTTATAGATTTTAAATTTTCATATTTATCCTAGGATCTAAATATTACATAAGAATATGATATTGATAGAAATTATTAATGTAGAAATATAACATTGGAAAAATTAACTTGCAACCATTACAAAATTATAAATATTATTAAAGCTATAATTGTATTATGTAATATTTATTTTATATCACTAAAAGTGAATATAATAGTAAAAAAATAAATGGACATAGGGACTTGTTAAATTATCCATAAGAATATTTTGGGTAAGTCCAATTGAAAATGCTAGATAAATTTCAAACCTCTTTTTAACATAAATCAATTTTGCTTAAAAAAATTGTCCATTACAATCTAACTTTAAAATTTAAATGGCTTTTATCCATATAATTTTAGTGTAATCCAATTGACTTTTTGGAGTTTGAAAAAAAAATTGCCCAGCCTCACAAGAAAATACATATGACAAGTTAAAAGTATCAAACAAGAAGAATATTAATTGAACAATACAAAAAATTACTTAATACTTATAGCAACTCTAGGAGCAATTTGTGATCACTAAACCTCAAATACTCATACTCAGATCCTATAAAAAGGCTCCATGGATAATCGCATAAGTACCTTCACCTATCATGAAAAGTACTTTTAGTTTTCATCGAAAGTATTTCAAGTTTACATAATCTTATTAAATTGAATCAAAAGTGGTTGACTCTATTTTTTAGAATGAGTACTTGGAGGTTAAGCGAGCTAGAATTTTTATGTGTCGATCAAGGAGTAATAGCTTGGAAAAATAATCACAGTTAGTAATATAGATATGTATGAATGGAGTTATTTTAATGTATAAAAATTGGGGATAAGAATCTTAACTCATGACCATGTGCAAGTCGGAAAGTATCTTGCAATGGATCCACTCTGCTATCTCTTCCATCATAGCTCAGTGTAACTATGTAGCAATATTGTACTGTTACAATAAAATTTAATTACAAATAGGACAATCACATTTGACATATGGTTATCATATTGCAAATAAAATTTAATTATTAATAAGATAATTACACACAATTTCACAGGACATATAATTATATATTATAATACAGTTTAATTACTAATAGGATAATCATACAAGGCATATGAAAAAGAGTATGAATACATGAATGAATAACATTTATTACATATATTGTGAAGGCTCATTACACGATTGTATCAATTAATTTGAATCAATAATACTAAAATTAGGGTGCTCATCTTCATCATTAATTTCAACTATATCATTATGCTTTAATTGCTTTTCACATGTGCAATCATCATCTAAGACATCATTGTCATTTATGAAATCACTTAACACCTTGTGTGTTAGTTTGGATATCTTTTGAAGATGAAACAAATTGAGAATCATTATTCAAATCAATCAAGTTAATGATGTCTAAATATTTGAGGTCAACTAAGTGTAAAATTTGTAGAGTTGGTGTCTTCTAAAATTAGGATGCCTCCATCATTGCAATCATCATCCATAAGATCCAATTTATCAATCATCTCATCTACATCACCAAGAATTTTCCTACACACTCAGTCATTAAGGCATCATCTTTAGATTGAAAGATTTGATTTGTGTAAAACAAATCAAATTTATTATCTATTTTGTGTGTCTCCATTGTATCTAATTGTCGGTAAAACATATTTATGCAATTCTTACATAGACATTTCACCAAGCCCTCCTTGTTAATAAAGTTTTTAGCTCTGTAAACAAACGTCATAGCATTGTTCTACTACCTATCAAATAACCAATCTTGCAAAGCTATCCAACTTTTACTAATAAACATCTTATCACTAATTAATGACATAGTATATTAAATAAGATTTAATCATAATTGGATATTTGGTTTGTATCCTAAATTCACCTTATCATAACAATACTAAAAGGTAAGGCCTTATCTCATTTAAGTTCTTCCTATAATTATTATGCCCTCTATTATCCATGTTATCGTTTCTAAATCTAGAAATCTTAGTAGTAATCTTCCTTATAGTTCTCCTAAGTGTGCAAATTATACTTGAGTGTGATCTAAACTAGGAGAATAAGGAAGGCACAGGAAATTCCTACAACATGAAACATTAAATAGATAAATTGACAAGAATAACTTTAGTATCTATCCCAAACTATCTAAAAAATGGGACAATTCAAAGTTGGATTAGCCTTTAAAGGCTAGCCAACCCCTAAAATGGTCTAAAGTTATAGTGCTTAGTGCAATCAAGTTAAAATTATTGTAAATCTACAATTACAATAATTTTGACTACCTTTTAATTTATTTGTTATCCTCTTCTTCATTTAACTATATTTTTAATTCCTTGATCTTTTATTTTTCATTGTGTAATATTTTTTACCTTATTAAATCTACCTCTATAATAAATTTAATTATTCTCATTTACCATTGTTTACTCTTTTCTATAGCCTTTAACAATTAATTTTTATTTTACATTTATATACTAAGAATAGCATGCACATACCATAAATTTCTTAATTTTGGTATTTTACTTAAAATTAACTTGTTTATTTTGAAATTTATTACCTATGCAATTAATTATAATAAATTTAACTATTTTCATCTATCATTATTTAATATCTTCTTACAAGTTAGGATCTTATTATGAAATTCACTATTTACTTTTTTTAATAAATTTTACATCTAATAATTTCTAAATTATTATTACTTTACTTGAATTTAGCTTATTTATTTCATATACTGAGATCCCTAATTATATTGTTCAATCATTGAAGACAGGTAGCCAAGAGTTATAAAAATTCATTTAGACCTAATTTGATTGTATAATGCAATTCTATCAATGTCTTAATATCATTGACTTTGGTCCGCACCACAGTTTTTAACTGTGGGTCAAAACACGTGTTGTGATTACAATATTGCAGTTTGCAGTGCCTGCTACAACTGCATTATATTGTAATTGCTATATTTTTCTATATCACAATAATTATTGTCACTTTATTGTTTCCTTCTATTTTAATTGTGATTAATTGCTAAAGAGATATCTAATTTTTTAATAATTAAATAATTATAATAAATTGAATAAATAAAAAATATTTTTCAATAACCAATATTTTTTCTTTTTTTTTACTTATTAACCATAATAGTTCTTACACATGTTTTAAATTATTATAAATTTAACATTTCAACTTATTTTGTTTTAATATAGTAATAATTTTTATATGCATAGTTTCTTAAAATTGATTATTTCCCCAAATTTTAACTTATTAATCTTGACAACTCTTACACACATATTTGACTATAATAAATTTAAATATAGTTACTTCTAATTTTTTATTAGTTCTTTCTACATTAATTAGCATTTTTAACTATTTATTTTCTTAAAATGAACTAATTATTAAGAATTTAATAATTAAAAGCCACCATAAATTTAATATTTTAATATGAGCTACAATAATTTTAACTATTTAATAATCTTATTTATTTTATTAAAACATTTTAATATTTTAATAATTATCTAACAAGTAATAATTTAACATTTGAGATTCTTATGGATGTCTTTTATAAATTTACTTTTTTAACTTGTAATTATATAATATTTTATTCTTTATCCTAAATCTAAGTTTCATTATATCAACTTTACAAATCCTACACTATATGTAAAAAAAATAGATATATCAAAAGATTTACAACAATAGTGTAGCACACTCATTTTCATAAATTTGCATTAGCAAGGCAAACAAAATATTAGCAAACAAATTGCTACATGTTCTGAGTCTAAAATTGCTACATCAACAGAAATAAGAGAAATTTATATTAGCAAACAAAGCAAAATAATCCTCAAAATTATAACTTTCCATATCCCAGATCATATCAACTATATATTCAAAGCCTAAAGTATCTTCTTACAAAATCACAATAGAAAAAATCATAATCATAGTCAAAGCTATTTTCATATGAAAACAACATATTGCAATGAAAATAGAGTTACCTCAAATTGCTCCTAATGCAATGAAATCTCTTAAATATGAAGAAAGAAACTAAAAAAATTGATACAAATAAGAGTAAGATAGAGAGTGAAAATAAAAATATTGATATATTTATCCAAAAAATGAAAATATTGAGAGATTTAGCTAAAAAATGAGAGAAATTAACTTAAAATGTCAAAAAAGCAAAGAAAAGCTAGAAAAGGAGAGGGAAATTGCAAAAAGAAAATGGAAAAGAGGACAATGCTACAACTAATATTTGGAAACTCTAAAGCGACAACACTTTAAATGTTGTTGCTTTAAAGTTTAATGAAATTGATCATTGCGACTGTGGATTTTTCTTTCCCATCACTCTAAGGTGATGACATTTTCCACATAAACTAATGACATTATTATCACTATAAAGGAAGGCAATCAATGTGCACCTCCTTATTAATTGAAAACCCTAAAGCCATGATAATATCACTGTTATATATTTACTAGAAAAAAAAAAGGTGCCCTTGATTTTCACAAAGTGATTAACTAAGATAAAACAACAACAACAAAAATCATTGCATTAAAGCTTAGATTTTTTTGTACTCTATGTCATCACTTTGGATAGTTACACATGAAAAAAAAGTGTTACTTTTCCTATCTTGTAACTTTTCTAATAAAGCAACAACATTGTTTTTTTGTAACTTTTCTAATAAAGCAACAACATTGTTTTTTCTTTAGAGGCCAAATTTTCTTTTAGGCCCCTAAAGTTACAACAATGTCATCACTTTAAAGATTTGCTCATGAAAAAAACCTATAATTCTTTCCCACTACTTTTTTAGCCCATAAAGCGACAACATGTATGTTGTGGCTCTAAATGTCAATGCTTTAGGGTATATTCCCTATATTTTGCCCACCTAATTTTTTTTATCTAATTTTTAACAGAAAACTTCATAACATGTGAGTTAAGCAAAATCAATTGAAATCATATACAAATAAAGTGTAATTTTCTTATATTTATGTAAATTAGTTAAGGACAAGAATTCTAAATAAGAGGTAAAACATATTAATCTCATCTCTTTGTCTTAACAGCATACCAGAAATGAGAAAAAAATTATTGTAATACATGGCCTGTGTAAAAAAAATAATTAAAACTCTTAATGCTTGTGAAAAACAATATTTGTATATTCTATTACTAATAATTTTATAAAATATATAAAAATAGCAAATAGTTTGTAGATCTAAATTAGGAGATATGACTAATATAAAACATCAAAACGCATAAATTTGAAGAATATAATTTTGCTCTCTTGTAATTTCTTCTAAACTCTCTTCCATAGAATATTCCATTAAAAATTTGATTAAAAAATTAAGATGGGTAAAGTGTTATTAGAAAGTACAAGTGGGTAAATTGTAGCATTTAAAAGTACAAGTGGGTAGTGAGAAAGTCAACAAAATGGATAAAGTATAATTATCTCTTATTTAAATGTTATTAATTTTCTGTTTAATTAGCAATAATACAAAGTTAATATGGTCTTATATTCGTAAGTTCCAATCATTCTATGCTTTCAAACACAGACATAAACTTCAACGCTTGATTTTGAATCTAAATTTCTTGTAAACATCCTTTTTTGAATCATCCCTGTTGAGAATTTCTTCCAATCAACATTCTGACATTCACAGGCTCCGAGAATTTCCTCTAAATAACATGTGCTCGGTACTCAGCAAGAGTCCATATTGGAAATACATTCAGGTACAGTGCATAGTGTACCAAACAACTCTTCATGAAAGTTCCCAGTTCGTTCTGTAATAAATAAAAGCACAAAACAAGAAGCAAGTAGCACTGTATTTTTAGTAATAAATAAGTAATATGGAGAATATAATTTTAAATTCATGCGTTCTGCGGTCACAATATTTTGCATAATATTATTATTATCATAATATTTTGCATAAGATTATTATTATCATACTAGGTTTGAAAACAGTTATTTTCTGTAATTTTATTTTTGCTCAAGTAGTTTTACATTTGTGTGCAATTTCATTAATTGCAAATTCATTACAACCGCAATCATAGCCACAATTAAAAACCACGACCGGCACATAAAGAAGAAAAAAAATTAAAAAAAAATTCTGATATATGAAACCTGATCCGTGTAGTCTCCATTTTCCAAATGGGAATTGATTAATAGCTTTGCGGCGCTGTGAAGTGGATTCGGGCCTCTCTTGGCCTATGAACATATCACACATGAATTAAGAATTTAGGAAAGTGCAATTTGAATTTTGTTACCAGATTTTAGGTTTGGATATTGGAATAGAAGACCTAATAGAGAATGGAACAAAAGCCCAATAAAGAGTCTCGTTCAAGACATAGTTCAATCTAAAACTAAAAGAAGATTCCAGAATTCTCTAATCTAGGGAAGAAGGTAGATGATTCTAGAGAATTCTTAAGATTGAAAATATCATTAATAGGAAGAGATTTTTAGAATTTTTTAAAAACAAATTTGCCCCTATAAGTAGTTATAAATACCACCTTAAAGTTGTAGTTTTCATCATCAAGCGAATAAGAATTTCATTCTCCAATTGAAGAGTTTCTCTCTTCTTTTTTTCTAATATGATTCCTGAACCATTTTGGCATCAGAGTTGGTTTTCCTAGTTCCTTATGCAAGTGTTTGAGTTGAAGGTGGTTGGAATTCTTGCTGATTTTATAGCTCTATAATTGCTAGCCTTGAAACTCCAATTTTCGATTAGTTTTTTTGGCAAAACAACACCGTAGATAGGTTCAAAATGGCCCAAAATGCTTGAATACAAAGTTTCATGGGAATTGGAGATATCATCACCCTCATGTGCCTTTGCTGGAGTTCCACATGCCGACCACTCTTTTCACTTGCCACATGCCCCTGCCTGAGGTAGAAGACAACTATGTCAGCACAACATCATCCATTCAATAGGTGCCACATGTCAAAAAAAGCCATGTCATCCCACCCAGTCAGCCATTCTGATGTCAATTGCATAGTCAGTGCTTTGGTGCATACTCAATGCCATGTTAGCCACCATAGTTACACCACGTGTTAGGTGAGCCATGTCAGCAACCCATCAACATAATTTTCTCAAATTATACAATTGCCCCTCATCTTCCTCCTATTTCCATTCTAACCTTTACTTTTTCCTTAAATTACAAAAAGTTCCCACACTTTCCATAAAGTTTGTTATGCCCCATATTTTTCTCGCATTACCTCTTCACCCTAACATTTCCCAATAATTTCTAGAATGCCCCAAACTGTGCCAAATTTCAATTTTTACCCAAACTTTACCTTCTATTGCAAATAACCCCAAAAATTTTATTTTAACCCTATAACCCACCATAAATTACCAAAATGCCACCCAAGAGATGGAGATGGAAGAAATGTGGAGACAAATTCAACAATTGTAGGAATTTGTCAATGCTCAATAAGTCTTATTAAATCATAGAAGAGATTCTGAAAATGACTCTAATAATAACTCCTCTTCCTTATCAAGAAACTATTAGCCCCAAAGGTAGCCAACCTAAAGGAATGACATTAAAGTAGACATTTCAAATTTCAAAGGAAGGCTCTAGCTAGATGAATTCGTAGATTAGCTTCAAACAATTGAAAGGGTATTTGAGTTGAAAGACATAACAGATAAGTAGAAAGTTAAAATTGTTGCTATCAAGTTGAAGAAACACGCCTCTATTTGGTAGGAAAATTTGAAGAAAAAGTGAGAATGTGAAGGATGAAGCAAGATTAGGACATGGGAAAAAATGTGATGAGAACTTAAACATAAGTTTTTACTTGATCATTATTCAATTGTAGAATCTTTATTAGAAATCCCTATTGGTGGAAGAATATATCAAGGAATTTGAGAAATTGATGATGAAATATGATATTCAAGAGAAGGAAAAGCAAACTATTGCTCGCTACCTTGAAGGTTTGAACTTCGAGATTGCCCAAATAGTCTAGCTTCAACAATATTAGACCCTAGATGATGTCATTCAGCTCACCATTCAAATCAAGAATTAACTACCCAAAAGGTCTATATTACAACCTTTCTCTTCAAGAAACCCTATCAACACTAATGAAATTCAAGACCCATAATCTACTACCTCAAATAAAACCCCACCTAAGCCCACCAAAGAAGCCAATGCTAAACCATTCACTCTACCTAGACTACCAAAATGCTTTAAATGTCAAGGATTTGACTATATTACATTAGACTACCTAAATCAAAAAATCATCACTATCATGGAGGGAGAAATTCAAGAAGTATTGAAAGAAAAAGAGATTGAGCAGACATAAGATGAATCCATTGAATCACCCGTGTTTGATAAAGAACTCATCCCTACTAATCATGGAGAATTAGTCGTGATAAGACAAAGCATACACACCATGGCCTAAAAGGAAGAATCATGGTTATGGCATAACATTTTCCACACTTGATGCATAACCCAAGGCAAAGTTTATGATGTCATTATCGATAATGGAAGCTACAAGAATGTTGCATTGAGATACATGGTGTAAAAGCTTAAACTACCTACCTAGAAGCATCTACACCCTTACAAATTGCAATAGCTTAATAAAGATAATGAGGTAAAGTTACAAAACATTGGCATGTTAACTTCTCCATAGGTAAAAGGTATTAAGATGAAGTATGGTCTGACATCATCCCTATGGAAGCTTGTCACCTCCTCCTAGGAAAACCTTGGCAGTATGACCATTGTGCCATATACGATGGTTATTCAAACATCTATTCTTTTGAAAAAAATAGAGTAAAGATCAAGTTAGTCCCATTACCACCCAAAAAATCCAATCGGTCCAGAAGTGAAGCCAAGTTGCTAGTATCTTTAATATCCAAGGATGAAAATCTAAACACTATGGCAGATGCTCTCAATAGAAAACACACTTTCCTTTCCATTGGAAGATGCCTACTTGAAGTGGTGTATTGTACTCATCCCTTTAGCCTACTTAATTTAGCATCATCTCTTACCAACCATTAGTATAAAACAAGTGTAAGCAAAGAGCAAAGAACTTTCATGACCAAGTTCGTGCAAGAATTCAGAAATAGAATTCAAAATATAAGGCCTAACATAACAAACATTGATAGAAGCATACTTTCAAAGAAGGAGACTTAGTATGGATACACTTATGAAAAGAGATGTTCTTGAATCAACCTAATGCCAAATTATCTCCAAGGGTTAATGGACCATTTTGAGTTAGGCAAAAGATCAACAAAAATGTGTACAAGATAGAACTTTTAGGCTCCTATGGCATTTTTGCTACTTGCAACATTACTAATCTTCTCCTATACTATGAAGATGATAACTAGACTCGAGAGCAAGTCTCATCCAACCTAGGGAAAATGGAACAGAAGACCCAACAGAGAATGGAACAAAAGCTTAATGAAAAGCCCAATCCAAGATACAGTCTAGCCTAAAACTAAAAAAATATTCCAAAACTCTCTAGTCTAGGGAAAAAGGTAGAGAATTCTTAAGATTGAAAATATCTCATTAATATGGAGAGATTTTTGGATTTTTTTAAAGATAAATTTGCCCCTATTAGTAGTTCCAAATACCCCCTCAAAGTTGTAGTTTTCATCATCAAGTGAATAAGAATTTCATTCTCCAATTAAAGAGTTTCTCTCTTTTTTTTCTCTAATTTGTCTCCTAAGCCACATATATTCATGAATAGTAGCAATCAGTGTTCAATTGTAGATTCAAGTCACTCCCAGCCTATGAATATCACAAATAAAGGAGCTTTCCATGGTGCCCTTAGGAATTCATATTAATCCAGAGTGATGTGATAAGTTATGAAATTATAAAATTGAAATTATTCAATTACAACTATTTAATTTTTAATAAATATAATCAAATAATTAAAATTTAAATGATTTTTGAAATTATCATATTTCTCTGAATTTTGAAATCTATTCGATACTATAGTACTCACCCACAAGAAAAATTATGAATTTAAAGAAGTGTGATTTGAATTTTTTATTAGACTTTAGTTATTGTATACATTGAGATTATAGATGATTCACCAAAATATCTATCTATATTTTTTTATTCCATCTCTCTCACTCATTCCTTCATTCTTATAGATATATTAAAAATTATGTTGAGAAATTATTTGGACATTATGATATATGATTATTAATTTTTGGTAAAATAATATGAATATGAATTTAATTAATAAAGAAATGATGAAGATAAAAAATATTTAAATAATCTATTTTTAATACAGAAGACACTTGATTTTTCATCTTTTTATTAAAGATTCGTTAAATTCTATTTTACACCTATTGACCTCTCACTTTTTTATCTTCCATCTAGTCTTTTTTTTTCTCCTTTCTCTCTCTTTCTCTCTTTCATCTTTTTCCTTTCTTTTCTCTTCCCCTTCTATTTGCTAGCTTTCTATCTATATCATTTTTCATCACTCTCACTCATTCTTCCACTCTTACAAACATATTAAAAATTATAACAACTGCGTAGGCTTGTTGTATGTTATATAACCATTTTCAGTATTTGGACCTCAGGATCTCCCATTATAGCAATTCAAATATGCTACCTAAGTGGCTTTATTTTCATCTGCCGCATGAGGTGAGTGTTAGGTGCATAATTAGCGATAAGATGATATAAATTTTAAATGGACCAAAATTTTGAGAAAAATATAAACTAGAATCATTAATTTTGGTTAGCTATATTTTTTTAAAAATTTGGAAATTAAATTATTTTGGTAAAGGCATACTTGATTTTTTAATTTATGTTAAAGTTTTTAATCTTATCCTTTAAATTTTATTTAAAGAAAATTTATCTTCTAACTTCATAAAAATGCACAATATTACTTAGTAATCAAGTGCTATTAGGTTCTTTAATGGAACTTCTTACATGACATCTAACTTAGAATCTTACATGATTCACATCTACTATATTTTTGTATTCATATGGGAAAAAGATACTTTTATTTCCCTAATTTTTATCAAAATTCCAATTTTGTACCTACATTCCTATTTGAACCAAAACTTACCTTTAATTTAAATCTCTTCACATTGCTGTTTACAGGAACATTTGTCAAATTATAACTTTCTTCAACATCTAAAATTATACGGAACTAATCCTTTCAACTTAGTGCCATTAAGCCTATTGTTTTTAAAATTGAAACAAAAGCAGAAGATACTTACTACAGTAAATTAACACTTGTGCCACGAATTATGCCACAAAAATTTAAAAATCATGGCAATTTTGCCTCTTGCCATGGAACAAAAAAATTCAAACAAATGTCCAAAAAAGTAAAAAATTTATGCCATGGGAAAATTTTACCTATGGTAAAATATCACTTATGCCACGAAGTAAGCTACGGGAACAAAATTTCCATGGCAAAGTATCACTTATGTTATAGAAAAACTTTATCCATGGCAAAATGTTACTTCTGGCACAAAATTAAGCTATGAAAATACATTCTTCATGGCAAAGTATCACTTGTGTTATGGAAAACTTCACTTGTGGCTAAAGATCACTTATGTCACAAACTAAGTTATGAGAACATATTCCTTATAACAAAGTATCGCTTATGTCATAAATTAAGTTGCAAGTACACATTCTTTTGTGACAAAGTATCACTTATTCTATCATACAAGTAAAAAAAAATTATCTGTAACAAAGTATTACTTATGCTATAAATTAATTCTATAAATAAAATTATACTCAAATATATTATTTTTAGTAACTATAAATATAAAAAAGATTATTTATAATAAATATAACATGCTACAAGATGGTAGACAATAAAAATAATACAAATATTTATATATTATAGGTGTTTGACAAATAGTTAATTCATCAATTAATCAACTGATTAGCCCCAATCAATTAAAATAAAAAAGTTGTAGAGCATAACATTTTCAATTAGCTGATCCATAAAATATATGTAAAAAGATAAAATTGCTGATAAATTATATAGTTATGTACTTTTATTATTTTTCTTAGAATAATTGAAATAGAAGTTGAATTCTAAACCTTAAGATATGTAAGAAAGAGTTCAATTGTTAAGCTCCTAAGCATTTTTATTTACATGTGTATCAAATTTAATATATATTATAACTTAACTATTTTCATAAATAATAAATAATTATTTAACTTTCCATCAATTAAGTTTATATAATAAAATTAATATACATCAACAAAATAAATATTATAATATATTAAAAATTTTATTATATAATTATTCAATTAATTTAAAATCTATACATACTAAAATTAAAAATTAATGGGATTAATATATACAGATATATAATATATACATATACAACAAATTTTCAATTCATTATGATTAAACCAAAAAATTATTCAAGGTATAAAATATTATAAAAAATTTATTTTTTTATCACATCACATTATTCTTAAAAAATGTGTTAACAAATAAGATATATATCATAAAAAATACTAAAATTATTATATTATGTATAAATAGTATAATTTGTGAGATAAGTTATAACAAGTTTTATCATCGAAATATATAATAATAAGTTTTACATTTATCATTGTAATATTCACAAAACTTTCATTAAAAAATTAAAAATAATAATTATGTATAATTTAATAATAATTGAATTATTATATTAAATTTTTTTAAGTAAATTATATTTAAAGGGGTGATATATATAAAATAGCCTAAATTTTTATTTTCATCTCTTATTAATTTTATTTCCCATAGATATTTTATATTAATTTCTATCCTTCTAAATAATAATTTAATTAATTTTATCTATTTATTTATAATTTTATTGATAAGTTAATAGCTTGACAAATGGAAGGATAGAAATTAAATATAAATAACATATGAGAGATTAAACTAATACAAAAAATTTGTAAAGAAAATTTGTGAAGATTTGATTAATTTAACTTATATTTGTGAATGATAAAAATATGCATTGTAAATAAAAAATTAAAAGTAAATAATTTCTAACAATTTAAATTTTAAATTAAAATTTAAATATACATAATAGTTCAAAGTTATGATTTGTATGAATATTTATTTTATTTAATTCAACCTTTATTGAAGGAATCTTAGAAAATAATAAAAAATTGTATGAAAGATGTAAATTTATTTTTATTTTCTAATAAATTAATTAATAGTAATTAATGAAAAATATTAATAAAAGAGTAAAATTAACTAATTAATTAAAAGATGAAATTGATATAAGATATTTGTAAAGAATAAATTTAATATAAATAAAATTAGCAATGAAACAAATGGGAATTTAGTTTATAAAAAATAATTTTTAAAATAAAATCATAAAATATTTTAGTATTAGTGTATTTTTATTATATGTATTTATGTAATATTTTATTATTATATAATTAGTGTCACATGAGTACAATTTTATTTTTGAAGTCAACCAGTCAATTAAAACTTTATATAAAATATATTGTATTATAATATTAAAGAAGTAAGCTAGCACAATAGTAAGGCATAACATTCCTTAGGTTAGAAACCCAAGTTCAATTCTCTATAAATATAATTTGTAATTTTTAGATAGATAGAATTTGAATGATTTATCCTAATTTGATATGAGTCAAAAGCATTAATAGATTTCAATAGATATGCAAATAAAATGAGAGGATAGCACTTGATTGAATTGATTAGATAATCAATTTAATTTAGATATATAAAAATTATTTTAACTAATTATATTATTTTTTATAATTATTTTATTTTATTTTTTGCCACAATTTTATTCGTGGCAATATAAGTTACTAGCCATGGATGTGCCTTTCTTATCATGTTTGTATTCGTGGTTAGAAGAATCTATTAGTTATAAGTGAACCTATGGCAAAGTAAATCATTTATGCCACAAGATCTTTTTTATTATGACAATTTCTTTGCCATGCTTACTTGTGCTATGAGACCATTCAATCGGTATTTTTGTGGCTAAATAATACAGCCACGAAAATTTTGATCTTGTGCCATGATTTTGACTATGGCACAAGTGTTAATTTTTTGTAGTGATAGTAAATTTATTAGCAACAATGAATTCGAATAAATATAACTTTTTCAAATGCATTTTTATGTCATAGCATACTTGTTATCAAGGACAAATATACTATGTACATTATGGGGGTAATTACTCCCAAAAAAATCAATGAAAATTGGAAACATATATCTACAAATTGTAATGCTTGTCCCCATAACTTATATAATAGTGTTCCCATAAAAATTTTTAATCAATTAAAAGGGAAAGTTTTACTTTAAACTGAGATAAAATAATATGAAATTTGATTTACTATATATAAATGAGAGATTAAAAAATAAAATAATATTTTATTTGTATTTAAATATTTAATTTTTGTAATAATTCAAAATTTTATTTTTATATGCATATATTTTCCCACAAACTAGAATTTATGAATATTTCACTGTTTATTGTGAATCCTCAATGACTATTTTGATGAGAAAAATAATATTAAAATATAAATGCAATTTATCTTTGGAGTTTTTCAAATTAATATTTGTATTTGTTGAGTATTTGCATTCATTAATTATATACAAAATTTGAAAATAAACAGGAAAAATTAATTAAATTGCGGTCTCTAACTTCAATATTGCTAGCATGGATCATCTTGCAATAGCAATCTTGCACCGGAACATTCACATTTTTTCTATTTATTTGTAATTTTATTAATCCTAATATAATCATGTTTGTGATTGTAGTCACAATTTAAAATTAAGTCATGATCACTGCATATTTGAGAAAAAAAAAAGAAACGAAATTTCTGAATCACAAATTGTATGTTGTAAGATGGCGACAAACAAGATGGTTGTATGGGCTACTTCATTCGGGAAAATTCTATGTCATATCATTATGATAGTGTACCACTTGATCTAACTCTTAATTATCAGATTTTTTGCATATCCACCAAAATGCATTGATGATGGCCTGCTTTCAACCAGATTGTTGAAATAATATGCACCACCATTTAATATGCACATACCAAATATAATTTTCATAGAAGTATGGTTCTGGATTGGGATTCCTTATCACAAATGGATATTGCAAGGTACTATTTTATTTTAAAAAATCTTTCTTGATTAGTGGCAACAGTTTCGTAAATATCTTTCTTTGTCTGTTGAATTCTATAAAAGGGTAGTTTTGAAATTACAAAATTTTATACCCCTTTTATACTTATTTGGTTGGAAAATTTTTTATTAATTTTTGAGGTATTTTTTTTCAATTTTTTCACCACTACTTTTTCAAAGCATTTAAAGATTAGAATATTTATTTTCAGTCTTTTTTATTGTTATATATTTTATTTCCAACTTTGTTCATAAATCCAAATTAAGGGTTAATGGTAGGAAAAAAAAACGAAATTCATACACTGTCCCTCTATGACAATATTAACTAAGTTTTATCAATTTTTATAAACTAGTTAAAGAAAACGACTAATGGATCAAACGACAACTATAAGTGGCTACGAAAATATATCGTAATTCAATAAAACTCACCTCGAAACATGACCTAGTCCAATGAGGTTTCCAACTCAAAACTAGGAAAATAATAATTCACTACATACTACATTCACAATTATAAGAGCAAATTATTTTATTGGCATAATTATAAAAGTGTGATGGTGCAGTTGTGCACACATATATACACACACAATAATTATAATTATTGTCCTTACAATTTATATAATATTATCCTCATAAATTTTATCAATTAAAAGAGGAAGATTTTATTTTAAATAGAAATAAAAATATATGAAATTTGGCTTATTGCACATTACTAACACATATAAATAATAGATTAAAACTAAGATAATATTTTATTTTTCTTAAATATTTAATTTTTTATACAAAAATTGAATTTTTATTTTTATATGTACATAGTACCCCACAAATTGAAATTTTTGGATCTGCTACAATTTGTTATGAATCCGTAATGACTATTTTGATAAGCAAGATCATTTAAAACATAAATGTAAATTGTCTCTTCAAATTAATATTTGGAGTATTTACATTGATTAATTATCTATAAAATTTGAAAACAAATAGGAAAAACACAACTTTTTATTATTCCGGTGTCACAGTATTTTTTACAAATTCGAGAAAATGATTCTCAATGAACTTGGCATAAAAACAAATCCAAGCATTTCCATTATTTTTAAAGTGTTCGAAGAACTTCCAAGTTTTCTAGAAGTACAGATTGATATAAACGTAGTATTATGTCAAGACCTGCCTTTCTAAATCTGATATTTATTGTTATATAAATTTATGCAATCAGTTCTGGACCTACAGAGTAATAATATCAACAGTAAGAAGTAGTTCCACATAAATGCACTGATGAATGCTACTTGCAGCCAAATTGTTGAAATGGTACACACGAGCATTTAATATGTAGTACTTACCAAATAAAATTCTCATAGAAGTATGGTTCTGCATTGTGATTCCTTATCAGAAACAGGTATTGAAGAACATTATTTTATGCTCAAAAATTCTTTCTCGATTAGTGGTAATAATTTCATGAATATCTTTGTCTAGTAAACTCTACTCTTGAATACAACAATACTATATGCACTAATATTAAGATCCGAAAATAAATTAAGGATTGCCATTAGTGAAATAAATTTGTAAAATCTAATCCAGTATATATAAAAAATTTAAAATTCTATTTTGAATCTTATTTTTATTACCTATATGATTTTTAATAAGGATAACTATATGCAAAATAATAAGTGTATACAAATTTTACATGCAATATATACATACATAAAAAATTATATTTTTATCACTCAAAATTACAGCACAATTTTTTTCAATTTTTAAACAATTATAAAATTTATACTAAAATTGTAATTTTAATTGAAAAATTAACAAGAGTACGTTTCGTGCGCATGTACTCGGATAATTCAAAAATTTAAAGCACTTTGCATCATATGGGTAGTAGGTATTAGGTGAGACGTCGAAAAATTAATTTATGGCTTGTAACATTAATGCCCTTCAAACTTATCGCTATATTTAGCTCCATTTGTTTCATCAAAAATATTTTCTGTAAGAAAATCTCATTTGTGTGTGTGTATATATATATACATTAATAAAGAAGTGATATACCACTTATATTGTTAACTAAAAAAAATTGATACTTAAAAACTTAAAAATGGAAGAAAGCAAATTACTTTTTTGAAAAAAGGGAAGTTG
Source organism: Sindora glabra (assembly GCA_020226215.1). Classification (NCBI taxonomy): domain Eukaryota; kingdom Viridiplantae; phylum Streptophyta; class Magnoliopsida; order Fabales; family Fabaceae; genus Sindora; species Sindora glabra. The sequence continues at coordinate 46,859,580 of CM035230.1, read as the reverse complement.
TTTTCTCCAAATTCTTTATATGTAATAAAGTAAAGCACTTTACAGAAAATGCTTTTCGATAAAACAAATGGAGCCTTAGTGTTAATGGCCATGTATCTTCACATTAAGATTCCACATAATCATGGTTCTATTTAGTACAGTACAACTAACTAATAAGCTAACTGATAATTAATAAGTTAATTAAAAGTTAATAAATTACCAAATAATTGATAGTTGAAACTTTATAACTAATAGTTAATAAATTAACTAAACATACTAGAAGCATTTAGCAAAATTTAGTTGAAAAATGTACAGTGATATAAAAGGTTATGTTCATATGAATAGATATATGAATTAAATTAATTCGTATCATATTTATTTTAAAACTAAATTATATAAATACAATCAAATATTTTAAATAGAAATATAATTATTGAAATTTTAATTAATTATATTTATGAAATTACACATTATTTATTTTTTAAATAATAATTTAATAATCTAAAATTTAATAAAGTATCCAATTTTTCATGAAGCAATAAAAATATTTATTCATAAATTTGATGATAAGCTTACTAATCTACTTTTCAAAATTTAAATAAAAAAAAATAGTCAAATTTGATTGATGGAAGAGAGGTTAATGTTTTACTAGTAGAAAAAAAAAGGATAGAGCCTAGGATTTTGATTAGCATAAATAAAGAAATACTTTCTCCCCACCTTTTTAAGTGTAGTTTTAGAGATAAGTTTTTATTTCTATTTATCTATTATTGTAGGAAATTAAGATTGTATTTATTATCTTTTTTTATATATTATTCTACTATTTTAATAAATGATTGATGAGTTTACTTATCAATTGATTTTTAGTAAAGAATATATTAATAAATTATAACTCATATCTCCAAAAATTAAGATTGTTTATTCTCTTCCTTGATCTTTGTATATTAACCTTAAATGATGCTTAAGAAGAATGAAGAGAATAATATTTACCAAAGAAATAGAAACATTATTTGTTTGTATCATCTATGGTATTGCGACATATAGCAAACTTAGTCAGGATAAGGTCTTCTTATATTTTTCCAATTTTTTCTCACAGCAAAAGCTAAAAGATAATGAATAAAATCAAATTTCTTACTTGTACAAACTTATAGAAGTTGCATCATAATGAAAGGCAATAAGATATGGTAGATTATGAAACCAAAAACTAAATTGCAAAAATAAAAACAAAAACTAGATAAATCATTGCATTTAAATCCTTCATTTTTCTAATGAATGCACAATCCCATAGATTTAATGATAGGTTACTAGGAATTCATTCCTACGAAAAATTTTAGTGAGTGAAAAAATAAAATTGAAAATAATCATTATCAGGTTGGAAGGAGAGGATACCTAATGTAAAGAAAATTGTTTTAGGGTTATAAGAGGGCTAGGATGAAATTTGTAAATGGTGCCATTACTCCACTCCTTTTATTTTAAACTCATGCTAATGTCTTGTGTTTGGATGTTAGTTATTTGTAAATAATTGACATGTAAAGTACAACAATGTCATTCCACTAACAAACAACTAAAGTAAGTTGTTTTATAAATAATTGACATTGTAAAATAAAAGATATCGATTTTAAGTAAAACACTAACATCTTTTTTTGCAGTAATTCATTTACAATGCACATATCTAGTTGACTCAAAAGAATAACAAATTAAAGCTTGCTAAAACATTACATAATAATTGCAAAATTAGATAGAAATTGACAATAACACAATTAATTATAGGAGCTTTTATTCAAAGTTTTTAAACATTAGTTCAAACATAAAAATACAATTACAACAAGTTATATACAACTAAGCCAACTGTTATTAACTAATTTATAACAACTTAATTTGCTACAATCACTAGCAATATTTAGGAACACCTACAATTATTCATTGTAGTTCAACTTTGGTTAAGAGGAAATATCTGGCCTAAAGCTTTCTAACCTCATCAAGTTTTTCTTTAGTGTATGGTGAGGGATTGTGTTTAAAGTGTTATAATTTATCCACAGTAAACATATTATTATCAATACCAATTTAGTTCATTAGACTAGCATGTAATGAGTTCTAACAAGTAGGTGATCACTTTAATGTCGAGTTTACAAGCAGACAACAAATACCTTACTGGAGAGTTTACAAGTAGATAACAAATCAATTATGTAATGCTTACGTAGTAGCCATAATCTACATACCTAAGTTGTTTTGGGCACTGTGTAACTCCCTTACTTATTAACACCTTATTCCTCAATTACTAGATGATTATTACGCACTCATTCGCCATCTACCTCAAGCTAATACGGAATATCTCAAATTTCTGTATTTCATACAACATGAACAAGAGTAATATAATTATACAAAAGTTCAATTTAAAAAAGATACATCCATCATATACAATATCACCAACTATACAATTATTTACAACTTCGAACATCATTGCCCTTTATCATGAGAGCCTTTGGAAGCATCACCTGGAATGGTTAGTCACAATACAGAAAACATAAGAAACAAAGTTTCCCAGTAGCTAGCTATTGCCATAAAAGCATTTCAAGCCATTCCAGATCCTTAAGCAAATAAAACATCCATTTCGAAATCAATTAATCATTTGTCATCATATTCAATATCATACCATTGTAAGAAATATGCACTACACACAGCAAACATCATGCCCATTCAAGGACTCTTATTAATATCTAGATGGCCATCACAGTTAATCGTACCTAGGCCTATATACAGCATCACGCTGTCTTCCCGGGGTACTCGGGCCAAAGGCCTAACATACAGCATCACGCTGTCTTCCTGAGGTATCGGGCCATAGGTACCGCACACTTGTCATCCCCGGGGAACTCGAGCTATAGGCCTAACACAGTATTTTACTATCTTCCTAGGTTGTGCACACAGCAATTTCATACACATTCCATACAATGGCATAAAATTCATAAAATCATGTAAATAGAAAACAAAGCTTAAGGATAAAGCTAGCTACCTTTTACAAGCTTCCAATGTGATGTTCCCTTTGCTCTCACTTAAAAACTTCTTCACACTTCCTCTTGCCTTTCCAAGTTGGCACTCCTCAGTCTATACAAATACACATCATAGTTTCTTATTAGAACATCATCACTTTCCCTAATCCTCATGTATTCTTTACTTTCTCCACTTAATTAAATGCATACTTAGATGCTCTATACTTTGCTTTCAAGCCTTGAAATGACACATATGAACATTAGAAAAGGATCCAGGGGTAAAGCCATGCAAAACATGAAGAAATCAAGCCAAAAAGTTCACTTAACAAAGAACACGGGGGTCCCATACCCCGTGTTCAGGGCCGTGTTCCTTACTGGATCACTTCGAGGCTTTATTGGGTTACTCGACAAAGAACACGGGGGTGAACACGGGCCGTGTTCTACCCAGTGTACCTTACTGCCCTTCAGTCCTGAGGTAAACATGGGGAGTGTTGCACCCCGTGTAGCACACTGATCAGCTTCGACGAGGAACACGGGGTACAACACGGGCCGTGTTCTACCCCGTGTACCTTGCTGATCCTCCGAAAACACTTTAAACACTAAAATTCCTTCCTTCCTTCTTTTCCATATTCATAGTTTTGGCTTCTCAAAAGGAAAAATGCACACAAACACTTTCACAAATCAAAGTTTCATCTTTCATAGGCTTTAAGCTTCATAGAAATTATTCTAACTTCATCATTTTAGCCAAGTTCCAAACATATCATGCCAATACTACACATGCACCATTATGCCTCTAAAACCCAAATGTGTACATCATGTTTCTTGCTGTTTTTACACCAAACTAAAGCCATAGATTAGCATAATAACATCCAAAACACCATTAAGCATACTCAAATCATCCTAAACTCCATGTTCAATCACCCTTGACCACACCAACCTCAAGATTTCAAGAAACTAAGAAGAGTACATTAAAGAGCTCTTAGAGGAGAACATTTTTACCTCTTGGTGCAACTTGAAAATCCTCACTTGGAGCTCCCCAAACTTAATCAAACCTGAGCTTTTCCTCAATCCAAGCACATCAATGGATAGAGCTTGATGAGAAGAACAAATTTCCCTTCTACACCTTAGCTTGAATCTAAGTATTTTTGGGTGAAAAAGCTAAGAGAAACTTTCTCTCTCTTCCTTCTCTCTCTCTCACACGTTCAAGCTTGCTTTCATGGAGTTGCTGCAGCTTTTGGAAAAATGGAGAAGAAAGTGGGGTTTTCATGAAGCTTCTAGGGGCATTTTGGTTCTTTTTGAAATTTTCAAGGGTATTTTAGTCCTTTTTCACCAATTAGTAAGGCTATTCTTGCCAATATTTTTCTAATAATGACACTTGTCATAAATCCATTGGTCACACTAATTAAAATCACATATTACACCCTAAATTCTTGGTTATTCATATTAAATCCCAAATTCTTGATTATTTTCACTTTAACCACACCCGATTCTGCACTTTTACAAATTAGTCCATAGGGTTTCTGTCTATTTAAAATTCCTTACACTATCAGACTTAGACAACTTCCCTTTTTAGGGTTTTCTAACCTCTTTTGATCATTCATACTATTTAGGAAAATTAATTCTTTCCCTACTATCCATTTTCTTTCAAAATTTTGTTTACCTTGTGCTTAATTCCTTTCAACTTGAGATTCACCCACCAGGCTAATTCAATCATGCTCTTCATTTCTACAGCCTCAGAAATTAAACATTTAAATAATAGAATTAAAAATTCGGGACATTACACACTGCAATAAGATAAGAGGTTAGTTTAATCCTATTGATGCTCAATCTTCCAAGTTGAAAGTGATACTATCATAATATTAACAACATACTTTTACTTATATCTAGTCAAAAGTTTTACCTAACCCTCCTTTCAAGCCTTGTTTATAGGCTTTGGCTAGAGCTCCTTCCATGATATTCTAAAATATGAATTGCACTTCTCCTAATAAAAGATCCATCTAATAGATAATAATGCTCTTTAACGCTACAATATAACTATCAAAATCTATTTAAGAAAATAATATCATAACCAAAGCACAAGTGAGAATTACCTCTTATGGTATGATATGAAGTAGGAGTTTTTCCTAGGTTTATGCAATAAAGCCATGACAATGTAGTCTTACTTTTTATCCTTTTCTAATGTAGATTATGCATTAAGTTGGCATAGGTCTAGGAAATCATATGTAACATTTGCTAATGCCAACATGTCAAAGTAATATCTATAGAAGAATTGACATAACCTAAACTTATATTCAAATAATAATTCAATTAATTTATGTTTAGTCAAAGAAAATAACACAAACTTATATGATCTAGAGTTAGATGCAAGTCATATCAAACTCTCTCACTTTAGCAGCTAATCAATAAAAGGTTTTTCAATGGAAATCAAATTCTTCAATACAATCATATCCACCCTAATCAAGAGCAAGGCCTAGGAATCCTTGTCTTAAGACTGATTATAGCAATATTGCATCTTTTTTCAAACAACATTAGGAGATTGTTGAAACACAAATAAAGGTGGATAGTAATCTTACACAATAATACTAAAATGACTTCATAGAATATATAACTACTTATTAATGGGGATGATACATGATGATATCTCTACTAGGTATTAAGTGATAGTTGCCAACCGTGCGATTAAGGTTTCATAAGCTTCATCCATTATCTGGACCATATTATTTGATATTGGCACCTCAACCTATATAGATCAAAGGCTTGTCAACTATTACCTTAACTTAATTGTTAGGCCATGATCAATGGTGTAGTTGATGACCTACTAAAATCCACCCATTTATAACTTTTTCATAAGTGGTTTTGCCACCATCAGAACATGTTGGGCTCCACCTTATGAAATGTGAACCCTTACCATAGGAAACCTAATTCATGCATAGAAATATATAAAAAAGTTTTAGGGTTAAGTGTGGCATTTATCTCATGTATGATTTTTAACATTTCTTTTATCGAGATTGCCAACACTTTAAGTGTTATTGCATCCTTCTTGCTAGTTGCAAAAAGGGTTAACACACCCCACTAATAAAAAGTATGCCTAGGTGGTATGGTAATGATCATAAGAGCCAACTCATCTATATAAGTAATGAATCTTAGGGCTAGCTAAACAAATGCTATGAAACTCAGAGCTGAAGTATGTTGGCTAACTACATGCTCTTGTAAGATGCAAAGCATAATGTCCTGCTACATATGTTGTTGTACTTGCAAGTACTTCTCCATTGCTTGCTACATCCTTACCTTTATTTTTGTATTGAGTTTTTGTATCACTTTATTAGTAACCCTCACTTTTATTTATGGTAAACCAACTGTTAATTGTCTCATTGGACAACATCTTGTTAGGCTAAAGACATCTCTACAGCCAACATCGCATTCAATACCCTGAACACGACTAAGATACTCTTTTGTTCTTAAAGTTATGATTTGGATGTTATGCTTCTTTGCTAGCTAAAACTTAACCTAGGAAGACTGCTATGTGAAAGCATCCTATAGCAATTAACAAAGATTAGATGATTAGAAATAACTTAATTGAAATGGAAGTTTCAAAATCAAACAACACATTTTGGTATGAATTTTAATACTTAAAATCCTTTCTATAACAACTTGACTTCGTACTGTCGTGTATTACCCTAAGTTGTTTACTCTCCTTCACTTCCATAACTCTATGCAAGATATGGAAAATGTCTCATTGAAATCTTCATCGTTTTGAGCTTTAGCAGATCTCTCAACTAAGAAGTCTTTCTCTAACTTTTTGTAACTTTCCTATGAGAACTTATACATATATGTATTCTTCTTTTTCTTTTCTTAGCTAGACTTATTTAATGCCTATTGACTAGAGGACATATTAGTTTATAAGTAAAAATTATATACAAATAAGATATTGAAATGAACCAAATAATAAAAGGTAAAAATTTACCTTGAAACACTTGTCCTTGCATTATTTCTAGAACTTCTCTTGTGATTCTTGGTTGAAGTGGTTCCATCACTACATCGAGTCATTTTTTCAGGGTCTGAGGATTGATGTATTCCTACCTCAAAGTTAACTTGAAGTCCTTTCATTGGGTTACTACATACTATAATACTTTGTTATGCATTAACCTATCATTAAGAACATCAAATGATTTTTATGAGAAAAAAACCTATAAAATATTAAATTATATTTAAGTATGTTACAAATATATCTTTCATATTCATAACACAAATCTATCTAAATCAAGTATACATATCAAAATCTCTTCCTAAATGTTTTCTTTTATTCCCTAGGTACTTCTTCTAATGAGGAATAACTATTAATTCTTTAAATCATATAGTCATTCTAACATAATTGACATATTGCTAGGCATTTCCTTATTTAGTTGCCATTTTTAATTAACTCAATAGATAATTGCTCACCCTTGGAACATGCTACAGTAATGCCCTTCAAGATTGTAGGATCCCTTATTTTTCTTTTAGTAGGAATAGTTACCTCTTGAGAAGGATCCATATTATTGATTTATTAAAAAAATACTAGTGCCAATTATGTATATATAAAAAAACTATAAATAACATTACTTAATAATGAACAAAGTAGCATATATCATATGTGTCTTTATAACAAATACAACAATAAATTGCATGGCAAAGCACATAACTTGTATAACAAGCAATTTAATTAAGATTACATTAGTCATCGTAGGCTCTTTCACTAATTTACATAACTATAAAGTAAACTAGAAACCATTGAAATATATGATAAATTTGACACCTTAAAAAGACACAATAACATACAATGATCAATGCAACAAATAAAATTGCCAAGGACATTACCAGTAAAGAAAGCATACCATAATCATATGTCCTAACTGTGACTAAACCCTAAAAGCATCACTAAAGACAACATATAGTATAATTCTAAACTTAGCAATGAATGATGCTTTCATAATGTTACTATACAAATACATAAACATCCTAACTAGACAAAGCCAAATTTAATCACTTAATATGCTAAAATACAATGAGAACGAGAAAGTAAAATGAACTCAAAAAATTTATGGATAATTAGAACAACCATAAAGCAAACTCCAAGTGCAAATGAGACATAATGATGGTTTAGGACTTAGCAAAGAAATTTGGAAGGAGGAAGTGATGCATAAGAAGTGGGTTTCAATAGAAAACAAAGAAGTAAGTGAAAGTTATACAGACAAAATGAATACATGTTGCTTTCTTACTAAAAATAAACATTTTTAATAAATGTCTTGAGTTTCTCTTTCTCTTTTAAGCATAACAATTTGCATTCACATATGATATTGGTTATAAATATGACTGACTTCTTAATATCACTTATATTGTCAAAAATGTTGTCCATGACAAAATGATGTTGGCTTTTTTATTGAATTGTCATCTTAAATTCACATCAAAATTTCAACAATGTCATCATGTAACTTTAGACATCGATTTCTAATTAAAATGTTGTGTTAATATAAATGTCAAATTTTCTTCTGATTAATGTCTATCAATTGTTGTATAATTATAATTCTATAATATTGTGAAAAATGCCTTTTAGATGATTGTTATTAATTAAAATTGACATTCCATGTATCTATTGTTTCCAATGTGACATTTCAAATGCCTTTTAGATGACAATTAATAACTAAAATTAGCATCTTATCCACTAAAACTAGATTGTGCTATCTTAGAAAGACTTTTGAAATGCCTTTTAAATGACGATTAAGTAACAAATTGATGTTCCAAGTTTCTATACAAAAGTTTAGATGTTAGTTATTTTATAATCAACATAGTAAGTTTCCACTATCAACTTAGATATTAGTCATATTCTTGTTTATCATCTTAAATTTTTATATAATTTAAAAATATTATTATGATGAAATAAATGTCAATGCTAATGTAAAGAAACATCTATCAATTAACATAAATCAACATTTTTATAGTGGTGTTTATTTTTTTAGTTTTATGCTCTATGTATGAATTTTAAACTTTCTGTATTATTCTTCTTATATTGTCTTCTATATTTCTTGATTGGATATTTATCAATTTTATGCTTCTTATATTTTCTTTTTTATTATGAATTTTATGTCATTACTGCCATTGTTGCTATCAAATCATTTGAATGCAAACTTAGTGAATACAATATATTTCCTTTTACGATCACATCTTAGGATTACTTGAAAAAAATTGCATATGATGTGTATTTTTTTAATTTTTCTAAAACACTTTTATATTTATGAATTGGGTTTACTTAAAAAAATTTATGTGATGTGTATTTTTTTTACTTTTGTAAAATACTTTTCTGTTTATTAACTTTTTATTAATATTTCTAAGTTTTATTTAAAATTAAAAGTTCAAATATTTTAATGCAACCTTTATTAATGAAGTTGCAACTTTTTAATAGTTAAAGATTAATTTAGATTCTAATTATTGTTAATTAATGATAATTTTTCTTCTAAATTTTTTGTTCTGGTTATGTTGATCTGTATAGTCATTGGGTTCTCTAAAGTCATTACTATTTTTTTTTCTTTTCTTTTCTTCTTTAAAATGTTCTATTTTAAAACTTCATGTAGCAATTGACATTTTGAATCATTAAGAAGAGGATTGGAAGGTATTTTTATATTCTTGAAATTATGACATTTAATTACAATTCATAAATGATAAATGATTTTCTTAGAATAAGTTTGATTTGTATCATTTTGTTATTTTTTAAATTTTTTTTAAAAATTGAAGCATTATTTTTAGTTGTTAAAGAATCAATGAAGATGCTGAATACAATATTTTAGAAAGTACATCATGAACATATATAATTGTTAAAGTTGTATATATCATCATAATTTGAATTTAATTGGAATTTTATATTTTCTCTATGATTTAGATGATAAGAAGATATCAAATTTAGATGAATGTATATTATATTTTGTAGTAAATTAATTTATAAATTATTTTATTTTATTTTTGCATTGTTAAGTCTATGAAATATGTCTCAAGGATACAAAAGATATTTAAAGCTAATATTATGGTAAATGAAACATCTATGCCTCCTCCGTACAATAAATGAATATTTGACAAAATATAAATTTATCCTTACAAGAATTGTTAGTAACGTTACCCTATGAATTTATTATTAATGCAAATAGAAAAATTATTCTTCAAATATCTTATTTTGGTAATTTTCATTGCTCATTAATCATAATTAATTTTTTTAAATTTACTTAACGAACACAATATTTTATTGAAAAAAGCAAATTCCTCTTTGAAATAGAGGATGTTACTTTCCTCAAAATTTTCATATTTAACATTAAATTAATAAAATATTTTTTATCCTTTTAACATTTTATAACTATATTTTATGGAAATATTTTTCGTCCAAACAAACTGAGCCTAAATTTAATGTATTAATAGTGTAAAGTTTTAGTAAATAAGTAGAAGACGCATTATTAAAGTTGTAATAATTTTTATTAACAATAAGAATTTCCTAACTATTTTTTTAATGTCGGTTATTTAATTCTATGCGACGTACTATTTTAGATATATCCGATATAGCAAAGGACGCTTGTTTTCAACGGCAATCCAAGAATCAATGTCTTACATAGAATAAGAATCTTGATTACTTGATAAAATTTGATATCATAAATTTTTTTTACGTCGTTTATGATTATTTTTTGGTTGTGTATAAAACCATCATCATATATCAAAGGATTCAACTATTTTTCAAGCACTTAACACATTGACTTTTTTATACCAAAATTGACATCGTAAATATTTTCCACGTTAGTTCAAAAATCAACATCAAATAATCAAATACACAATATCAATCGTATATTTGTCAGTTCGTAACAGACATCATTTCGTCATTTTATAGTGTTGAGTGTAAAATTGATTTATCCATAATAAATTAAATTTAAATCCTTTGTTTGGGCATAAAGTTGATATTTTGGAACACCTATAAAAGTTTAATCAGCGAACTTGGATGCAGCGGAAATATTGAAGGCAGAGTCCAAACATCTGGTGGCATTGGGAAGCCACTGGTCCAATCTAATACACCAAGTATCCATAGAAGAAGGAATTCAAAGTTAATAATTTTGGAAATCGATTTGATTTTTTTTTGTATTGTAGAAAAATAAATAAAAATTTCTATGAAATTTAATGTATCTAAAAAACTCTAAATCTCATTGCATATAAAAGTTTTATATCTTTTTGCTTCAACTTGACAAAATCATGATAACAAAAGGCAAAATCTTCTTCAGACACATAATAACCTACTTACGTGCTTTGAGCCATATATTAATTATTATGGTTAAAAAAATATATAAAACGTGATCACTTACAATTCAATTGTTAAAATATCATCAATTCAAAGTCCTTTTTCTTTTAACGAGAGCGATATGTTTTCTTCTATATTTTTTCTTTAACCTTATGTCGTTATTATCTATAAATTCTCAATTCTTACCAATATATATTCTTAAAAAGTTTGAATTCTTAGACTTGGACACCTACTACACAAATTTTGGTGAGAAAATAAAAATATAAAATTCAAGGGAAGAAAAAAATTGATTTTAGATTCAAAACATGTATTTGATTACGCTGCAAATTATGTCCATATAAATAATATATCTATATCTTAATTTATATTCAACATATCATTATTTTAAATTGAAAATGTGAGTAAGATGAGTAATTTGAACCATAGATGTATATGATTAAGTGAAAGAACCATTTCTAAAAGAAAAGGTAAGAAAAGTAAATTGTAATAATTAAATATTATATTAATAATTTAAATTTAAAATATAAAATCATGAGACTTTTAAGTAATCGTATAACTTTTATTATAATTCATCATTGAAATTCAGTTATTTTCTTTTTAAGTGAAACCTTTCATTATTGTTCAATCTTATCCTATCAATCAAAATAAGGTTATTATTTGCTTCTCCCACTCGCATATAAAAATAGTACTCTTATTGATGTATCCCTATACAATAGTTAAACTATAGTTAAACTACATGTATTCTATCTTGGGTATGCACCACATTGAATTTCCAATATTTCATATATATATATATATATATATATATAACTTCTCACTTTAATTGAAAGAGAAGTATTCTCCTTCAGGCTATATATATTTTAATATAACTTTGTACTTCTATTAACCATTTTAAAATCTCATGCATAATTATGTACATTATTCAATACATCCTCATTAATTTTTAAATTTTATCTCACTAAAATATTGAACATATTCACCAATATGACCTGTTACTACCCTAATGTGTGTGGATTTATATTGGAAAGAAGATAAATATTTATTATTTAAGATTTTCGACAAGCTACCTTATGATTTACACACTAGTACAAAATTGATAATTTATGTTAGTTGATAGATGTTGCTTTACAATAAAATTGACATTTATTTTGATACAGTGATATTTTTTAAATTATATGAAAACTTAAGATAATAGATAAAAATAAGAATGCAACTAACATCTAAACATTGCATGGAAATTTACAAGATTGGTTTTATACTTAACTATTATCTAAAATACATTTCAACAATAGATAAAAATAAGAATGCAACTAACATCTAAACATTGCATGGAAATTTACAAGATTGATTTTATACTTAACTATTGTCTAAAATACATTTCAAAAATCTCATTGGAAACTACAAAGTCATAGGATATTAGTTTTAGTTAATAGTCATCATCTAAAAAGCATTTTAAAAGTTTTATTGAAAACTACAAAAGTAAAGGATGCTGGTACTAGTTAACAACCATCGTTTAAAAGCCATTTAAGAATTCTCATAGAAAATTACAAAATCATATGATGTTGATTTTATTTAATAATTGATGTTTATTTATTTTTCTTATAAATCTTCCCTTAAACTCTATCTTTCCATATGAACTTTTCCAATATCTCTCTATTATGCTCTCAAGTATGATAAGTTCATGCAAAATGTTAGCTGATCTCTCATTTCATATTCATTAAGTGAGTGTATAACGAAAAAACATTAACCTTCATTTTGCTCACATTATATACTCTAACCTTAATTTCTCTATCATCTCTTATTTTCTATGGAGTAAAAGTGGAATGGAAAAGTTAGAGAATGGAATATTTAGTAAATTCCCACTTCTCTTTCATTAAGAAAGTGCACAATGCAAAAACCTTAACATTCAATTATCTTCTATTGTATACTCTCTTATTTCCCAATGAAGCACACAAATCGAAAAAATTTGAACAATGAGGATGAAGATTTTGACACATAGTGGTATTTTCATTGCTTTTGTGTATTCATATATAGATATGTAGTTTTTATATATAGATGATTTAATATATTTATTTTGTATAAATTTGCAAAGATATTGTTTCTCTTTACTCATCTATTTTTACTTATGAACAAAGTAATGACAAATAAAATTTTTAAAATTTGCAACATTGTTTTTATTTGCTTATTTGTATGTTATTTTAACTTAAAATTCTATAATAAGCATTTAGATTACATAGATTGACAAAGAGAAGATATATCAAAACAAATATAATATTTTATCTTAAATTGATTTAAAAGTAACTTTTTTTCATATTTGATTGTTTACATAAAAGAAATTTGTAATAATGCTGAGGAAATGAGAAACATAAAAATGTCAATTTTAGGTTTAACCAATGTCTAATATAATTATTTTTTCTCAAAATATATGAGAATGTGTAAATGAATGCTATTTATGAAGAAGTTTAAATGAATAAACTAAACACATCTAAATAAATGAATTTATGAAGAACTTTAAATGAATGAAACTGAAGATAACTTCAACAATGATAATTAATGAACAACTTACAACAATGGTTTTTTTTTTTTTTACCATTATGTAAGCCTATTTCTATCATTGTGATTGGTCTTCAATAGTTTACATGTTATTTTAGTATTTAGTCAACATCTTAAGTCATTGCAACCATACATTATGGCCAAATTTATGATATCAAATTTTAATTAATTACTGGCATGTAATTATTTTGTTCGTAGCTTATAAATAGGACTCCCTAACATTAAGTCTATGATCTTTCAAAGTAGATCTCCTACCATAAAAAATAGGGCTTTAGATTTAAGGGTACAATTCTTGATGTTTGAAATTATTGTGACTATTTAGAAAGTTCATGGAACTTTTGAAATTTCTCACAAGAACTTGTTTCCGCACCTTGGGAGAAACCCTAAGAGATTCCTATATTTTCTCAATAACCCAAGTAATGTTAATAATATGGTTTACACCCTTCATCTCAAAAACCTTATTTGTTGATGGATTCCAAAACTAATCCTTTTAGAAGGTTTTGAATTAATATAAATTCCTTTCAAGAACTTGTATCCACACTTCAACCATAAACATACGAATTCTACAAAGCATTTGTAAGAACTTTGAATAATAATCTTTCCAAATTCTTTGTAGAACTTTGTGTTCAATGTTGAAGTGCAAACACAAACCCTTTAATTAAAGGAACATGTGGAGATTCTAGTTCCTTCCCAACATTAAATATGATATACACCTTTTATCTTAATTGAAAAATGGTCTCTTATAGTCATAGGCATCGCATTATGTCACAATTATCTTTTACACTTAAATAGATGGTCATGAGCATTTACATGGTTTGATGTAATTGCCATAACCATAAGATTCAAAAGATTTCTAATTACATGGCATTAATGATGTGTGTTATTCTCCTTTTGACATTAAGGTGCTTGATTTTTTTCATTTTCTATGAGCTATTGATGCTTCTTATATTGGAATATGAAAATCAACATGTTGCTTCCTCTATGTGTTATGTCAAATTTTAATACATAGAGGGAATCATGCCTATTTTCACACTAAAACATAGGAGCCTTGACAGGTTCACAGCAAATAAAGTAATAAAGCATTTAAGCATTTCAAGGTCAATAAATCTAAAATTGACTGAATCAAACACCTTAAAAGCCATCAAGCAATATGAAAAAATTATAATTAGATGATAATCAATTTTCTTTTAATTATTGTAAGGATGCCATGTATGTTTATTGTAAATATAAAGTTTGTTATTCATTATAAATAATGGTATTTTGTATATCTTTATGTACTAATATGGAAATATATCAAATGGAATAATATATCTTTGTAATGTATTGCCTCCTTTCTAATATTTGTTTTATTAACATTCAATTTATGCTTTCTCCATTTAAGTTTATAATAAGAAGAAAAGAAGTTTATTTTTTAAAAAAGATATTCATCTATTATAATGGTTTTTTTTTCTAATAAATGTTAAACATTACTTAAAAGAATAACATCATTATATTAAAGATGATGGTGGTTTTCACCATTAGCATGTAATATAAATTTCAAATGTTGGTTATTATGTGGCAACTAATGTAAAAGCTTAGGCCACAAGCATGAATTGAAAATGGAAAGGATAAAGCATGAAGTGGGTTGAAAATAAAAAAGTGAAGCACAATACCATTTGAAAGTTTCTTCCCAAAGTGTTTTTCAACCTAAAATGATTTTTTTGTCTAACAAAGCATGTTCTCATTCCAACCTTAGATTGATTCTCTTTGGTTATGTTTTTACTTACTAATTATTTTACAAGATTAAAACCTTGGTTAGCATATAGCTAAATATATGAGTTTTAACACTCCCTAAAAAAGCAATATAATGTCACAAATTGGTAATTGTGATAGTTCAATAGGCAAACATGCTCGGATAAAGACTAGAATTGATGGAAAAATTCATCATATTATAATGATCCTATGGTTGAAATTTAGGATTAATCTAATAAGTTTATTATTTTTCCTAATTTTTCTAATTTTTGAGGTATTTTGGTCATTTCAAAATGGTTTGAGAATTTGTAGAAGTTCGATAAGCTTATATTTGGGATCCTCACATTATTATCTTGTGTTGGTTTGTTTTCAAGTAAATTGGATGCCTAAAGCTTTGAGAAAAGGGCTCATGATAGTTTGGAAAAGGAGTGTCAACTCCTGGTAAGAGGGTTTTTGCTTGAAGTACTCTTTAAGAGTGATGAAGTGTCAAGAAGGCCTAGTAGGGTGCTTGGACATTGGACTAAGGACTTGAGTGTGTTGGCCTGTGACCATCCCTTACACACTCAAAACTATGGAACGAGGTATATACTAAGCAAATAGAGTGTCCCTTTCCTTATTTAACTATCCCTTTTGATTTATTGTATCCAAAGGCTTCATGTGTGAAAGGATCTTATGGTTCTATATGCATAGGCACTTCAGCAACATTCAATTATGGTTTGTGCACTTATGAATTTTGCTATCTTTACCAAGAGGCCCTTGAGTGGATCTAATAGGAATACTAACAAGTTCACTAAGAGTGGCAAGCATATGTTACATAGTTTTAGCTAGAGAGCTGCTAGCCCTAGAAAAGCAATATCGCAAAATATATGAGTTTTAGCACTCCCTAGAAAAGCAATATAAATGTGAGTTTTTTTATTGTATTTATTCTTGCAATTTAGTTTTTGATTTTCTAATCAATCTTATTTTGTTACCTATCATTTTGATGCAAGTTTTATAGGTCTACACCAATAAGAAATTTGATCTCATTTATCTTTTTTGATATCCTTTTTGTATTATCTAATATTTATTCATTTGAAAATGTGTAATACACCATTTTTTCACGAATGCTCATTGCATCTATATATATTGTATTTAAAAGGCTTTTCTAGGAAGTACATAATAGCTATCAAGATAGATTTAGCAAAGCATCCTTCTTTGATTGTAGTATTGTATACAAACTTTCACCATTTTTAATCTTTTGTTATTCAATTTATTCTTTAAGATTGTTTGAATTGAGATTCTCTAAAGTAATAGGAAATTTTGGCTTTCTACATCTAGTTAGGAATAGATGGAAATAAGGAGGATGAAAGAATGAGAAATATGGGATGGAGTTAGGATTTGGGATGAGAGAGTGAGGAACTAGAGGCCAATGTTTGGGTGGGGAGGGGTGGGCTGAGTGGACATAAATGTCTATTATTTAAACAAACTAATGTAGTATTATGGGTATTAAATATCGGTTTTTAAAAAGTAAATGATGTTTAATGTTATTTTTCAAGATGATAGAAACATACATGACATTGTTTTATTCCTAATAAAAATGGATGCTATTTTTATATTTTATGATAGTTTATTAATTGATGTTAAAACTACTCAAACTATGGTGCTTGGTTACACATTAGTCATTTTTTGACATGTAATCCCCTAAACATTTGACATCAATAAACTATTCTATAATAGTGATAGCAAACCAGATTTTGCCCTGGGACATCGATGACACTACCATGATCAGGAATCTATTTGAGGACTCTAGCATAGGCACCATCCTTAGTCTCATATCCATCTCCTAGCATTCCTAGACACACATAGTTTAGAACAGTGCATAGCATACAATTACGGCTTTCTACATGCAGTCCCCATCCATTGATTTCATTCTTTAATAACGTGTGTGTGCATGTGCGCGCATGTGTAAACTGTCTTGTTATGCTAAATTTATGGGCTCAAAATAGAAATAAAACAAAATTAATCATTGAAAATACCCGGTGATTATATACGTAACGCTTAAATTTTTTTTGATGCTCTACCGATAACATTATGTTTAGCTGCCCATTTATGTATATTTGTATGTAAATCACAGGTCCACGCACAGACATACAGTCCATGCACTATCTCGCTAGCTCCACGCATGGTCATCATATATTCGAACTTATGTTTTATGTAAATTATTACTTGCTTATATGAGATACATTAAATTATAAAATTCAAGGGCAAATTACACTTATCTCCATTGAAATTCAATTTAATTACATTTACATTTTTTTATTTTAAAAAATATATACTTATATCCCTTCTTTTTCAAAAAAGTAGGAATGGTGAACGTATGTTTAAAACAAAAATGAAGGAATATTACAAGGAAGTTTTGTGTATATTTCTGAAAATAGGAAATTATGTGAGTGTAATTACCTAAAAGCTTATCAACAGAAGTGGGTATAATTTACTTTAAATTCAATTGTGGCTCAATTTCGTTTGTGGACAAAGATATAGTAGTTTCTAATGTTATATTTAAGATTTTTCTGCTCTTATGTGATGAGTTCATTCCTAAAATTTTAGGTTTGCACCTTAAGTAGTTTGTCACTGTAATTATTAAAAATAAAACTTAGTTATGTTTCCAAGATTATCATTCCTCTGTAATATGACTTTATATTGTATAATTATATATTATTATATTATAGTTTTCTATTTCTCAATATTAACAATACATTGATGACTTACCAAGGGAGAGTGGATGAATAGTGCATCATTCATTTCAGAAGGCCAGTGAATGTCAATAGCTTGAACTGAAGAGAAAAAATGCATGGCCCTTTTTAATGCATCCGTTGCTTTTTCATAGCTAAGCTTCTCTCCATCTCCTATCTTTACCTCTAAAATGCTTTGCTTGAAATTCTTTTCCCTTAAAAACTACATTTCTAACCCAAACTAGATGCTGGTTAAGCAATGAAACACCACAATCGATCTTCTTAGGGGATTTAGCTTAATTATACATGACATCCTTTATTCTTTTTATAAAAAAATACATATCTACCGCTAAAATATTTCTACCATTATGAAATGCAATGACATTAAACCTATAATGCCTTCTTTAATATTTTCCTACATTTTTATATACAAATATATTCTTTCTTTAAAGAATAAAAACACTTCTCATAATGGTGGAAGTACTTGAGATGGAATAAAAATTTATAATTATGAAAAATGAGAATCATTCAATATGATTAAATTAAATTTCATGAAAATTCAAGGTAATTTATCCAATTATATTTCTAAAATGTGAGGTTATAAATTATTTAGCATATAAAGATAAATATTAAGTTCAAATTTAAAATAGTGAAAAGAGGCAAACCCATATATATATATATATTATGTTATTAATATGGAAAATCACATTTTTATCTTTTAACTTTTACTAGAGTGTTAATCTTATCCAGTAATCTTATTTTAAATAAATTTAACCTCTAACCTCTAAAAAAAATACAATATTACCAAACATCCCAATTCTGAATTTTTTTTAATGGTGATACTTTTATCACATCATACTTGACATTTTACTTAACTTATATAAGTCATTTTTTTATATTCTTATGACAAAAAAAAATGGTCTCTTAACAATATTTTAAGCTTTAATCATATCTTTTTAAGTCTTATTTAAAGCAAATTTACTCTCTAACTTTTTAAAGACAATGAAGATGTAGACAATGATCTTGAATTGGAGGAAGATGGTAAGTGCACTTAAAATTCACTTCTATGATAGTAAAAAGGATAAATTTGTTTTAAATAAATTCTAATGAGGTACAATTAAAACTTTAGACAAAGTTAGGAGAGAAAAAGTATTTTTTTATCATAAGAATATGTAAATATGATTTACACGAGTCCTATATAATGTAATGCACACATATATTTTAAAAAAAATTAAGCTTTTAAATCACTAAGATAGAATTGATGATTTACAGTAATTAATAGACATTGGTTTATAACAAAATTGACAACTATTTTGATGTAATGACATTTGTGAAATTATATAAAAACTTAAAATGATAGATAAAAGTACAACTAACATCTAAATATTACTCAAAAACTTACGATGTCAGTTCTACACAATTATCATCTAAATTGAATTTACAGAGCCTTATTAGAAACTACAAAATCATAAAATGTTGGTTCTAGTTAATAGTTGTTGTCTAAAAGGCATTTTAAAAGCTTTATTAGAAATTGTAGAAGCATAGGACATTCAT
Source organism: Sindora glabra (assembly GCA_020226215.1). Lineage (NCBI taxonomy): Eukaryota > Viridiplantae > Streptophyta > Magnoliopsida > Fabales > Fabaceae > Sindora > Sindora glabra. The sequence goes on along the minus strand of CM035230.1, from coordinate 46,839,769 downwards.
CCTTGTTAACAATCATCGTCTAAAAGGCATTTAAAAGGTCACATTGGAAATAAAACAATCATATGATTTTGGATTTTTTTTAATGACCAACATCTATTTTTTTCTTATAAATATTTGATAAAACTTGTTTTCATATGAAATCTTTTTACCTATCTCTAATATGCTCTCAAGTATGATGAGTTTGATGTATAATATTACTATTAATCTCTTACTTCATTTTCATTAAGAGAGTTAATCATCATTTCACTCTTATTATATGCTTTCCTATTTCCTGTAGAGTAAAATCGGAATGGAAGAGTTGGTGAATGGAAGAATTACTAAACTCACTCCTCTTTTATCGAGGAAGGTACAATGGGAAATGTTGGGATCGGGAACCATATGAGCGCAGCGGAATAAACCGATTCCAGCTAACGGATCCATACAAAATGTTAAATTAGAATGTAGGATTCAGGTTATACCTTTATATGATTCCAGATTTTATTCGTTGATCACCTCTTCAACTTCCTTTTGGTCAAAGACTCTGAGGTATCCACACAAACCAGTAGGTCACCAATAAATGTCCTCACGATCACTTGTTGGAATTCGTCTCCTTAGCCCCATAGTGCCAGCTACGTCTCTTCAAGGATTATGGTCAAGGAGAGGTGCTAGGATTTTTCTATGCTGTATGGGATGCGTGAATAATGAATCAACCTTATTATTACCTAACAAGCCTATTTAAATAGGAGCACAGAAAATCCTAACTAATTTGGGTTTTGCTCTATGTATAATTATAGGCTTATTATTGGGCCTTATAATTATAACATAGAATTCCCAAGTATTAGGCCCAAATAGTTTGGTCCATTAATTCCAAATCCACTAGGCTCTAAGTGTGTGACCTTTCAGGCTCTCATTACATTGGCAATAATCATTAATTATATTAATGATCATAAATAATGAGCGGTGTCTAGCAATACATCATTGTTACTTAAGTGATAAGAAAGTCAGTGATTCGACTGAACCTTTATATGTGATCATCATCTATATCCTTTTGTCCTAAACATCTAGATTGAGCACGAGACATGGATCGTGTTATTCCCGTATAATCCAATCTTGAGGTTTCTTGATCCCTAAGTAAGTTGACTGAAGTAAATGTAATTGACATCCTATGTCAATTCATTTGAGCATGGCTATGCATTTTCTCAAATTTACTTAATCAAGGGGCCCACAGATGTTACTCCTGTTATATAGGTGGGACAAATTCCATCTTGATCACACAAACCCCTCTACATGATATGTGACATATCCAATAACTACCCTTGTATTCACTCAAGCATGAGTGACAGAATAGTATCAAAATATGAAACTCACATGTAGGGAACCTTGGTGATCTCAGGTCAAAGGACCATAATAATAATGATCACTAAGAATCACTCATGACACTCATATAACAATCCATGTAGTGTTATTAGGATGGGTCGGTCTAGTATACAAGTTCTCTAACTTGTACTCATGTGTAAGCTTAATATCTCATAGAAGTCATTACACATGCTAGTCTTAACATATCAAAGCAACCTAATCCACAATGATATATGACTAAGGACATTTAAGAATATAATTATTCTAAGGTTATTATCATAATTAAATATATTACGCAGACAATATATATAAATATAATAAATGAAATTGCCATTAAAATAACATGATTCAAAATTACAATCATCAATATGATTGGTTTTAGGGCATATACACTAACAGGAAAAACTTATCCTTTGGTTCTCTCCCATTGCTTACTCTCTCATTTCCCAATGGAATATACAAATTAAAGAAATTTGAGCAACAATGCTATAGTTTGCATTGAGGATGAATATTTTGACACATATTTTTTATTGTTTTTATATATTTATATGTAGACATATAGTTTTTATTTATTAATAATTTAGTATATTTATTTTGTATAAATTTACAAAAATATTGTTTATCTTTACTCATTTGTTTACACTTTTATTACAAATAGCACGATGACAATTAAAATTTTTAAATTTGAAAAATTGTTTCACTTTGAACATCTATATTGTTTTTATTTAAAATTTCATATTTTTCATTTGGATGGCATAGATTAACAAAGAGAAGGCATATCAAAACAAATATAGCATTTTATGTTAATTTAGTTTAAAAATAGCTTTCTTTTCTTATTTGATTGTTTACAAAATAGAAATCTATAATAATAAAAAAGACTTGGGTGAGGAAATTTCAAACATAAAAATGTTGGTATTTGGGATTAACTAACCTTAATATGATGGCATTTTCTCATAATCTGGGAACATCAAAATTAATACCATTTATGAAAAAGTTTAAATAAATGAAATTGAAATGTCTAAATGAATGAATTTATGAAGAAGTTTAAATGAATGAAACTAAAGAAATTTAAATATATGAAATTAAAGAAGTCTAGATAAATGAAACTAAAGATGTCTTCATTAACAAAATTAGCAAAGAAACTTGCAACATCAATTATTTATTATGATTGTCATTCTAGTCTATTTCAATCTTCATGATAGTTCATTAACAATTTACATGTTAATTTAGCATTTAACTAACATTGTAAAGTAATTACAATGGTATACTTATGACGTTGGTTTAATTTCAAACTAATAGTTAACATCTAATTATTTTTCTCTTGGTTATAAATAGAGATTGTTAGGTTTCACATACATCATGTAGTGCAGTGGAAAAATAGTTTTCCAAAATTATGTCATGTGAAACCTTCCCATGGATTAATGCGTAGGGACATAAATCAAAAATCAAAGACTACCTTTTGGAGTGCAAATTTGAATCACGAGCACAATCAGGTTATAGTGCCTCTACAATATCCACATAAAGCAAATGATGACTTCTTAACCTCCACAAATCTGCTAGGATTCATTTCTCACACAAAAAAGAGGGGTTTAGTGTGGTTTTGTAGGGTGTTTTTGTGCAATTCTATTGATGGAAATTTTTCTTATTTTTCATACAAAACAATAATGCCTTCATGCCCTTTTTATAAAGCTAAAGGCATGCATCTTTCCTAGTCCTATTAGGAAAACATCAACTAATCTTAATTTTTCTTAACTACTAATACCTTATCTCTAACATGGTAACAATGAGGAGAGATAGGGCTTATTCATTAGTTATCTAATATTACTTTAATATTAATAACTAAATATTATTAGATAATAATATTATCTCATAATATAATTATGTAATGTTACTTTAATATCAAATAATATCACATAACATAATATAAAACATGTATTACATGAATAATATATATTATTACTTTGATAATATATATAAAATAACAAGCCCAATTAATAAGTTTTTAGTCTATCTAAAAATTAATTAATTACTATCTAATTCTTACTCTTTTTGTATGACCTTATAAGTTCTTACTACATTGACAATGACTCATCATTGGATCATAGATAATGAGTGGTATCTAGTAATATATCACTACCACCCAAATAATAAGGATGTTTGTGATTCAACATCCATCTAATATGTGATCAACGCTTTGCATCGCAATCTTTTTCATAATTATATCCAAATTGAATTGGATGCATGGAGTGTGTCATCCTCATTAATGTTCAATTTATATTTCTTGATACTGAATAGAGTAACTTAAATAAATGATCAATATCACAGATTGATCCAGTTGAGTATGACCATGCATTTCTAAATCTCACTCAATCAAGGGGTCCAAGGATATCTTTCCTTTATACCAAAGTAACAAAATTTCATCTACATCACTCACATCCCTTTGCATGATTTGTGACACACCCAATCAATGTCTTACAAGTCATCTCGATTAAAAGTGACAAAGGACAATATCAAAGCGTGTGATCCCTCATGTAAGGAACTGTAGTGACTTTAGGTTAAAGGACTAAGTGCATTGTGGTCATATGAGAATAGCTAATGACACATGATAATCCATGTGTATTCTCACATCGGGTCAATCTAGTACATCTGTTCACTAACAATGTATCCATGTATTGACTCAATATCATATATCCATGATTCATAATCATTAATCATCATATATGATAGTTTCAATGTATTATTATTATCCCTTTTGCAATAATATTCGATTATGGACATTTTAGGAATAGCAAAACCATTCTAAGGACAATTATTATATTTGTGTTATAAATTGTGCAAATATTAAAATAAAATAAAATATAATAATTATATTGCCTAAAATAAAATATAATACATTGTGCATTATTACAATCATCTTATGATTAGCTCTTAGGACACACACACACTGACAAATATCTCATTACCTATTTGAAATAAATTAATGATTTATGAAGATAACTTTACTTCCATAAAAAAAAAGGCTTTTGAAGTTCTTTATTCCATCAATTTTAGTTTATACCTTTGACTATTACTATGTTTCAATGCAAGATTAAGACATGCTGCATGCCCTAAATGTCATCTCAAAATTGAAAAAATAAATCTATTTATGCTCTACTAGTTGGCATTATTTGTAGCATGACATTGTTACAGAATCTTTTTCATGTATGAATGTAGAATATGGTTATATAATAATTGTGAGTTGCAGTAAGATTATGGACCATCAAAGTTCACACCTTCATAAACCATGTTTTTGCTCACTATTATCTTATTATAACTCATAATTTCTACATTGCCCTATTTTGTATTAATGCATGAAACTTTGAGAAATTCTAAAACAATAGCCCAACAATGTATAGTACCAACTGATATGGCACAAATAGAATATTTATTATCAAATTTGAGATAGCACATAAAACAAGTGACTAGCTTGTCCTCGCATTGAAAAATAGAGACAATTAGTGGCACATAACAAATGTTACACCCTGTTTAAATTATAATAAATTAGAAATTATATTGTAAGAAGAAACGCTTGAGATAACTGGTAAATTTGGTTAAGTTTGGAATTTTATATGTGAAATATGGAATTAAATAAAGTTGATAAAATTGAGATTATCAAAATATGAATTTCATGAAATTTTGATAAGGAAAATGCATTAGAATTATGAAGTATAAAGTTTATACTAATATAAGTAAGTGTATAAGTATAGAAGAAGTTTAGAAGCATTTTTCTAAAAATACTTTTGGGGTACTATTCCTTATTTTTTTAGCCGACCATCATTCCTTTATACTTTTTTTTAATCTCTCTCAATTTTCTTTAACTCTCTTTACACAATCCCTTCTATTACTCCATCAATCAAGTGAGGAGAGCCTTAATTCTTCTTAATTTCTTCATCCAATTAAGGTAAAAATATTGCTTTCATTAAGAATCCTTCCTATTTCTCCTTGGTTGATGAGGAAATTTGAGGTTATTTAGTTTTGTTGAGAATTATAAACCCTAATTCTAAAAATCATGAATTCCGATGTGCTTAGGTTTAAAAATCTTCAAATTAGCTTTCTAACATCCTTTTGTATACAAGGTGAGTGGATAATCTAGTTAAATTCATGATTTTATGATAATATGATGGTATTGATGAAATATTAGTTATTTTATGGTTTTTTCTTGAAACATGTTTGATTTGGTGTGATGGGAATAATAAATAATAAAGAGGGATGGTATGAAATGTTAAATAAGTGTATTAATGATTATATGAAGGTTTGGTGTGTAAGACATATGTTTAGAGCATATCTATGGCTAGGTGAACACTAAAATTTTCCTAAAAAGATGTGATATTCATGTGTGAATCAATTGTACAATCAATTCTCATGGTCTAAAAGCAAATATGGGCATAAGATTTGAGTGTGCAATCAATTCTACTTGTGTAGATGCAAGTTCATGGTAAGTGAATCATTGTACAATTAATTCTTCATCTTTAAAATTTTATGCTAACTTTAGAGGGACATAACTCATTCATGTTACACCTATTTTAAATAAATCACCTATCACTAAAACATATAAAAAACTCAAGAATTTTAAAAAATAGAATTTTTATGTCTATCTTCGAAAAAGAATAACATTTTCAAATCTTAATTGTTTTACATGAATGACTAATCTATGAAAAGTTAATTGGCTTTACTTTCATATGAAATAAGTTTTATAAATAATAAATTCATAATTTTTGAATTGCTCATAAAGCATCATTTAAAGGTTAAAACTAAGGTGACCATATGGTATACCATATCTAACCTATATTATATTTCTATGATTTATAATAGTCCAATATAGGATGTTTGATCTCCAAACTTAAAAGATAAAGTAGTTTATGATATGTATACAATAAGTGCATAATGGGGTGATCATGAAATAAATAATATTAATGTTTATAAATTATCCTTATAATTTATGAAGTAAGAAGAAAGGGAAAAAAATGAAGTGAAATACTTAGGGATCCTTATAGCAAATGGGCATTCTTAGATAAATGTATATCTATTTTAGGAACTTTTCTACTTAATTTCCTTACACTCTATTTATTTTATATACTAGGATGATATGTTGTGAAACTATGAGATTGAATGTATGTAGTTGTGTACCTCATTAAGAAGGAGTATATGAAGCTTGTGATCTTGGTTGCTTCTTATTATGCTAAATATTTTGATGTGTAACGATGCTTTTGGAGCACTATTTGTTTCCTATTAAATTATTGTTAATTAACTTTTTGTAAATGATGCAATGATGGCATCATATAGGTTGTTGCTTAGTTAACATGGATGTATGCTTTAATTAAGATTACAATTGTGATTGCAATTAGCTTGTGACTACATATGAGAAGTGTGGAACAATTGTTTGACAGTTAAGTGTGCTTATATTGAAATGTGAATGTGTTTGAAGTCATGATACTATGAATGAGGATGATTGTGATGATAAATTGATTACCTTGTACTGTGGTTAAATTGAGACTATGAGACTATGAGATGAGAAATTTATGTGATACATATATATATGATGATGTGATTCAGTTTATGCTGTTATAATACAAATAATACCAATATGATAAAAATAGGTTGGGGACTAGGTGACTTTATTGAAGTAAAGTTAAAAATATTATAAACTAAATGCATAATTTCATAAAATAATGGGAATAGAATGTTTTTATAGCATAAAGGTTTAATAATTTAATTATCTTATCTTGGATTTAGAAAAAAAATGAAAAGAAGAATCCATTTTTTATTTTCTTATTCTAATTACCTAACATAGAACTAATAAGATAAGGATTGGATGCTTTAAGATGATAAAGTAGTATCCTTAGAGTAAATCAGTGCCAAAAAATTAATATTTTTTGTGTTCAAAGTTTGATTCAAGCAAATATTTAAAAGATGATATTTGATTTCATTAAAATAGGAGTTGAAATTATTATGAATCAAGTGTCCAGTTTTATAATATAATATGATTTAGGCCTTCTTAAAGCATAAAGCTCTATTATTTTGATTATTTTACACTTGATGCAAAAAATTCTCATTTATGAAAATATCCAAGTTTCTTTATGGTAACTTTGAAAATATAAGAAAATGATGATATAAGATGGTAAAGTGGTATGAATAAAATTCGTTGAGAGCATTACACTTGAATATTTTATTCGTATAAGCTTGATTCCAAAAATCACTATGTAAAGGCATATTTTGACTTTAAAAGCTAATATTTGAAAATGTAGAAACCAATGATATAGAGGGCTATTATATTATGATTTGAATTTGGAATTTTAATAATTTGAAAGAAAATAAGGAATATTCATATACTTATAAATTGTCATAATGACTTACTAAATAGGAAAAAAAGGGTGTGAAGATAAGTGACATGAAAATAATGTTTGTGATAAGGTAGTGGCTATTGATTTAAGTGACTGTTGATTGACCACGCTTAGAAGGCATGGTAGTGTTATCATCAACCATTGATTGATTATGATTAGATTGTAATGTTGGATGAAATAGTTATGTTATGATTAAAATTACATAAGTATATGTATGATGGAAATTTGTTGGAAGATATAGTTCAAACCATTTTATAATATGAGTCAATGTTTGTGGCCATGCAAGAAAGCATGATGGTGCTATTATATATACACTATTATATATTCTAATATTGGTCCATAAAAATGAATTAATTATCTACTTCATATAGAAATTGAATTAAAATTGTGATTAGTGGAACTTAAGCTCTAGTTTGGAAATTATATTGTGAATTATGTTATGAGTAGCATTGGAATTGAGAAATTTCTGAAAAAGGGTGATATGAGTATTGGATGGAAAATTCCTAATAAAGAGCTTATGGAAGATATAAGATAGATCTTGGAGTGATAAGGATGGAAAGTTTATGGAGGGTATAAGGTCAGCTTAGGACTCAAAAGGTAGATGTATGGAATTTATTATAAATTGTTATTCAATGTGTTATGAAATTATAATCTATCTATCCCTGAATGCTTCTATTTAATTTTATGGGGATTACATGATTGACTAGGATTGAGTTCTCAAGATTGATTTGATGTGAAAGATGTAAAGTGTGGATGATTATGTGTGAAATAATGTATTTGGAAGGGAGTTCTACTCCACTTGTAATGTTGGATTGACTTTTCTTTAATATTATAATTAAATTCAATGATGGTGAAATTGTGAAAAAGCTTTTTTAGGGTTCTATTACTTGTGAGTATGTGATTGTTGATATAAGCATGGGTATGGGAATATGATTATTAGATTGTTAAATAAAGTAAGGTTATTAGGTATAAGTACTAGAAATTACTTAGTGGTTATTTTATGTTATTGCTTAGATTAATTACAATCATTTATTGATAGCATTATCTTTTATAGATATGCATTCACTGAGGTTGTAAATCTTATTCTTTTCCTTAATATTTTCAATAATTATCTTGAAAATAACAAGTTTTATTGCTTGAGCAAGAGCTAGAGCAATCCAAGAAGAGCTTGTTAGTTGAGATTGAGTTAGGATTTTGTTGGAACCAAATTTATGGATTAGAGATAGTGATAAGGTTGATCATGTGTTTGATATTTTGAATTGTTTATCAATATATATGTTTCTACTTATTGTTAAGTTTTATGTAAAATAGGTTGTATGATTTAGAGTGTATGGCCCTTAGAAAGTATCTAAAAACAAAGGAGATTTTGTCCATTTTTTTTGTTAAAATTTATATTGAATTTTATGTTACCATAAAAATAGAAAGATTTTCATTAAATAGAATTAGTGTGAATAGAGTCAAGGCTAGTGAAAATTATATAGTGGGATCTAGGCTAATCATAATTAAATTTAGGTTGTGATAGCAAAAGAAACACTTAAGCAATATAAAGAAATTACGAGTAAAGGGTAGCCATTTTTCATTTTAATTTGTGTATACTATGTATATTTATTATATATAACAATTTTTTTGTGTATTTTAATGTACAAATATAGAAATAAACAAAATTATGGAATAGGTTTTTATAATACAAAAAAGAATTTTAATGTTACCAATTCACTTAAAGTAACTTAAATAGAATATGAAAAAGATCAATTCATAAAATGATATTTGTATTCTTTATAGGATTTAAACTTAAGACATATAATATTATTGTCAATATATATGTGATATATACATATGTATATAAATTGTATTTTAAATTATTGCTTGATATATATATGTGTGTGTGTGGTATAAACTGAAAATTCTAAATTCTAATGCATATGATGTATACAATTGAATTAGTTTTAATCCAATATATACATATTTGTTACATCTAACCATTCTAGAGTGATCTTGGAAAGGTTTTGGAATTATTTCAAAATAGTTATAGATAAAGTTTCCTAAAAGAAAAGAACACTTATTTTTTTATTAAAAGACATTCAAATATTTTGACATCAAATTTTGTGTAGTAACTTATTTAAATATTACTTAATTGGATTATGTCATTATATTAAAAATGAAAGTGCTTTCATAAAATTAATGTTTAATTTTAAATTTAAATGTAAATTCATTGCAAAAAACTAACATGGAAACCTAGGCTATAGGCATGAATTGAAAATGAAAAGGTTAAATCATGGTATGAGTTAAAAATAAAATGGGTGAATTATGATGCCATTTATAAATTTTATTTTGAAACTCTTCTAACCCTAAAATGAATCCTTATCTAATGAGGTATCCTCTCTTTTCAAACTTAATATGATTCTTTTTGATTTTACATTTTTGCTCATTAATTATTTAACAGGATTGAAGTTCAATTAGCCTGTGACTAAATATATAAGGTTTAGCACTTAAGAAAAAAAGCATAAAATACAATGTGAGGATTTTTTTTGTGTTTGTTATTGCAATTTAGTTTCTAATTTTCTAATTGATCTTATTTTATTATTTATCATTTTGATACAACTTTTATTAGTTTACACAAATAAGAAATTTAATCTCATTTATCTTCTTTGGCATTCTATTGTATTATATACTATGTTTTCATATGAAAATGTGTAATCCATCAATTTTTTATAAATTCTCATTGCATCTGTAGGTTTTGTATTGAAAAGGTTTTTCGAAGGAGTGTAAACCTTGCATATTAAGTTATAGGAGTCAAGACAAATTTAGTAAAGCATTCATCTTTTTATTGCAGTATTGTATGCAACATTTTACTATTTTAAATCTTTTGTTATTCAATTTATCTCTTAAAGTTGTTTAAATTTGGATTTTCTAAAATAATAGGAGAAGTTAACTTTTTATATTTAGTTAAGGATATAAAGGAAATAGGGAAAACAAAAGAGTGAGGAATTAGGAGATCAAGGTAAAAGGATAAAGCTAAGGTTTTGGATTAGGGAGTAAGGAATAGAAGGCTAGGGTTTTGGGTAAGTGATGTTAGCCTTAACCTATCTAAAAGATGCTTTTGATGATAACAACACATTTTGACCTCCCTAAATATAATGAAAAGTCATTTGTTGCATTGGACAAACTTGAAGAATATAGATCATTGAAGACTATTAATTAAGACTTTATAGTTTTATAGGTTCAATTATGCAAGAGGAAATTAAATTAAGTAGGATCAAGCTTTAAGCTTTAAGAAAATATTTTTTAAAAATAAATTTTGTGTTAAAATAAATTTTACAAGAGTTAGAATCAATCTAAAGGCAACATTAAACTTCTTAATGTTTAAAATGAATTTTTTTAAGTGTTCAATGGCAGAATTGATTACACAATTGATTCTAGCCTTCCAAAGCCATTCTGGGTAGGATGAATTGATTGTATAATCAATTTAGCATACCCTAACAAGCTTAGAATGCCCTCCTTCCCATTCTTGAACTTTACCCCAGTAAAATTGATTGCATAATAAATTATAAGCATTCTAAGACAAAATAAGCTCTAAGTCAATCGATTATACAATTGATTCATCATATGACATTTCAAAATACATAGCCAGGTAGATTGATTGTACAATCAATTCATCATGTATGTTTCAAAATTTTTAGAGCTCGATCTAATTGATTATGCAATTGATTCATTGAGCTTTGACATTTACATAATGACTATATTTTATGTGTAATAGGCTTTTAAACTTTTCAACTCCAATATAAAGTCTTAAACATGAATTTAAAACATAAGAAAGGACTCTCACTATTACATAAACACAAAACATAAGAAAAGGGCTTTTACTATTACATAAATACAAGATATTTATCCTTTTTCTTATATATATTTCAAATCCCTTGAACCTATGAGATTATAATTCCTTTTCTTAGTTCTTTATTGTACATTCAAACTTTAAGATTTTGTAAGATACCTTTTTTTATTTTTTAAAAACTTACTTGTTATGTTTTAGGATGAGGTATCCCTAGGACATTCAAGAGTATAGAATCTTTTGATAGAGTTTTTTTTTAGAGAGGAATCTTAAAGTGATTGTATTACTTAAAGTGTATAAAAGCTTCTTCAAGTTCCTTTTTCTTTCTTAAATTTGAAGAGATTGTGAATTTTTTTTCTCAACTAAGTTAGATAGGCTTGGTAATGGATGTATTACTTAAAGTGTTAGATCTTTAAGGTTAAACCATTATAAATCATTATATTTGATCTTCTCCACCTTTATCTCTTTATTTCTTTGTACTATACTCTATTTTTCTTGTTGAAATTGTGAAATTGTTATCCTTGATTATTGTAACAATTATTTATCTATTGTTTTCAAGTGTAAAAGGCCAATTAAAATTTTACAAAACTATTTAAAATTTTAAAAGTGGTAAAATTCTAAAATCCTATTCACCCCTTCTTAGGTAGAGTCCTTAGTTACATTTGGTTATTTAAACTTGACTCTTGTGACAAGATCTTGCAATTTTAAGAGGATCCTATGATTATAAATAGTTTTACTATTTTACCTAAATGTCCTTCATTGAATAAGCCTTTGGGTTTCAATGAATAACATTATACATATTGGAAACAAAAGATGAAAGATTTCATAAAAGCCGCTAATGTTGACATGTGGGAACTAATTGAGAAAGGATATAATCCACCAACCAATAAAGATAACAAGGTTGATATTTTTAAAGCAAGAGCTGATTGGAGTGAAGATGATAAAAGAAAACATTAACTTTACTCCAACGTTAAGTAGATTCTATCAAATTCCTTATGGCCAAGTGAATAGGAAAGAGTCTTAAATTGCTTGACAGCAAAAGAAATGTGGGATGTTTTTAATGTAGCTTATAAAGGAATCACTCATGTCAAAGAAAGAAAAAAGCATACACTTTTTTATCAATATAAGTTATTTAGAATGAATGATGGTGAATCCATTAAAGATATAATGCAAAGATTCACTATATTTGTTAACCAATTAAATCTTCTTGGCAAAAATCTTATTGATGTGGAACTAGTCTACAAAGTGCTTAGATTATTGACAATCGAATGACAACCAAAGATCATCGCTATTAAGGAAGCCATAAAAATGAAAATATTAACTCTACAAAATTTATTTAGCAACTTGGAAGACAATAAAGTAAAGCTTAAAAGATATGCAAATAATAATGAAAGAAAGAATAAATCTCTTATTCTAAAAGCTAAAGCAAGTGTTGATGAATATGACATTGAGGAGGACTGTCAAAAAGATATACTTGATACATGAATTGAAGATGACCTTAGTCTTCTTACAAAAAAATGCCAAAGAGCACTGAAAAGAATTAGTGGGAGAAAGAGTTTCTCATGCAACCACCCATAACCAAAGAAGTAAGTAAGCAAGTCACTTTAACTTGTTATGAATGCAAAAAGTTAGGTTATGTCTTGTTCCATAAATTTAAGAAAATAATTGGAGTATGGAAAGAAGAAAAACAAAGGTTCCCATAAGAAAGCCTATCTAGAAGCATAGGAAAATAATGATGATAACTCTTGTGGGAAAATGATAAAGATAAGTAAGCATTTTTCTGCTTGATGGCCATTAGAGATTATGATGGAGATAAGGTATCTATCTTTAACTCTAATGATAAATCTAAATATGTGCTTTCCAACCTTAGTGTTAATTTATTTAAGGAGAGACAAACATTGAGCTTTTAAAGAAGGTTATTTATTCTTTGAAAGAAAGCATTGAGCACCTAGAAGAAGAAAATTAGGATTTGATTTAAGAACTAGATAGCCTTAAGAAAATCACACTTACTTGTGCCTTTTTGTGAAAATCTTAAGCAAAAACTTAAGATTGGAAAGCACTTAATTACTTCATATGGATTTGATTAGTCCTTCAAGAATTAGAAGTCTTGGAAGAAATCTATATGTACTTGTAATTATTGATCATTATTCTAGATTTATATGGACATTATTCCTCCATACCAAAAGTAAAACTTTTAAAGCTTTCAAAAGGCTTGTAAAATCTATTCAAAATGAAAAAGGAATGACTATAGTAAGCGTTAGAAATGTTTATGGGAGAATTTGAAAATTAATATTTTACTTATTATTGTAATGAAAATTGTATTAAACATTAATTCTCATTTCCTAAAATGCCTCAACAAAATGGAGTTGTTAAAAGGAAAAATAGATTTTTAAAAGAGGTGATAAGAACTATGTTAAATGATAATTCTTTTCCTAAGTACTTTTTAGCAAAAGCAATTAACACTATATGTCATATAATGCATAGACCTTTAATAAGGCCAATCTTAAAGAAATCTCCCTATTACAAATGAAGGAAGTAAAAAATATCACATTTTAAAGTTTTTAGTTATAAGTGTTTTGTGCATAACAATGACAAAGACAATCTTGGAAAGTTTGATGTCAAATATGATGAAACTATATTCATTAGATATTCTTTTAAAAGTATAACTTACAAAGTTTACAATAAAAGAACTTTACTAGTTGAAGAATCCATCCATGTGGTATTCAATGAATCTTTTCCTAGTGTGACAAAGATATCTAATGAAGATGAGTAATAAGTATATTCATGGCTCATCCAAAAGGATTCAAATGATCAAAATGAGGATGTAGAAGCTTAAAAAAATGAAAAAGATCAAGAACCTACTCCTCCTATAGTTAATATGAATAAAAAAAAAGTCATACACCCTAAAGAGAATGGAAGATCATGAGGATTCTTTTTATTAATCAAGTCATTGGTGATATGTTTCAATAGGTAACTCAAAAATATTTTAAAAATACATGTGATCAGTTAGCATTCTTATCTCAACTTGAACCTAAAAACATTAATGAAGTAATAATTGATGAACATTGGATCTTGGCCATGGAAGAAAAGTAAAATGAATTTGAAAGAAATGAAGTTTATGAGCTTGTGCCAAGACCTAATGATTATCTAATTATTGGTACTAAAAGGATTATTAGAAACAAACATGATAAGAATGGCATCATAGTTCGAAACAAGGCCTAATTGGTTGTAAAAGGTTACAACTAAGAGGAAGGTATTGATTATGATGAAACTTATGTATTGATAGCTAGATTAAAGTTATTAGAATGTTATTAGCATATGTTTACATGAAAGGGTTTATGCTTTATCAAATGGATGTCAAAAGTGCATTTCTAAATGGCATTATTATGGAACAAGTGTATGTTAAATAGCCTCTAGGTTTGGAAAGTCACTTCTTTCCTAATCATATTTTTAAACCTAAGAAAGCACTTTATGATTCTAAATAAGCTCTAAGAGCTTGATATGAAAGATTGAGCAAATTTTTTATGGATAAACGCTTTTTGTAAGGAAAAGTTAACACTACTTTTTTCATAAAGCATACACTTGGTGATATTCTTCTTGTGCAAATATATGTTAATGACATCATATTTGGACTTACTAATGATCCTATGAGTAAGGAGTTTGCTAAGTTGATGCAAAGTGAGTTTGAGATATCCATGATGGGTGAGCTAAACTTCTTCCTTGGCTTGCAAATCAAATAATTAAGTGATGGAATGTTTATAAGTCAAACCAAGTATACAAATGAGTTTATCAATAAATACAAGATGAATAAGGCAATTCTACCTCTATAAGTATTGCAACAAAGCTAAACTTGGATGAAGGAGGTAAAAAGATAGATATTATTATGTATAAAGGCATAATAGGCTTGTTTATCTATCTTACCCCTAGTAAGCTTGAAATATGTTCAGTGTTTGCATATGTGTAAGATTTTAAGCTAATCCAAAAGAATGACATTTGACTATAGTGAAAAATTTTCTAAGATATCTTGTAAGTATACCTCACTTTGGGTTGTGGTATCTTAGAGAAAGGACAAATTTCTTGATAGGTTATTTTGATATTGACTTTGTAGGTAACTAGTTGAATAGGAAGATTACTACTAAGACTTGTTAATTTCTTAGGCACTTACAAGTTTTATGGCATAGCAAAAAATAAAATAGCATGACTATATCTATTACGAAAATGAATTACATAGCTACTGATTGTTGTTGTGCTTAACTTCTCTAGATGAAACAATTATTGGACTTTGATTTGAAATTTGAAAATGTTCTTATTTAATGTGAAAATACTAGTGCCATTAGCCTCATTAGGAATCTTATTATAGGTCAAAACATATTGGAATAAAGCATCATTTTATCTGTGATCATGTTCAAAGAGGATATATCACATTGAATTTGTCTAAACTAGTTTTTAACTGGTAGACATCTTCACTAAACTACTTAGTGAAGATCATTTTTGCTTTATTAAAAGGAAATTGGGCATCTTATCTCTAGTCTATTTCAAAATCTAGATAAACTTTCTTTATTTCTTACAAATTTATTAAAGATCAACTTAATGACATTGGCATCGGAGATATCCCAAAATTTGTTTTATAGGTACTATTCCTTAAAATTCAACATTTAGAGCTTGAAACATGATGACGAATGGTTATAAGCTCAAAGGTTTATGTTATGGATAATTTCGTACTAGAAATTTTAAGTTTATAGTATTTTGAGTGGTTAAAATTAAGTGCACAATCAATTCAATGTGCAAAATGGTATCCTAAAAGTTAGAATAGAGTGTGTAATAAACTTTTAGAGGTGTTTTTCACTTTCAGAAGCTAAAAATTGATTATGTAACTGACTTTAAGTGTATAAAGGGGAATATGGAAATTTGAATTTTTGTGCAAGGACTCGAGTGCGCAACTGATTCATGTATAAACATGATCATACATGAATCAATTGTGTAATGGATGCCAAGGGAACCTATAAAAGCACTAAACCCTTTAAGTCTCTCATTTATATGCACCTTATTTTATTGAGGTAGAATTGCTTGTGCAAAAACCTCACCTAAGTCATCTTATTTTTCCATTTATTCATCAAAATTAGTCAAAATAAATTGATTAAATCCATCTCTCATCATTTTTCTCACCTTTTAATCGATTAAAACACCCTACATTGTTTAAAATATAAAATTCCTAAAATCATCCCTCAAACTCGATCACTTTTATTTCTTTAAAACCTCAAATTCTCACTCTAAACCCTCCCTAATGCCCTATCTTTCCATCCAAGATAAGCCTTTCCTCTCAAATTGTGCATCATCCACATTTTATTGGTAAAAAAAGTATGGCTCCTAAGAGACCATGCACTAATTTAAGCAAGGGAAAAGTTAAAGCTAAAAGATCATCATCACAACCACTCTTTTTTGTTCATATAGTCCTTGAAAGAGCCTATTAAATTAAGGTTAGTGCTTTTGAAAAATTCATAGGAACTATGGTTAAGGACATTGCACTGAGAAATTGTTGGATATTAGGTTCTTCAAAAATGAAAATCTAAAAATTTATCACTTGTTGGGGCATCTAAATTTGTTGAAATTTTCTAGCTATTCTACTAATCTTTACCCTAGTATTGTCTATCAATTCTATATCAATTGAAAAATAATGATGAGGAAAGTCTTATTGAATTGTTAACCATAGTCAAAGGTGAACTTTTTCTATAAATATTCTTAGATTGGTTGTTGTATTTAGAATGGATTCAAATCAACCTTACATTGATGCTGATAACATTGCTAATTATTCAAAGGCTATGGCAATTAGAATGTTTTAGCCTTGTTTTCATCTAAAGATAACCAAGAACAAACTTCTTATTATAGTGTCATATATGGAGGATTGCATATTACATTAGACCACTGCCAAAGTTATCCTTCTTAAAAAGTATAACTTCATCCAAGTAAAGGATCATGAGTTATTCAAGATGTAGGCCATCCAGCAAAATGTACCATTTAACTTATGCACTCTCATGTCTCTAAAGACTTTTTACCATATGATATGATTCTCACACAACTTTTTGAGAATTTTGGAATTTAAGTTAAGAAAAAAGCAAAAGTTGAAAAATTCAAAAACACAAAAAGAATAAAGTTAAAAAATATGAAGAAAATATCTTTTCATAAAATTGAGGGTGTATAAAGATTCATTGAAAAAGGAGATGTATGAAAAAAATTTAACATGAAATCTTTAAGGGATCACATCATTGCCCTGCATAAAGAGATTTGGAAAGTCTTAAAATCTTGCATTGAGAGCCAATTCAAAAAGTCCAAAGAAAAGTTGAATATTGCTGAAGAAGAGGAGGATAATTTTGAAGATAAAGATGAAGATGTTGCTCAAGAAGAAAAAAAGTGCAAAAGGAAACAAGAAGTGGCTACATCTGAAGAAGAAGCTAAAGGTGATAGCAAAGTGACTACTTCATATGAAGATGGTGATGAGGGAATCTTGGACAATATGGAAGATGATTAGACATATTCATCTCTTTAGACCTATTTTTATCCTTTTAGGACTTTATTATATTTCACTGAATTTTATGACCTCTAGTAGTTTAGTTTATGGATACTTCCCATTTGCTGGATTATATTATGAATTATAGTGATTATATCTTTCTTTGAGTGATGCCAAAAAGTAGAAGGAAATGTTATATTATTTGTAATTAAATGATATGTTGTATGGAAATTGTTTGCAAAATTTCAAGAGGAGTGTCAAAGTGAGGGGATCCTTAGTTTTTAAACTTAATTTAATTTTAAAATGGTTTGTCATTATTAAAAAGGGGGAGATTGTTAGCCTTAGCCTTATCTAAAAGTTGCTTTTGATGATAACAATACATTTTGACCTCCCTAAGTATGATGAAAATTCACTTGTTAGTTTGGAACAAACTTGAAGAATGAAGATCATTGAAAATTATTAATTAGGGCTTTATTGTTTCATAAGTTCAATTATGTAAGAGAAAATTAAATTAAGTGCTTTAGACTTATTTTTTAAAAAATAAATCTTATGTCAATATGAATTTTACAAGAGCTGGAATCAATCTTGAGACAACATTAAACTTCTTAATGTTTAAAATAAATTTTTTAAGTGTTCAAATCTTTAAAATTTAGATGAAGGGTGGCTGAATTGATTGCACAGATGATTCTAGCCTTTTAAAGCCATTATGGGCAAGATGAATTGATTGCACATTTGATTCTGTTGGGAATTCGGATTATCACATGCAGCGAAATTTTAAATTTTTGATCCGAATTCTACCTAGGATCCATGCAAAAAGCATAAGTCAATGATTAGGGTTTTACCTATTGGGCACTCATGTTTCTACTGATCAAAACTTGAGAGCGGATGAATCAAACGCCGATCGGAAGGTACAGCATCTCTACGGTATCTACACGAAGTGAACAACGACCTCTCACCCTCCATGCGTCTGCTAGGATGCATTTTTCTCTCTAAGAATTAGGATTGGATGTTTTCTGAGTGATTTAGGGTTTATATGGAAGCTTAAAACGTGATTGTTAAGTGCTGCCCTTAAGTCCCCTTTTATAGAACTTAGGCAAGCCATAATCCTAGTCCTACTAGGATAATGCTTCCAAAATCCTAATCACACTTAACAACTCATCTTATCCTTATCCTAGAGATAATGGGAAGAGATAAGACTTATCTATTAATTATCTAATATTAGATAATAATATTATCTCATAATATAAATATCTTAATTATTAGATAATTGCATATAGTTATCAAATATCAGAATAATATTATCTCATAATATATTTATCTAATATCTGATAAGATAATTATTTAATATTTCTTTAATATCAAATAATATCACATAATATATATATATATATATATATATATATAAAATGTGAATTATTATTCTTAATAATATATATATGCACGAAAATAAGTCCAATTAATTATTGTCTTATTCCTACTCCTTTTGTGTGACTCTGTAGGTTCTTACTACGTTGACAATGACTTATTATTGAGCCATAGACAGCGAGCGGTATCTAACAATACATCACTGCCACTCAAGTAGTAAGAATGTCTGTGATTCGACATCCACCTAATACATGATCAACGTTTTGCATCATAACCCTTTTGTAATAATATCCAAATTGAACTGGAGGCATGAAATGTATCATCCTCGTCAATGTTCAATTTATATTTCTTGATACTGAGTAGACTTAAAATAAATAATTAATATCACATATTAATTCAACTGAGTATGGCCATGCATTTCTAAGTCTCACTCAATCAAGGGGCCCAAAGATATTTCTCTTTTATACAAGAGTAACAAAATCCCATTTACATCACTCACTTCCCTCTGCATGATTTATGACACACCCAATCAATGCCCTACTTGTCATCCTGATTAAAGGTGACGTAGGATAATATTAAAGTGAGTAATTCCTCATGTAGGGAACCGTAGTGACTTCAGGTCAAAGGTTTATGTGTAGTTGTGATCATATGAGAATAACTTATGACATATTTATCCATGCAATATTCTCATAGTGGGTCAGCCCAGTACATTGTTCACTTAGCAATGTACTCATGTATTGACTTGATATCATATATCCATGATTCGTAATCATCAGTCACTATACATGCCAGTCTCGATGTATTATTACTATCCTTTTCGTAATAATACTTGACTAGGGGCATTTTAGGAATAGCAAAGCTATTCCAAGGATAATTATTATATTAAGTTATAAATTGCACATAATAATAATAAAAATAAATATAATAATTAAATTGCCTAAAATAAAATATAACACATTGTGTATAACTCTAATCATCTTATATGATTGGTTCTAGGACACACACCAACAGATTCAACATACCCCATTAGGCTTGGCATGCCTTAGTTCTCATTTTTAAAGTTCACCTTCGTAAAATTGATTGCATAGTTGAGTCTAACCATTCAAAGACAAAATGAGCTCTAGGTGAATTAATTATGTAATTAATTCATCCTCTAACATTTCAAAGTACATAGCCAAGAAAATCAATCACACACTTAATTCCTATATAAAGCCTTGAACTTGAATTTAAAACATAAGAAAGGGCTTATACTATTACATAAACACAAGATACTCATCTTTTTTTCTCATTTATGTTTCAAATCCCTTAAACCCATAAGATTAATATTCCTTTTCTTAATTCTTCATTGTGCAATCAAACTTTGAGAGTTTATGAGCTACTTTTTCATATTTCAAAACACTCATTTGTTATGTTTTAAGGTAGGGCATCCCTAGGATATTCAATAGTGTGAAGTATCTTGATAGAGTTTTCTTTGAAAGGGGAATATCAAAGGGATTGGATAGAAAACTATAAAATTGTACAAAGGCTTTTTCAAATGCTTTTTTTTAAACTTGAAAATGTTTGGATCGGGAGTCAAACAAATGCAGTGGAAATTAACCAATGCCAACCAAAGGATCCATGCAAAACGTTATATTAGAATAAGGATTCAATCAATATCTTTTCAATAATTTAGGAACTTGTTCACTAATCACCTTTTTAACTTCCTTTTGGTTAAAACCTCCAAGGTATCCACATGAACCGGCAGATCACTAGTGACCGTCTATGATCATTTATTGGAATTCTTTTTATTTGCCTCGTAGTGCTAGCTATGCCTCTTCAAAGATTATGGTCGAGGATTGCTGCTAGGGTTTTTATGCTTTGGGATGTGTGAATAATCTATATTATTACCTAACAAGCCTATATTAAATAGGTGCATAGAAAAATCTAACTAATTAGACTTTGTTCTATGTATAATTATAGGCTTATTGTTGAACCTTATAATTATAACATGGAATTCCCAAATATTAGGTCCAAACAATTTGGTCCATCAATTTCAAATCCACTAGGATCTAAGTGTACGACTCTACTGGCTCTCATTATATTGGTAATGATTATAAATAATGAGCAGTGTCTAGCAATACATCATTATTATCTAAGTAATGAAAAACTCGGTGATTCGACTGAACCTTTACATGTGATTATCATCTATGTCTTTTTATCCTAGACATCTAGATTGAGCATGAGACATGGACTGTGTCATTCTTGTATAGCCCAATCCAAAGGTTTCTTAATTTCTAAGTAGGCTGACTGAAGCAAATGTAATTAACATCCCATGTCAATTCATCTAAGCATGACCATGCATTTTCTCAGCATTACTTAATCAAGGGGCCTATAGATGTTACTCCTATTATATAAGAGGAATAAATTCCATCTTGATCACACAAATCTCTCTGCATGATATATGACATATCCAATAACTACCCTTGCATTCATTCAACCATTAGTGACATAGAGTAATATCAAAATATGAAACTCACATGTAGGGAACCTTGGCGATCTCAAGTCGAAGGACCATATTAATAATGATCACTAAGAATCATTCATGACACTCATACAACAATCCATGTAGTGTTCTTAGGTTAGGTTGGTCTAGTATACGAGTTCTCTAACTTATACTCATATGCAGACTTAATATCTCATATAGGTCACCACACATGCTAATCTTAACATATCAAAGCAACCTAATTCACAATGATATATGACTAGGGACATTTAAGAATACAATTATTCTAAAGTTATTATCATAATTAAATATATTACGCAGATAATATATGTATAAATATGATAATTGAAATTGCTATTAAAATAACAAGATTCAAATATACAATCATCAATATGATTGGTTTTAGAGTATATACACTAACAGAAAAAGATACTAAATTTTTTCAAATTTAAATCAAATAGGCTTGGTAGTGAATATACTCATTGGAGTGTTAGATCTTCAAAGGTCGAATCATTATAAATCACTACATTTGATCTTCCCTACCTCTATCTCTTTATTTCTCTACACCATACTCTATTATTCTTGTTAAAATTGTGAAATTGTTATCCTTGATTATTTCAATCCTGATTATTGCATTGGTCAATCATCTATCTATTGTTTCCATGTGTAAATTGACAAGTAATGTTTTACAAGAACTGATTTAAATCTTAAAAGTATTAAAACTTTAAGACCCAATTCACCCCCTTCTTAAGTGGAATCCTTGGTTATAGGTGAGTTAGATGAACATACAATAACAATTATTTAAATGAACTAATATTGTATTCTAGTTATTAGATGTTAATTTTTAGAAAATAAATGACATTTAATGTTATTTTTCAAAATTATAAAAACATAAATGATATCAATTTTTATTCCCTAAGAATTGATTTATTATTTTATTTTTATAATAGTTTACAAATTGACATTAAAATGACATAAATTACAACAATTGATTATAGGTCAGTAGCTTTTTTGAGGTGTAATCCCTTAAATATCTAATATCAATCAACTATTTTGAAATAGTGAATAAAATTATAAATTTAAATGAAACTTAAAAATGAGACAATTTTTTTATCACCTTGCCAATAACGTGGTGTCAGCCTGTGAAATAGAGTAGACAGCTAATATTGCTCAAGAAGAAAAAAAATAAGATTATATTCGTTTTTCAAAAGAAAGTTAAATTCAATAGTTTATATGTAGACCAAATTTTATTTTATTCTTAGAATAAAAAATAATTTTTAATTACGAAAAGTTATATAAATACAAAATAAAAGTAAAAATAGTTAAATATCACGAATATTTATAAAAAAATTTTTAATAAAATACACGTCTATACACAAATAGTAAAAATCCCATTTTATAACATTTTTCCATTTGTTGTCCATTTCATGTATGAACAAGCACACATCCATCAAAGTACTATTGATAAGCGGAAAATTATTTTTGCCGACCACAAATTTATGAAAATAATAATAATCGTATAGTATTAGTTTAACTCATTTATTAAATATATTAATTCATCTATTTTTTAATTA
The DNA here is from genome assembly GCA_020226215.1 of Sindora glabra. Taxonomy (NCBI): domain Eukaryota; kingdom Viridiplantae; phylum Streptophyta; class Magnoliopsida; order Fabales; family Fabaceae; genus Sindora; species Sindora glabra. Next base: position 46,816,299 of record CM035230.1, on the reverse strand, counting down.
TTTTAATGAACAAAATTTGTATTATAAATTTATTTATTAAATTTAATTAATTATTATTTACATTAAAAGTATTTTTAATTACTAAACCCTAAACCCTAAACAAATTCGAAAATTTCCATTATTTTTCAAAGTGTTCGAGGAACTTCCAAGTTTTCTATACGTACAGATTGATATTAAATGTAGTAGTCTATAACTGCCCTTCCAATTCAGAAAAATTTTGTTGTATTAATTTATGCAATCAGTTTGGGACCCATAGAAAAATAATATCAACAGTAAGAAGTAGTTCCACTGTAATTTTATCTACTGTGTGCATTTACACATTAAATTTTTTTCAAACAATAAAAGAATTTTCTGAATCAGATTGTGAAATGGCTGTATGGTATGGGCAATTTTGATGATGTCGGAAGCCAAAAGAAGTGAAAAAGAGTTTCTGCATATCAATTAACATACAGGGATGAAAGCTAGCGGTCAAATTGTTAAAATAATATATTTCAATAAATGAATATAGTTTGTGCATCAAATAAGTAAAAATATTTTTTGTTATGTTGCAAAAAAATATAAAATATCAATTCATTTTTTAGAAATACATTTTCTTATGAAAGTTTTGTAAAATTTCATTTTCCATTGGAATAAATGAACACAAAATGTGTGTAGAGTTTTAAATTGCGAACTCTAATTTCAATATAGCACTTCGATCATTCTGCAATAACAACTTTGCTCCATAATATTCACATTTTTTCCACATTTAGCTGTAATTTTATTAATCCTAATATAATCATATTTGCGATTTCAATCACAGTTAAAATTAAATCATGATCTCTACGGATATTAATATTTAAAAAAAGAAATTAAATTTGTGAATCATAAATGGTATGCTGTAAGATTGTGACAGACAAGATGGTTGTATGGGCCATTTCATTTAGAGAAATTGTATGATGTAGTAGTGTATTGATACACTATCAAATCTTGATTTATTATATAATGTATCAAATTTAAATTAATAAAATAAATCTAATATATAATAAAATTTAGCGATATATTAATGTATCACTATATAAATAATACATCGTAATCTATCCCATTCATTTTGACACCAAAAGGAATGAAAATGACTTTCTGCTTATCCACTAAAGTTCATTGATGAAAGCCTGCTTGCAACCAAATTGTTCAAATAATACACATCAGTATTTAATATGCACCTATCAAATATAATTTTCATGAAAATAAGGGTCTGGATTGTGATTCCTCATCACGAATGGGTATTGAAAGGTACTATTTTATGTTAAAAAAAACCTTTATTGATTAGTGGCAAGTAGCAACAGTTTCGTAAACATCTTTCTTCGTCTGTTAAATTCTATAAGAGTGTAGTTTTAAAATTACAAATTTTTTTATCTCTTTTTATATTCATTTGATGGGAAAATTTTTTATTAATTTTCAAGGTACTTTTTTCAATTTTTTTAACCTCTAATTTTTCAAAGCATCCAAATATTAAAATATTTATTTTCAACCTTTTTTATATATTTTTTCCTTTCTTTTATAAATCCAAATAAAGGGTTAATGGTAAGGAAAAAAAAAGAAAATTTATACACTATCCCACTATGACAATATTAATTAAGTTTTATCAAGTTTTGTAAATTAGTTAAAGAAAAACTAATGGATCAAACGACAACTGTAAGTGGCCATCAAAATATACCATAACTCAATAAAACTCACCTCGAAAGACGAACTAGTCCAATGAAGTATCCAACTCGAAACTAAGAAAATAATAATTTACTATATAGTATATTCATAATTGTAATAGCAAATTATTTTATTGGCACAATTATAATTATTGTCCTCACAATTCATATAATATTGTACCCATAAATTTTATCAATTAAAAGAGAAAGATTTTATTTTAAATAGAAATAAAAATATATGAAATTTGGCTTAGTACACATACTAACACATATAAACAAAAGACTAAAACTACGATAATATTTTATTTTTCTTAAATATTAATTTTTATAATAAATTAAATATATATATTATCCTCACAAATTAAACTATTTGTTTGGAATCCTTAATGAATATTCTGATGAGCAAGATAATTTGAAATATAAATGTAAATTGTTTTTTAACTTCTTCAATTTAATATTTGAATTTGTTAAGTATTTGCATTGGTTAATAGTCTATAAATTTTGAAAATAAGTGAGAAAAACACAAATTTTTTATCATTTAAGAGTTGAAGTATTTTAAACTAATTCGAGAAATGGTTTTCAATGAACTTGGCATAAAAAACAAAATCCGAGAATTTCCATTTTTTATTTTTGGGTTGCCCTAAATTGTATTTATTTTATTTTAAATAAAATAAAATTAGGTATATAGCTCAATTATATGAGATATGGAAGTAATAAAGTGATTCAAAGCATTACATATTTACTTCATATTATATATATTGTGCTAAGAAAGCGATTTGGGTCTATTTAAGCATATTTAGTGTGGGACCTATTGTTAAGTGCATGATGAGTGGACTTAACTAGGGTTATATTATTATTGAAGTTAGATCCTATCTCCACATCGGATGTTTATGATTATTCTTCCTATTAGAACATTACAAATGATAGAAGGTATAGGAGTGGAAGACTCTATTCTCTATAAAGATATTTTGTATGAAAAATAGGAGACCCCAAAAGAATTTGAGTGATATACACTATTGCTAATTTTGACATTCTTTTATTTATGGTTCTAATCTTAATATGTGATATATAAAATTATGAATTCTTATATGTGGTATTATAGTACATCATATCAAATAATTTATTTAATTGTAATTTCAATTTAATTTTCATTGATTATTATTAATGTACAATTATGTTGATAAGTTAAATTGTAAAGTTGAAGTGTTGTTTTGCCATTTGAAAGTTATGCTTGATTTATATAATAAATTTAAATAGCAAAGTTAAATTGTTTTAAAACTCTTCAAAAAAATGAATTGCAAAATTGTTTTAGATTATAAGAACGAATTTCTCATTTTTGGCATTTTGTATACAGGATGATGGTTTGGTAGTTTTTGTACATGATGAATTATATAAACTTGCTCTCTCTCTCTCCCCCTATTTATCTATTTATCTATCTATCTATCTATATGAATTACAGAAACCTTTTTTTGAATTATATAAACTCATTATATATATATGTTTTGATGTTTTCTATATATTATAAAATGGAACTCATTTCGTATATATAAATGTTTGGCATTTCGTTATATGATAAATGGAAATTCATAATGATTATTCAAGAAACATGATTGGAAGAAAGGATTGCAATTATGCAATCTTTTTGAAACCGAGTGCTATATGTATATTTAATAATAATCGAATGTGAATATTTACAATATTATATCATAATTATATATATAATTTTGTGCATGTTATTCATGCTTTAGATTTTATGGTATATACTTTCTTTTCATTTAATTTGGCATGAATTTATCAATATTTTGAAAAGTTGATGATAATCACTAAAATTATTTTGATGTGTTTCAAGAATGAGACATATCTTGGAAAAAATTTTATGGAGGTGAAATATTTTTATGAGCAATTTTAATATATTTTTTCCTTTTTAGAATTGAGTTCATACAATTACATTTTTGTCACCACAATGATCATTTAACAAGCCAATAAAATTCTTTGGTAGTATTGGGGATGTTCTTGTTATTTAAACCAGTACATATAATCACCTGCGTACAAGAGGCTATTATGTGAGTTAATTTGGATGGCTTGGTGCTCTTATAATAATAAGTAAGTTGATCATCCTTCCACCTATAATTGTTGGATTTTTCAATTTTATTATTGTTACACTAACTTGATATTCTAAGAATATCTTAAAGTTTATTACTTTTTCCTCTCACAAGAGAATCTGTAATAACTTTAAGGTTCTTAATGTTTAAAAGAAACATGAGCTTTTGTTTATTGTCCATAATGTTGACTAAATTTTTGCTATTGTTGTTTTTATGAGCTCCAAGTGCTTTTTCCCTAAATAATTAATCTTTTCTAATTGAAAATCTGATTGGAGGAAATTATAATGATGGAATGATGATGTGGAATTAACTTTGACCATGATAGGTGTGAACATAGCACTTAGAGTTAAGATGCCCAATAATTTAACTGTCCAAAGCATCATGGAGCAAAAAACCTATTATTAGAAATAGGAGAAAGGTATGTAGTTTCTGATGAGGTTAAAACTGGCTAATTAATGGGAAGTTTGTTAATGTCAAGTATAATGATATTGGTGGTGTAAAGGAGTGTCTTTTAAGGATGGTTACTATTTCTACTAGACTTGGTGAGCTTGAATGCCCTGTTAATTATACTTTTCTTGTTAACAATGCCCTAAATTCCTTGCTTTCTTAGTTTAATGCCTTGAAAACCCATTACAATACCTAGAAAAAAAATAAGATGTTAACACTTTAATATCCATTTGTACTCAAGAAGAATAAAGGATGAAATATGAAGTTTCAAGGAGTGTGACCATAGTCAATTAACCATGTCCTAATATGCCTTTTAATAAAGGAAATTTTAAGTCCCAAGGTAGGGGTGGTCCTAAAGGAAACCTCAGTCATAATAACCATGGTCCTAAACCTATGATAATTAAAGATGAATGTTGACTTTGAAAGAACATAGGCCATAGGTGGAAGGATTAATTTTCTTATAAGAAGTATCTAGAAAACAAAAATAAGAAGAAAAATAAAAATGAATTAGGTAATTCTTTTGCTCTCATTTACTTTGAATCTATTTTTATAGATGTTCTAGTTAATTCTTAATGGATTGACTTTGGGGCATCTATCCATGTTGCTAATACCTTGTAAGGATTTAAAAGTAGGCAAAAATCAAGTAGGGATGAAGTCAATCTATGCATAGGAAATGAATAATGAGTGCAAGTGGAATACATAAGCATAGTTAAGTTGAAATTAAATTCAAGATTTGTTTTGTCTTTAAAAGATACTCTTTAAGCATTGTCCAAAAGATGGAGTTTGATTTCTTTATCAAAACTTCAAGGTTCAAATATTTATTTGAGTTTAAATAATGGATCTTATTAGTTATTTTATAATTCTATTATTATTTGTAATTGTTCAAGATTTAATGGTTTGTATAAGTTGAATCTTGATTCTAAACAATTTGACTCTCTTCATGCCATGAATGTTAGTGTTAAAAGGCCTTTTATTTGAGGAAAATTCTTTTCTTTTTTGGCATTAACGTTTAGGTCATATATCAAAAGAAAGAATTAATACATTTATAAAATAGAATGTTATTGAATGTATTGATAATTTTAATCATAATTGTGTTGATTGTATTAAAGGAAAAATGACTAGAAAAACTTATAAAGATTCTACTTATAGCAAAGAAGTCTTAGAGATTATTCACACAGGTATAAATGACCCTTTTAAGAAAACTTTGTGTGGGAATAAGTATTTTCTAACCTTTATAGAAACTTCTTCCATTGTGGCTATGTCTACCTTATAAATGATAAGTTAATCCTTTGAAAAATTTAAAATCTTTAAAGTTGATGTAGAGAAGCAATGTGGTAAATAGATTAAAATTGTGAAGTCTAACCATGATAATGAGTATTATGGAAGACCTAGTAATATAGGCTAGCTCATAAAACCTTTCACTAAATACTTGTAAGATTGTGAGATAATTTCCCAATTTACTACGTCCAAGACTCCTTAACAAAATGAAGTGGCTAAAAGATGAAATCATGATAAACATGGTAAGATTAATGATGAGCAAAACCAAGTTACCAAATTTTCTTTAGGGTAAAGTCTTAAAAGGAACTACTTATATCTTAAATAGAGTCTTCATCAAATTAGTACCCAAAACACCTTTTGAACTTTTCAAAGGCTAGAAACTTAATCTTAGCCAACTTCCAAAGTGAAGTTGTCATACTAAAGTAAAAATCTATGACCCTGTGGTATCAAAGTTAGATCCTAAAACCACCAAGTGATATTTTATGGGATATCCTAATGGATCAAAATGTCATAGATTTTATTGTCCTACTCATAGGATAAAGATAGTTAAGGCATTAGCAACAATGGTTCTTGAAGATAATGTTTATGATACTAGTGACCTTCAAAATGATGATAATATTTTAAAGGAGGCACTTGCTATTTTTCATATACTTGTTGTGCAACAAAGGGTTGTGTATCAAACTATTAATAGAATGCCTGATGTACAACATCATGAAAGTGTTGTGAATAATCCACCTAAATAAGAAGAACCCATTGTGCTTATTGATGTTTCTATTAGACATTTTGAAAGTGTAAGAAGGTCTACAATCTTAAATGATTATGTTGGGTACTTGGATAAGGCTAATTATGATATTTACTAGATTACTGATCCAGTGAGTTACAATGAAGCAATTTCTTGTAGAAATCTAGTAAATGGATAAAAGCAATGCATGATGAGTTTTAATTAATGTATTCTAATGCAGTATAGGAGTTAGTGAAAATTTCAAATGGTTTTAAACCCATTTGTTACCAATGGGTGCTTAAGAATAAAAAGGAATTGAATGGCAATATTGAGCAATTCACGACAAGATTGGTAGCAAAAAGGTATACATAGAAAGAAAGGATAGACATAAAAAGAAAAATAGCAAGATTTTTTAAAGATCATTATGGTGTTAATGGCTCATTATGGTCTGGAACTCCATCAAATGGATGAAAATTGCCTTCTCAAATGGAGATTTGCATGAGGAAGTCTATGTGCAATAACCAAAAGGTTTTGTTGAAAGTGGAAATGTACATTTAGTACACAAGTTGAGGAAGTCAATCCATGGTCTTAAATAAGCATCCAGGTATTGGTATTTAAAATTTGATAAAATCAACATTTCCAATGGTTTTGTTAAAAATAAGGTTAATCAATGCATATACCTCAAGGTAAGTGGGAGTCACTTCATTGTTCCTATTCTATATGTGGATTATATGTTACTTGCTAGTAGTGGTATTAATTTACTTCATGAGACCAAATCTATGCTATCTTAATCTTTTAATATAAAAGACCTTGGTGACACATCTTTTGTTTTGGGTATTAAAATCCGTAGAGAAAAGCTTAGACACTTGTTCAGACTTTTACAAAAGGCCTATATCAATTGTATTCTTGAAAGGTTCAGCATGGATAAATGCAAACATGGAGATATTCCTATTTCTAAAGGTGATAAATTTAGTAAAGACCAATATTGACTCCAACTCAAGGCCTTCAAGGATTTACTATGACAATTCTGCAATAGTAATGTTATCAAAGAATAACAAAACATCAAGTGGTTCTAAACATATTGAAATTAAGTCCCCTGCAATTAGAGATTAGGTTAAGAATGATGACATTCTTGTTCAACACATTGACACTAAGATAATGATAACATATTTCAAACATCGGTGTTTTAAGTTCTTTTGATATAATTGGTTAGTGGGAGAGTTTATATTATGAACTTATTCATGTTGCTTTTGCAATTTGTTTTTATGAACTTATGTACCTTATATTTTCCATGCATGTTATGGAACCTAGATATCATTGTGATAGAGTTCATGCACTATCATGAATTTATAAGTTTATCTCGAGACATAGTTGTTTCCATGGTGAAAACATTGTTTGCCTTAGCATAAATGTAAACTATAGTTATCTCTTTGGGGAGATGAAATTGAAACTAATGTCGTATTTATAAAAGTAGCTATAGTTGTCTCCTTAAGGAGATGGTTGTTTATTTATTAGTGATATCTTCATAAAAGGATTACAAAGAGAACATTTACACTATAGTATGGAAAGATCTCTTGGTCATAATATAAGTGTAATTACACCATCATGTTTTTATGATTATGTCAATGAGGTAATTGGCTCTTCTAGTTATGGATGTACTATATAATAAATTGGTGTATCATCATTTGTAGTTCAAAGCTAGATGCTTTGTTGGATCCAATTATGTTTTGAGGTAAATTTTATTAAGTTATAATTTATTTTGTAGCCACTTATGTTGTGATTGATCTAAAGTCATTTTCTTTAACTGATGTTCAAATTTGACTAAACCTAGTTAATGTTACCTAAATGGAAGAATGTAAGAATTTTCTTATTTTTGAGTTGCTGCTAATTTGATTTACTTTATTTTAAGTAGAATTGTATTAGGCATATAACTCAATTATATGAGACCTCAAAATAATAAAGTGATCCAATGGGTTAGATATTTACTTCATATATATATTGTGCTAAGAAAGTGATTTGAGTTTGTTTAAGCATTTTGGTGTAGGGCCTATTGTTGAGTTCATGATAGGTGGACTCAACTAGGGTTATATTATTATTAATATTAGGTCCCTCTCCCTATTGAATGTTTATGACTATTTTCTTTGTTAGAGCTTCGCAAATGGCAAAAGGTGTAGAAAGGAAAGACCCTATTATATACACATATATTTTGTGCAAAAAAATTGGAGATCACGTATTAATTCAAGAGATATGCACTATTGCTAATTTTAATACTCTTTTATTATTGATTCCAATCTTGATATGCAATTTATAAAATTATGAATTCTTACAGACCTATCTTTCCGAATCTAAAATTTTTTGTTGGATAACTTTATGCAATCAGTTTGGGGCCTACAGAATAATAATATCAACGGTAAGTAGCTGCACATTAAAATGTACTGGCGAAAGCTACTTGCAGCCAAATTGTTGAAATAGTATACACCAGCATTTAACATGTACTTACCAAATATAGTTCTCATGAAAGTATGGCTCTGCATTGTGATTCCTTATCACAAATGGGTATTTGAAAGCAATATCCTGTGCTCAAAAATCCTTTTTGATTAGTGCCAACGGTATCATAAATAACTTTGTTTGTTAGTAAACTCTATTTTTGGATATAACAATGATATACGCATTGATATTGAGATCCGAAAATAAATTAAGAACTATTATTAGTAGAACAAATTTATAAAACTCAATATAATGGATATAAAAGATTTAGAATTTGATATTAAATTTTGTTTTCAATACCTATAGTATTTCTGATTAGGATAAGTGTATACAAATTATCATTCAAAATTGCAACACAGTTTTTTTTTTAATTTTAATACAATTATAAATTTTATATAAAAATTCTAATTTTAATTGAAAATTTGACAAGAGTACGTTTCATGCGTATTTAGTCCGATAATTCAAAATTTTAAAGCACTTTGCATCGAATAGGTAGTAGGCATTGTCGGCCAAAAAAAAAAAAATAGGTAGTAGGCATTAGGTGAGACGTAAAAATTAACATATGGCCTGTGACATTAATGCACTTCAAACTTATCCATATATTTAATGTCAGCGGCCATGTATCTTCTCATGAGATTCCACGTAATTTTGGTTCTATGATAAATTAATTGATAATTAATAAGGTAGATGGTAGTTAATTTATTAGAAGTATTTACTAAAATTTAGTTGAAAAATGTACAATAATATAAATGGATATCTTGATATGGATAGATATATAAATTAAACTCATTCGTATCATACTTGTTTTGAAATCAAATTATATTAATGCAATCAAAGTAATCAAAATAATAATATAATTATTCAAAATTTATTTAATTATATTTATGAAATTAATTATTTTTTATCTAAATAATAATTAAATAGTTTCAAACTTAATTAATTATGCAATTTTTCATGAAGAAATTAAAAATATTTCTTCATATATTTGACTACAAGTTTACTAATCTGCATTGGAAAATTGAAGTGGAAAAAAAGAAAAATAAAAATAGCCAATTTGATTAATGGGAGAGAGGTTAATACTTTACTAGAAAAAAAATTAGAGGGAACCCAATACATTGATCATCATAAATAAAGAAATATTTCCTCTATTTCTTTTTAAGTGTTGTTTTAGAAATAAATGTTTGTTTCTATTTATCTATCATTTTAGGAAACCAAGATTACATTTATTATCTTCTTTCAAATGTTACCATGACTATTTTAATACATGCTCAACAAGTTTATTTATCCATTAATTTTTAATGGAGAATATATTAGTAAATTACAATTTATCTATCCAAAAAATTAAAAAAATTTATTACTTTCTTTGATCCGTATGTATTAACCTTAAATGACCCTTAGAAAGAATGAAGGAAATAATATTTACCAAAATGAAAGAAATAATTTTTTTGTACCACCTACAAGATTGAGACGTTTATCAAATTCAATCGGGATAAGGTCTTCTTATATTTTTCAAATTTTTCTCACATCCATTTTTTGAACTAGTAGAAAAAATATAGAAAAACCCCTTCAACTTTAGGGTGGTTAGAATTCGCTAACTTCAACTTTGAAAGCTTAGACATCACCTTCTTAAACTATTAAAACTTGAAATTAACACCTATCATTTACTCTATTTTTTTGTATCAAATTATATTATTTTTTCATGAATTTTTCAAACAAGAATCACAATATTATAGAACATTTGTTTATTTCATCATTTTTTACACATAATTTTGCTAGGGATTTTTAAATATTTAATTAAATTTTTTTATGCTTAATTTAATTTCTATTGATATAAATTATATGCAAAAGTAGACAAGATAAACCAAATAAAAAAATTACCAAAAATGTTATGTAATTTGATAGAATGAGAAATTAAGCTGATTATGAGTGTTAATTCAAAGTTTGGTACAGTTCAAGAGGATAAAATTTAACTTTTCAAAATTAGAGGGAGCAAATTTTAACCACCCCAAAGTTCAAGGAGATATTTAACATTTTCTCTAAAAAAAACGTTAAAACACAATTTGATACTTATGAGATAAATAAAAGATAGTTTGATGACAAAATAATCATTTCGAACATTGATTATGACTTAACGATTAAAGCTAATTGTCTCTTTACGGAATTGAGAAGAAGCTTGTATATATTTTAAGGTTAGAGGAAAGTTTTATGTAACTTTAACTAAATTTGGGGAAGGCAAGTGTTATATATATATATATATATATATATATTTCTTATTCTCCATAGTACTCTTGTTGGCAATCAGTTTTTCATGGGATTTTTTTGTTCGCGTTTGTAAGATTATTATACTTAGTTCATAATAAAAGCAAACATTGAAATGTGTGTATCTCTGAAAATAAATTTTGGTCAACATTTTTCATATTATTTCTACGGAGAGAAGTGAATATTATGACATAAAAATATCTAAGTTTTGTAAAAAAAATTATAATGTATACTTCACATTAATACATCACCTATTGTCATTGCTAATGTTCATTGACCAATTATTATTATTATTATTGATCACCGGTAATCCACAAGGACTAGTCAATTTTTGGCATTGGCCACAATTGTTAAAAGTTGATTAGTTAACTTTCATAGATCACACAGTTTCCATTCATAGACAATTTTACATGAAAGCAATTTTAAAAAACTTGACAAATTTTTATATGACATAAATTAATCATAAACACAATATTTTAACATCGCAGAAGGCATATTAAAGAGCCCACCGCAACAAATCACCACTTCATTTGTATCATGATTAAAATTGTAATAAAAGATCAAATTTTCTATGGATATATTGCTTAGGCACAAGAATACTGATTAGATGGACCTATGACACATATAAGCATAGGAAATAAATTATCATGAAAAAACAAACCCATGGCATAAATGATTTTTATTTATCATAGGTTTACGCATGGCTAATAAATCCTTCTAATTACAAGTACAAACATGGTAAGAATGGTACATATATGGCTAATAACTCATACTACCATGATCAGGATCATAAAAAAAATTTGCCACATAAACTAATTGGCTAGATAAAACAATATTTATATATCCAAATTGAATAGACCATCCAACCAATTCAATTAGGTACCATCCATTTAGTTTATGTTTTCTGTAAATTAACTAATAAGTTAGTTATTAATTGATAGTTTATAAGTTAGCTAATTACATAAGTTTTCTACAAAATTTGCTATAAAGTTTACTAAAAATGTAAAATGATAATATAAATAGATATATAAATTGAATTAAATATATTTATTTTAAGATCAAATTATATTAACATAATCAATATGTTCAAAATAAAAAATAATAAGTCAAAATTTAATTAATCTTATTTTATGATGTTATATTTTTATTTACTTACATAATTTGTATATAATTATTATTAAAGGAATAGGGTGTCAATCAATTAAAAGGAGAAGGATACATTTGAAAATAAAATATCAAAGCTTTTATTTTATATAAGTTTGTGCAGGAATCACCTTTAAAGACTAACTTATAACTTATTTTAGTTTATTTGTTGTACCAAATAGAGTTGTAGTTTGGACACTAGCTAAGGAGCATCAAACCTTATCATCATGCCAATTTCCTTATTTAATATTATAATATAATATATTTTATACAAAGTTTTATTTGGTTGGTTGACTTCATAAATATAAACACATACATGTTGTACTAATTATATAATAAAAAATTATAGCATAAATAGATGCACAATCTTAATCCATCCTAAAAAGTACTATGACTTTATTTTAAAACTTATTTTTATAGATTAAAACCCCATATGTTCTATCACTAATTACATAAATTTATTTCTCATGAATTTCTTATATCAATTTTATCTAATACAAGTAATAAATTAATCAATTTAGTCTCTCTATTAGTATTTTCATTAATGAGTTAATGACGATAGAAATAAAATCACTAGAATAATAGATAAATAACATGAGGTAGAAGAAATGGATACTAAAATTTTGTGAAGTACCAATTCAATATAACATACAATTATGAGGGACCTAATATGAAAAGAAAAATTAAAAGAATTAGTCAACAATAATTTAAATATTAATTTTTTTTATAAAACTCTAAATATGCATTTTCAAGTTTAAATTAACCAACAAATAAAATGTTTGAATTTACATTAGTTAATTAAAATTATATATATATAGTCAAAAATTTGTACATTGTACTTGTATGTGATCCTTTTGAATGTGTATGATAACAATACACATAATTAAATTATTGCAAATTAAATTCAATTCTAAACTAAAATATTTTTCCACCAATTGTTAACTAAAATATTATGAGATAGAAATGAAAATTTTTCATTTTTCAAACAATTTTTTTTTATTTTCTAAATATTCCTTAGAAAATGGTAGAGTTATATGAAACAAATTCTTATATAAATCATTACTTTACACCATCATGCATATTCAAATATAAACATATGTTTATATTAAAATTATTATAAATTCATCCACTTTTAATTTTTTATTTATAATATCCATTTAGTCCCTCACAAATATAAGTTATATCATTTAACTCCTTATAAATTTTAAATATCAATTTCATTCCTCATATATTATTTATATCTTATTTTATTACTTCCATGTATCAAGTCATTAAGCTATCACCAAAAGTACTAGTAATGGGCCTAATTAATCATTTTATTATTTATAAGGAAAAAAATAATACAAATATAATTAATAATGGGCTAAAATGGGGTTTTAGATTATTTTAAGTAATCCATGCTATCAAATATAATCCACATAAAAAGGTTTAACATAATGATCTTATTATTATTATTATTATTATTATTATTTCACATAATTATTACTTTCTTTTTTTGAATGAAAATTTACTTAATATTACAATGATCAATATATAATATTAAATATAATTAATTTAATATTATTACAATATGTATTTTATATTATTATTTTTATATAAATATATATAATTATTTTTATATTATTACAATATGTAGTTTAACTGATTTGATTATGATCCATCTACTTAGAGTGGAAACTCAATTAGTTTGGTATTTTTTATCTCTATAATGGAAACAAGTAAATTTTTTTATTTATATTGTGATATAAGTAATATTTTGTTGTAGATAAAGTGTTCCCATTGCTTAATTCATGAAATAAGTAATATTTTATTATGAATAAAATCTTTTTGTAGTATAATTTTTTAAGCTTGTATACTTATTTGAATTTTTTATTTCTATAACAAGAAATAAAATCATTGCAAGTTTTAGATTTTCACTTAATTAGATACATGGAATAAGTAGTAATTTGTTGCAGTGAATACACTGGGGCATATAAGTTCCCATAAATACCACCTTCAACGGCACAAATTTCCAATATCCTTTCTTGGTGGTGTAATAAAGAGAGTCTTGAAAGATGTGCTTCACAAATTTCCAATATGCTTTCTTGGTGGTGTAATAAAGAGAGTCTTGAAAGATGTGCTTCATACCATGTGGATAACAAAAATTTCATGCATGTTCCAATTATGTCATGTATTTTTATTTATAATTAATAAATAAGGAATAATTATTAATTTTGTATGGTTCATACATATTAAAATTTTAATTTTTTAATTTTCAAGACATTGAGAACTATAGAAATTAACAATTATTTTTTATTTATTAGATATGATGAACTACACGTGAACATACAAGAATTTTCCCATGGACAATATATGCGCTATCTTAGCTGCATTTATGATCACTTGCTACAAAATATTGAGGAAGAGCAATGAGAATGGGGCAGTACTGTAATATTGTAAAATTATTGGATATTATATTCTTATTAGTTGAATCAGACACAATAATGTAATATTTTACAGAATCAATCTTAAAATTATTAAAATTCTTCGTAATACATGATTATGTTAAAGAAATGAATTTTTAAAGGTTCATTTGTTTTAATGAAAAATACCTTCTATAAAAATGAATTTATTTAGTTTCAATTATAGATAATTATAAAATTTTAATTAAGGTAACAAAAAATATTTTATTTGTTCAATGTTATATAAAGGTAACTAATATCATTTACTTCAAGTGACTTCAAGATTTTATGCCTTTTACTAGCTCTAATATAGCATATATTATCTTGAAGATAAAGTTATTTTCTCTCTTTAATTGATTTTGTAAATTATTTTTCTAATTAATTACAAGATATACATGTACTATGAAAGCCTTTCACTTATTTATAAACAAAACGATTTTTTTTAACAGAACAAAATATCTCATGAGAAGCAAACAAACCCAGAAAATGAAGCTTATAAATCCCATAGTTATTTCCTTGGATGCCACAAACTGCACTATCCTTTGTAGTTAACACTAGTCTTTTCTTGCATGAAGAATGAGAGAAGTGCATCATTCCATGTGGACAGAGACATTGTGGGCTACACTGTGTACTGTGGCTGCAATTATCCTCACCTTCTACAAGATATGGAGGAATATCTCAAAGTACAATGGAAATGGAGCAACACTTCCCCCAGGTTCCATGGGTTTGCCCTTCATTGGCGAAACTATTCAGCTCATAATTCCAAGTTACTCACTTGATCTCCATCCCTTCTTTAAGCACAGGATTCAGAAGTATATGTTTCACCTTCTCTCTCTATTCCTTTTAATTTTTCACTTACTTCATGCCCTCCATTTTTATGATTTATATTTTTATTTGCATTTTTGATAAAAGTAAACACAAAATGCGGCGCATTGCAAATTAAAATGAAGTTAAATTACAATTTCAGAAATCAGAATTAACTGCAAAGGCTTGTGATAGTTTGGGTTTAAATTGCCCAAGGCTCTCTACAACTAGATTATTGCTGTTGTAGAGAAAGTTCTGCAACCGTAAATTCTCAAAATTTTGCCTTTCATAATTTTACTGTCATATTCTTAAGATAACTGCAGCTATATACCAACTAGGAACTATATTATACACGTAATTGTGGATTAAACATATGTATTTGTTTGATCCAAGAATTCAGATTGTGGGTGGTAACATGTGTTGTAGCCCCATATTGCGGATGCTGTGTTTTCTCTCGGAGCCACCGATGTGTGTTGTGTTGCGGTTGCTACATTGCACACACTGCTCCGGCCGCAATGACCATCGATAAAATTTTCTAATAAAATAAAAGATCAAAATCTTGTATTTTACTTCCAAATAGATTTTTATTCAATTTGATATGACTTTACATGGAATAAAAAAATAATAACATCATATAATATAGATTAATACGTACTATATTCATTTTTTATGTATGGACAAAACAAAATTTCAATACTAGATTGTTCACAACTTTCTTTTTTGTTACAACTGCGTCCTTAGAACATATTTCACAATTGCAACTACAATCAGAAATCATGGTTTGATAGATCCAGGGATTTAAATCGTGCGCAACATGACAGTCATGGACTACATCACATCTGTAATTTTTTTTTTGCAATTTTACATGTAATTTTACTAATCATAGCGAAAATACAACTGCAATTTAGAATACTAATTGATCTAATTAATAATATCTTTTATGACCCAAATGTTTTGTCTTTCCAGATATGGTTCGATTTTTAAAACTAGGGTGGCAGGATATAATGTTGTAGTGTCTGCTGATCCGGAAGTGAACGAACACGTATTCCAGCAAGAAGGGAAATCAGTTTATTTGTGGTATATAGATGCAATTCCAAAGACACTTCTGGCAGAAGGTCACAGCGTACAACTTTCTGTTGACTCTTTCCACAAATACGTTAGAAGCCTTATCCTCAATAACATTGGCATTGAAAGAATCAAACAAAACTTGATTCCTCAATTCGAGGACGAGATCAGGAAAGCATTGCATGGCTGGTCTAATCTGGAAACCATCGAAGTTAGACATGCTGTCTCCCATGTAAGCAAACTTTATTTTTATTCTTCTGATACCTTCTAAATAAAATTAGTTAAGTTTGGACCAAGCAATTTTTTTTACTCCATGTTTTAAAAATTAGACTGAACAATAAACGAAAAAAGTCATTGAATCACATTTCAATTTGGTTCAATCAATTGGAAAAAAAAGTTAAATTAATTTTTAGCCGGATCGAAATTCTGATTATTTCATAATGTAATCAAACCGAAAAGCATGCTATTGATAATTTTTTTGCCACAAGTTTATTTTTTGTATTCCTTAGAAAACTATTATTTTATAGTATAATTTATAATTTGTATGTATTTACGTATGTAGCATGTAATGACTAATATCTTGGCATTAATTGCATGCAGCTGGTTTTCTCCTTCGCTGCAAAGCATATCTTCGGTTATGATCATAATGAAAAGGCAGAGAAGTTGGGAGATATCGTTGTCAGATTGTTTGATGGGTTGGTTTCATTTCCCTTGAATATCCCGGGCACCACATTCCATAAAAGTCTCAAGGTACAAAGGCAATAATGCCTATCAATTATTTCTCTGGAGGAGTAGCTAGAAGTTGTAAATCAAATATAGGGCTATTCTTTTAATTTTTGTAATTCTTTTAATATATATATATGGCCCTCGATTTTTTATATTTTTCTCCTTTCAAATAGATTGCAGAAGGGTGTTGTTTTTCGTACAAACTTCGGTTTTAATAAATTTTTATAAAAAATTCTATGTGAGTAAACTATAATTTAGTCCTCGAATAATTCAAAATTCTCAAAATTTTCTACGAATTTTTATCTCAATTTAATTTTAAATATTTCAAATATATCTAAAGTTCGTTTAGAATACTAAAGGTGTTTCAAAATAGTCCTATCGTTAGCTTTTATTGACTAAGCTGACAAATATAGTCCTGTATGACACCATGAAATCCTTATATGGACAATTTTTTAGCCTAATTGGACCAGTTTGATTGGGAACCGTGAGATAATACGGGCCATATTAAATCTTAAAAAATTTATTCTGGCAAATATGTGGTTGACTCAGATTTAGGCAGTAGACAACCCATTGAAAACTCATAAACCCAACGTGAACTAGTAATTCGGTTGGAAACCGGTTACATTCTTCTTTAAAAAATTTATAGGCCCTACAAATTGTATTGTATTGTATTGTTTATATTGTACATTGTATATACAAGGAATTGAACCTAATTCAGTTCTGCCCCGATAAGTGGCATCACCACTATGCTGAAAGCCTTTTGTAGAATATAAAAATATTCTTATATTTTAGAATATTATATAATTATTATGAAAATGTCAAACTATTACTCATTTATTATTTTTAGATATTGTACTTTTGATCATTATTCATAAATGTTACATGTACATATATTTACTATATATATATATATATATATATATATATATATATATATATATATATATATATATATATATATATATTAAACTAAAAAATACATGAAATAAATAAAGCACTATATTATGTATAAATAATATTGTTTGATTCAACTACTAGTTTAATGGATTCGTTTAAACACATATATATTATATATATCATGATTTTTAATAAAAAATTTTAAAAAATGGCCATGTGTGTATCTAGAAAAATTCAAATAATATTCCAAAATATTTTTATATAATAACAAGTTTTATATTTTTAATATTTTTATACACATTTATACACAAACATAAGAAGTATATAATTTAGTTCAACCACCCAAGTTAACTGATTGATCCAGTTCAAGTTTAAGTCACTACCTTTTTTGGGCTGGGTTTTAATACACTACTCTCATCCTTCTTTTCCCATTCTTGTATACAATGGACATTATATATTCATGGTCTTCTTGTTCCCATCCAAATACTCATCTCTGCCAGTAGCTTTCAATGGTTGGCTAAAATTTTCGTTATATGAAATAGTGTTTAATTTAATTCTTATCAAACAGGGGTTTTAGCTTTTCATAAGATAAAATAATCTAAGGTTCCCATGAGTTATAAATAATCACATTGAATATAATAATTCAAATTAAATCAATGTGGAATTGTTTGTTAGTTCTAATTTTGAAGATTAATGTCAAGATCATTTTGAGAAACCTTTGAAACATTCAAGATTAAATTGAGACCAAAATTTCTTTGAAGACTAAATTGAGATAATTAAAAAAAGATTCTTTCAAGACAAAATTGAGACGTCCAAGATCTTTCTAGAGCAAAATTATTAATTTACTACTTATAATTTGGTGAAATTTTTTAGTTTTTGTATTAACTGCAATGTGTTCATAAAGTTGTAGTTTTATATGAATATGATAAGCATATAAAATAAGTTATAATTTTATAAACTGATGTTGCAACACAATGTTTTTAGAAATTTGCAACTCATTTTTATGACTTATGACCTAAGTATTCATGAGACATTCAAGTGTGTATTGTAACGAAATCCTAAAATAAATGACTTTTGTTCTCCGCCAAGGAAAATTGTTTGAGACAACAATTTGCTTTGTTGGTAATTAAAACCCAGGAAGGGAAAAAGGCCTATGAAGTTGTGAAGAAACTGGTGGAGGAAAGACGAAAATCATCAGAAAAGCCAGGATCAGATGATTTTGTTGGTCAAGCGCTGAATGAAATGACCACGAAAGGGTACTTGACTGAAGATTTTGTAGGCTTCTTTTCACTTGGCCTCAGCCTGGCAGAAGTGGAAACCATTTCAGCTGCCTTAGCTCTCACCATCATATTCATTTCGGATCGTCCTGATGTCATTCAACAACTTGAAGTAAGTAGATTTGGACTTTCAGCTTTGTCACGATGCAGGTTCTGGTATAATCTATGTAGCAATGGCATGTCTTCACTTAAAATTGGGTTAAATGACCAACGTAAAATTTTTTTTTACACAATCGCATGATCACTAATACATGAATTTAAAAATTTTAGAGGATCACCCATACACTTCTTCTAAGCTTTGCTTTTGCCAAGTAGAGTTACAATTATACGTTTAGGCAGCATGCACTAAATGAATTTGAAGAAGGACACACTATTACCTAAAAAAGAGATAAGGTATTAATGTGTAATACAAAATAATGCCTCTCTTCTAATTCGGTTGGTGCAAACAAATGAAGTGCATATGGTATTAACTAAGTCTTTTTGCTGCCAATTATAAAATGTCTTGCCTTATTCAACAAATGTAAGTTATTTGTCAACACTACAAGAAAAGAGCCCTGAAGCAACGATAGTTATCATCCTTTTAGATTCACACCAACAACAATGTTGTTGGTTTAAGGTCATCTTATCTTCGTAGCATTTGACTGCTAAGGCAACGACATAATATGATGTTTTTTTAATTGATCTATAGTGAAGACAATGCAATAAATGTCGTGGATTGCAGCTCGATGACATGGCAATAAACACTAAGAAACAGCAAAGTCATCATTTTGAATGGCTAGCTGTATTAACAACATTTGTCATCACTTTATAATTATCAAAAATATTATTAAATTATTAATTTTCTGCCAAGAGCAATGAGTTTTGTCATAGATTTAAGGTTTTTTTTAGAAACTCCAAAGTAAATATATAATTTTTAAAATTACAATGCCAATTATAACACTATATTAAATAGGAAAGAAATAGATACATATATAAGATAATAATAAGTGGTATACACTAATGTACAAGTCATGTAGAGGAAACTCAAATAATTAGATGCAATACAATAAAACTATAGTGCTCTTACATCAACATTATCCTTATTAGATACAAACTTATAAAGCTAGAATTCTAGTAGAGGCCATCATTGAGCAAATCTGGTAAGTAGTGTTAGAGGACGTATAGGTGGTAGTGGACAAGATGATAGTGAATGAGGGCATCGAAGGAGGGACCCTAAGCACCAAATTAACCATAAGGAATTGTAGTTTCACCACCTATCATTGCAACATCTTATTTTATCTACTAATGTCTTCTCATGCTTCCTCTTGTGCCTACTAATTCACAATAATGAAGCATTGCACATCATCATCCAATGATGCATGTTGTTGCTAGCTTGGTGGATATACTGTAGTAAATAAACTATTGTCAACAATTCGTCTAAGACAATAACCAACCCCTTTCCTATGCCTTTAACTAGTGCTAGCACCTCATCAATAATAATTGGCATGCACAACAATGACTAAATGCTAAAGTAGGTTATTACTATAGATAAGTGGTATAAATGTCTAGAGTCTTATGCTTAAGTCTAGAAAATGAAATTATAAGTACAAAATAGTAAAAATTAATTAAGATGAAATTGCAAAGTTACTTACATAATCAACCTCAGCCTTCAAATGCACTCCTTCCTTGGATGGTTTAGAAAGTTGTTTCTCCATCAAAGGTTGCAGCACATTGATTTCCTTATTTCTTTAATCTAGTTTTGAAATAGAAGATACAATATTAGTAAAGTTAGTAATAATTTTAATTTTTGGAATTTGTAAGTCAAAGTACTTTCTCTTAACAATACATTGATATACTCTTTGCTTTGTGTCAACCACTATACTTCTTATGTGCTCAATTTGTCAAATTTTGACCTTGATATTTGTTACAAATTCAAAATGAAAAACATGCAAATATAAGACTCACTTTAAAGATATTTTAAAATATTTATAACCAAGATATAAATATGATAATACTCTATAATCATTAAAGTTAAATAGCCTGCAACATTCATCCCAATATTGTTAAGACATATCATGCAACTTAGACCACTAGGTCCTCTTGATATCTTGAATGAAGTCATGACCCTTGTTATCGATAAAATAAGTATGTAAATCACTCTTCCAATCATTTTATGAATTAGTTGCAATCTAATTAATGCCTTTGATAACACAAGGTAACTCTCGCTCATCAACATTGATATTCCCAAAATATTGATAAAATAAAATAATGGTATGTGAGGTTTAAATAAAAGTAATTTATATGAATTTTTTAACCAAATTACCTTTTTTAGTTTTCCATTTTAATAGCCTAACTTTAACTAATATAAATATTATAACTATTTTTTACCACTAAAGTTGGCTTTTAGTGTTTTCAGGTGACTAGCATTGATTTAAACAATTTAATTTTCTCAAAAAAGTTAATTTTATTACAATCATTCAACTTAAGTCTTATATTTTTTATAACGAAAGAGTTTGACTATTTTTCTATTAGAACATTATTAATAGTTTTCATGTATTACTATTAAGTTGTCAACATGAAAAATATTGCATATGGCTTATAGATTTAAAATTTTCATATTTATTCTAGGGTTTAAATATTGCATAAGCATGTAATATTTATATCAATTATTAATGTAGAAACATAACATTAAAAAAATTAACTTGCAACCGTTATAAGATTACAATTATTATTAAAGTTATAACTATATTATGTAATATTTATTTTATGTCACTAAAAAATAATATAATAGCAAAAAATAATAGGACATAGAAACTTTTTAAATTACAACAAAGGAATATTTTAGGTAAGTTTGATTAGAAATGGTGAACAAATTTCAAATCTTTTTTACCATAAATCAATATTGCTTCAAAAATTTATCCATTACAATCTAACTTTAAATTTCAAACAATTTTTAATCAATAATTCTAGTTTTATTTAATTGAATTTGTGGAGTTTGAATTTTTTTTTACTAGCCTTACAACAAAATATATATGACAAGTTAAAAGTATTAAACAAGAAGAATATTAATTGAACAATGCAAAAAATTAGTTGGGCAATATTCAATGATCTTTAAACCTCAACACTCATACCTAAGTCCTATGGAAAGGCTCCATGGATAATCATATAAGTACCCTCTAGTCGTGAAAAGTACTTTTGGTTTTCACCAATAGGATTTCAAGTTTGCATAACCTTTTTAAACTAAATCAAAAGTGGTTAACCTTTATTTTTTAGAATAAATACTTGAAAGTTAATTGACCTAGACTTTTTATGCATTGACCAGGTAGTAATAGCTTGGAAAATTAATCACAATATTAGTAATATATATGTATGAATGGGGTTATTTTAATGTATAAAAAATTAAGACCAAGAATTCCTAACTCAACCACGTGCAAGTTAGAAGGGATCTCATGATGGATCCACTCCATTGTCTTCTCTATGATAGCTAGGTGTAACATTGACCATGACTATGTAGCAATACTATACTATTACAATAAAATTTAATTACTAATAGGACAATCACATAGGACATATGTTTATAATATTGCAAATAAAATTTAATTATTAAAAAGATAATCATAAAGATCTATGAAAAAGAGTACAAGAACATGAATGAATAACATTTATTACATAAATTGTGAAGCTTCATTACATAATTATAACAATTAATTTGAATCAATAATGCTGAAATTAGTGTGCTTATCTTTGTAATCAATTTCAACCATATCATCATCCTCTAATTGCTTTTCATTTATGCCATTATCATCTGAGATATCATTGTCATTTATGAAATCATTAGCACCTTGTGTGTTAGCATGAATATCTTTTGAAGATGAAATAAATTGAGGATCATTATTCAAATCAATCAAGTTAATAATGTCTAAATATTTAAGGTCAACTGAGTGTAAAATTTTCTAAGTTGGTGTCTTGTAATATTAGGATGCTTCTATCATTTTAATCATTATCCATAAGATCCCATTTATCAATCATCTCATCTATGTCATTAAGAATTTCTCTACATGGTTTGGTAGTTGAGGGATCATCTTTAACTTGAAAGATCCAATTCATGTAAAATGAATCAAATCTATTTTCTATTTTTTGTGGGTTCATTATATCTAATTGTTGGTAAAACATGTTTATGCACTTCTTACATAGACATTTCACCAATCCCTCCTTGTTAATAAAATTTTTAGCTCTCTCAACAAATATTATAGCATCATTCTAGTACCCATTAGATAATCAATTGTGCAAAGTTATCCAACTTTTTATCAACAAACATCTTGTCAATGGTCAATGACATAGTATATTAGATAAGATTTAATCATAATAGGATATTTCGTATGTCTCCTAAATTCACCTTATCATAACAACACTAAAGGGTAAAGCCTTATCCCATTTGAGTTCTTCCTGTAATTATTATGTCCTCAATTATCCATGTTATTGTTTCTAATTTTACAAATTTTAGTAGAAATTTCCCCCATAGTTCTCCTAAGTGTGCAATTATACTCAAGTACAATGTAAAATAGGAGAACAAAGAAGACATATAAAATTCCTACAACATGAAACAATATGTGGATAAATTGACAACAATAATTTTAGTACCAATCCCAAATTATCTAAAAATAGGACAATTCAAAGGTTAGTTAGCCTTTATAGACTAGTCAACCCCTAAATGAATCTAGGGTTCTAGTGCTTAGTACAATGAAGTTAAAATTATTGTAAATCTACAATTATAAGTATTTTAACTACTTTTTAATTTATCTGTTTTCCTCTTCTTTATTTAACTATATTAATTTTAACTCATAGATCTTTTATTTTTCATTGTGTAATATTTCATACATTATTAAATTTACTTCTATGATAAATTTAATTATTCTCATTTACCATTGTTTACTCTTTTCTATAGCCGATAACACTTAAATTTTTTAATCTTTACTTACTAAGAATAGCTTGCAAGTACCACTAATTTCTTAGGTTTATTACTTTACTTTAAATTAACTTGTTTATTATGAAATTTCTTACCTATATAGTTAATTATAATAAATTTAACTATTTTTGTTTCTCATTCTTTATTATTTTTATATTAATTAATTTTTTTACTATTTGTCAAATTAGAATAAAAAAATTGAAATTAACTATTAAGAAGTTCATAAAATTTCAATAATTAAATATTTTACATATTTTTACTTATTAATCATGCCATTTCTCACTCAAATTTTAAATTATGATAAACTTAATATTCTAAATTATCATGATTTAATATTTTAATCTTTACTCAAATTATTAAAATTTTTATTTTTATTCAAATTCTTTTTTAATAATTTGTAAGCAATTTCTAAGCCAATGATCCTGTCCTATGCCCGAGTTTAACTACATCAACTCTACAAATTCTACACTTTGCCCAAATAAAGCACATATATATCATAAGATTTACGATGTCAATATAGAAACTTATTTCCATGAAAATACATTAGCAAAGCAAAGCAACAAAGTAGATTTAACATAATATTCAATCCCATGGCAAAGTATATTAGTTATATCCCAAATCATATTAATCATTTATTCAAAATCCAAAATTGTTCCTTACAAATTCATGACAATAAACTTACAAAAGCATAAAATTTTTTGCCACAAATTCACAGTAACAAACTCACAAGCTTTACCAATATTAAATCCATATAAAATCAAATATTGCAATGAAGAATGTTTTACCTCAAATTGCTATCAATGTAACCAAATCTCTAGAACATAGACAAAATAGAGAAAATGAGAGAAAGAGAGAGAGGGAAGGTGAAAAAAATTGAAAAAATATGGAAAGTAAGGAGGAGAAATTACCTTGTTTCACCAGAGGGAAAGATAGAAACAAAAGGGGGAGAAAAGAATGCATCCAAAAATGGGGAGGAAGACGGCATTATGACTTGACATATTCAGACTTTAAAATGATGACATTTTGTATGTCGTTTCTTTAGAGTTAAATAAAGTCCCCTCTTGAAGGTTCGATGTGGTGCTTTTCTTTTTCCAAACCCTATGATGACTACATATGTCATCCCTTTAAGATTTCTTGGGCATTAGCTTTGGTGTCTTATCTTTTCGATCTCTAAAGTGATAACATATGTCATCTCTTTAAAGTTCCCTGGGTGCAAACTGTAGCGCATTAAATTTCTCCACTCAAAAAGGATGACATTGGTGTCATCTCTCTAGCCTCTTTTTCCTATAATGCAATTTTTTTTGTTTCGATTTGTTTTCAAGATGTTAAAATTTGAAAAATAAAAATTTTAGTAGTGTAGATCACACAAAACTAACATATAAACAATGAAAAATTATGTTAATATAATTGTCATAGTTGGAGGAAGGGTGCACCAAGTAAAAGTATCGGTTTTTCTTACTTTCTTATTCTATTAAAAACTTTGAGAATTTCATGTAGGTTAATTATGACTTGAATTATATCCATTCTTTAGGGTCTTAGGGTTAATTAAAAGTTTTATATAATAGTGAGATGTGTAAACCATGATCATTTTCCATGACGATTGTGATACAAAAAAATTAAGATCAAATAATTTTATATAATTATAATACATCCTTTGTTAACGTAAAGTTTAATTACCATAATTCTCTAATTTCTTGCTTGTTGTATGCTTCATATGAAGAGAAATTTTGTCTTTGTTATATACTATGATACACTATTGGAAGAAAAACATTAATTTGTCACTTTCATTAATAGTTCTTATCTTAATATTTTGAAAAGTAGTTAGTGATTATACATAAAAAAGCATAGGTTAATACGTCATAAGATTTTTTCATTCAAGCACACTATTGATTCACTAATACAGTTTGTATTTATATAGGTTGAACATGAGGAAATTCTCAAGAAAAGAGGAGAGTCAGACTACTTTCTTAGCTGGGAAGAATATAAATCAATGACTTACACACTCCAGGTACTTTCAATTTTCAACAATGTCAAATTATTTAATTTTACCCTTTTTCATTTTCCACTGATAACAAAATACTGGTTTATTTGTTTCATCTAAAAGTAATTTCATTAGGGTAATGTCATTTGCATGCATATTAATAAAAAATTAGCATACCACTAAGGTTTGTGATTTTAAAAAATGATACCAAAGCTGAGTATATTTAACACAATTAACATATAATGCTACTTGAAATAGAGGAGTTTGTTTTCCTCAAACCCTTCATATTTAAAATTCAATATTTTATTTTGATATTTTATAGGAAATATTTTCTATCAAAATAAATGGAATTTTTTGGGAAATATAAATTTCAGGTGATCAATGAGGTTCTCAGGTTTGGAAGTATTGCTCCAGGATTTCTGAGAAAGGCATCAAAAGATATCCATGTGAAAGGTACAATAGCAAAGCAAATCCAATCACTCAAATCATAAATTTTAGTTAAATTGAAAAATCACATAATTACTTATTTAGTAAATGGAAAATAACATTTCAGAATACACAATTCCTGCTGGTTGGACCATCATGACCGTAACTTGTGCTCTTCACTTCAACCCTGAAGTATATACGGATCCATTTGTCTTCAACCCATCACGTTGGAAGGTGCTATGGCTTAGAACCTTACGGATCTGATCATCTTTTTTTTTTTTTGGTTTTTTTTATTTGAACATGGATGCTTTCCTTTTTCTCTTTCATCTTGCCTCCCTCTTATATTGCAAACGTACAAAAATGGAAAAATTATGAATAGTAAGATTCAGAATTCTTTTTTATGTGCAATGGAATCCACCTATAAAAAGATTGAAGGCAAATGATTCAACAGAAAATCCGTTGCTTTGGGTCTTTGAAATTCATATTTCAATGGTGGCAGGACATGGATCCCTATACTATTAGCAAGAATTTCATGCCTTTCGGCGGAGGAAGAAGACAGTGCACAGGGGCTGAATTTGCAAAAGCTTTCATGGCAACTTTCCTCCATGTTCTCATCACCGATTATAGGTACCTCACAAATTGACTTGCCATTTTGTTTAAGGATTCATTATTTATTTATTCTCAAAATGCAGGTGGACTAAAATCAAGGTAAAAGGCATTTCTCGGAGACCAGTTCTTGTATTTGGAGATGGTGTTTACATGAAGTTGTGGAAGAAGCATGAAAGAAATTAGATGAAGAAAGAAAAGAGTATTGTAATGAAATAAAGTCTTATATGCATAGGAAACCAGTAATGTGTTAATTTTGTGGAAGTAAAGTGAAATTCTACATTACCGAGTTTAATGGATATACCCAAAAACATTTTACTGAAAAGAAAGATAAAAAATAAAAACTACAACACTGTAATTTGTTGTGGCCACATCCAACTGTAGTTATGTGTTACTTGTTAGAAAATTTTTGAATTCTCGTATTCATCTATGCCAAATCTAGAACCACATAATAACTAAATATAAATCAAATAGGAAATTGTTATATTTTGAATCAATGGGACAATGTGTGTTGACCTTAGAGAGTGTAAGGGATTTGCCTTATAAATAATGGTTCTTTCACATAATTGACTAATCTCTTATTAGGGTTTTCAATTACAGGCCTACACCAAACTAAAGCATCACATCCAATACATATGTAAATCTAACTATTGGATTATTCCAAAATTCAACAAATAAAAATCAAAATAGAAAGGTAGTCATGCCACACTTTAAAAGAGGAAGGATGAGAGCAATAAGCGATGGAGAATATACCACAAAGTATAAAAATCCTTTGATAAGTGCAAAAGAATCACACTATAAAAATGAATCCTTGATAAGTGAAAATAGATGCTACAAAGGCTAAATCAATTCCTTTAATAAGTCATAGGTTCATTCAAAAAATCAAAAGAAAATCATGCTCTTACAAAGAATACAATAGCCATTCCATTTCACAAATGATCCAAATTTTTAATCTTCCAATTATTAAAAAAAAATCCCTAAATTTATAAGAAACAACCCTCCTTATATAGGCTAAAAGGATGACCTAAACTAATTAGGTTCTAATCTGTTCAAGTAGGTCCAATATTAACTAATCAAGCCCATTATTAAACATTATCAAATGAAAAATAGTAACATGGTAAATAGCTTTAGGTAAATGATAAAAATATTGGGCTAAAGTTATTAAAAAAATAAAAGGCTCAATTGGTTTCAAAATATGACAAAATATAATAATAATTACAAATAGGAAATTCTTAATAAAATACAACCGAAAATGGCCAAAATAGTATCAATTAGACCAAAATGGCTCAAATTATCTCTAAAGTAGCATCTATAAGCTCCAAGTTTACTCCTTCTTATCACATCCTTATTCCTCTTAAATTTGCTCTTTGTGATTGCTTTTCCTAGAATCATATCACTACATTAGACCTTTAACCCAAAAGGTACAACCCAATTAATTGGATTGCTTATATTTGAATTTTTAGGTTATACTGAGCTACACATTTAATCCATTTCATCAAACAAAAATACCAATCAATTGGAGTCCACTAAATACAAAATATTCTATCATTCTCCCACTTGGGTGAACATTGATTGAATTTTATGTATTTTATAAAATCATTTCAAAAATCCCTCTTAAGTTGAACAAATAACTGAAATACCTACTAAATCTACAAAACCTAACAAGTACCTTAGAGAACATGAGCCAATCAATAAAATAATTAATTAACTCATAACTAAGGGCTAGAAATATACTATTTAAACATATATTTTATCCATAATTATATAAAACAATTATGTCATTGATATGACGACATAGATATGATAGTATTGTTACACATATAGCATATCTAAGCTATCATGTCCCAATTTTTAGACACATGATTGGTGTAGAAAGTCATTATAGAGTCACTTTTTACAAACATGACAAGGCTATAATGTTGACTTATGCAAGACTAGAGACAAGACAACATGGACTTATAAACTCAAGAAAGTGATTGACATTTTTATATGAACTTGCTAAAATTTACAAAACCCCCTTGTTTTTAGATACTAACCAGGGGCAAACAACACAATCCAGAAAGAAAGAAGCTATTTGTCAAGAACACTTGTATTGACCTATCTTATATATACATGATATGGAAACATTTTAGACAAATATAAATATCCCAACATGTATCTCATTTGAATTGACACGGACATGTGTACACGCAAAATCAAAATCCTATACCAACTATCATGTTTGCTTTAATATGATGTTTTCATCTTTGCCAAGGTAAGTTGATCAAAAGATCTAAAAAATACAGAATAAAAAAGAGTGAGTTATATGTATTCAATGAGTGGATAAATTACTAAAACTTGCAACCAAAAGTCCTTTTGTTATAAAGAAAACCTTAGCTTTCACAAAGCATGATAAATCTTACAATTTTGTGAAATAGTATATCAAATAAAAATTTAAATCTTAAATTTTCAGATGCAAACTTCTTTTCAAAAGCTCATTTAATAAAATAGTTATTTTGAAAAACAAAATTACATAAAATCCAAAATACTTAAAATTTTTGTCTATCATCTTAATATTCAAACCATGGGAACTTGGTAGATTTAATAATAATTTTAGTAGAGAACTAACAATTACAATTCAATATTCAATATCGTCATTCACCTTATCTCTCCATCAATTCAATCTTCCCTTGTTCCTCTAGCAATTGGATTTCCAAATGCACTTGGGGTCTCTCAAATAAAAATTTTCCAATGGTCCAAATTAGTAGAATGCAACTAATTTGAACCATTTCACAATTTTAATAAGGGAAACATTCATTCATTACACCTTATATAGAAGTACATAGTTCAAAGATGAACATTTCAATTTCCATTAAGAATTTTTAAACATACCATATTTTCATTCATTTCTTTTATCATATTAAATCATTTGAATAGGCTCAATATCACATTTTCATATAAACTAACTTTTCAAATATACACATGACCATGCATGAGCATTTTTAATAAAAATTCTCATTAAAATATAATTTTAGAATTAAAATCTTTCAACTATATAAAAATATATAATAATTATAAATTAGAGTAGAGTATCCACTTATGTTAGATTATGTTCTTCAAACCAAAATAGCTAAGATAGACAATTCCCAAGTTCGCCTTAAGAGAGGCCAAGGCCTCTAACTACTGCTTTCTTCTAGAAGTACGTTATTATCTTTCACTCTTCCTCCAAAGCACTCTTAACAACTTCTAAAACTAAAAATACAATCAAGCAATTTAAAATCAGTTACTTTAATAAAATTTCTATCATTACTTTTAGATAATCCAACTTAACTAGAATATTTTTAATACTTATTAATTACAGTTACAATTTAACATATTGTAATTACCTATCTAGAAACGACATAAATTAGGGAAAGTGTTTGTGAGAAAAATTACCCACAATAGTTGAATTAATTAGGGATCGCTTCGAGTTAGACCGGTTACTCATTTTAGGTCGGCAAGGTGGAGATTGACAATACGGCAGTGGCTTTGATCGAAGGTAAATAGTTTGACCAGCAAAGGCTGAGCAAAGGGAATGGGTTGTTGCGCTAAACGAAGGGGCAACGGAGATATTTCCGCGATGCAGTAATTTCAACGATCACTATTGAGAGGGAGACATGGTATAAGGCTTTGTAAGTTCTTAGAATCAAAGGAAGGCCAAGTCTGCTATGCTCTAATAGAAATTAGGGCAAATTTATCTTAATTGCATGTTTTATAAATGAAATTACAAGCTCTTATAAAAAAGATGTGAGTTATATGTGAATAATTGAATATAATTTTTTTTATATAACATAGTTATATAGAATGATATTATTCACATAAAACTCATTCTTTTTTGTAAAATTTCATAATTTTTTAATAAGATTTCAAAACTTTATTCATAAATTCGGATAGATTTACTTTGGTTCCACTAGGGTATAATAGTCTTGCCCTTGAAGGAAACAGTGAGTGGTTTTTAGAAAGATGAATTGTAAGTGTAAAGAAAAAGGTGAGGAAAATTGATAAAGATGAAGAAATATAGTTTTGCGGTGAGAATTGAGTGTTGGCCATGAATATCTAGAGTGACTGCACGGGAACCGCATATTAAGAATCCATTATTATAATCATAATTTAATTAGTAATTACTTTTAAAAAGTATGAATTCATTAATCCATTAATTTCTAATATTACAAAATACCTTGCAAACAATCCGCAAAACTAATCCCTTTCTATACAGATAAAATAAAGTTTCACTTCTCCTTTTTTTTTTTATTTCTTTCTGATTACTTGTCAGCTTCTTAAGCAAATGTATTTTCATCTTCCCCCACTTGTGTATTACGTGTTGCACCGTTTCCTGCAATACTTTTGCTATATTAATTGGGCTGATTATTGGGCTACTGATAACGGTTCAGATGAACAAAAACATTGGGCTTCTATTTTTTTCCTTTTTATTTATATATATTTCTTTTTACATAATATCATTCTTATTTATTTTATTTACCATTCTAATAATATTATCAATGATTAGTATACATACAATATGATATATTTTATTATTATATTGAAAATATTTTATATAAATTAAAATGTTAATTTGATTAAATTACCCGATTACATATTCTATTTTTATCTTTTATATTATTCTGCAACTCATATACTATTTCTCTCTTTTTTTATTTATTCCATTGTATAGTTTTCTTCCTTTTTCTTTTTTTTAAGTTATTTTTGCAACTCAAACACTAATATCACAAAGAAGTTTTTTTTTGTTATAAAAATATTCAAAATAAATTAAAATATTAAATTGAATTTAATTACTCTATTGCGTATTCTATATTTTATTTTTACATTACTTTACAGCTTACTCATTGTTTCTTTTATTTTTATTTTGCTCTACTATGTATTCTTCTTTTTTTTTTCTCTTTTCATATCCACTACTATTTAAAATTTAAATGTTAATATCACAAAAAATTATAAATATATAATGATTTATATAATTTTATTATAAATAAATTTAAATATGTTAAAATTTTAATATAAATGGCATTAATGAAAACAATTAATTGTATATTATATTACTAAATCAAAATATCTAATATTTAAATAAATAGAATATCGTTAAGAAGTGTATATATTTTATTTTTGTTATAAAAATATTTAAAATAAATTAAATGAAATTGAATTGAATTACTTAAAAACATATTCTATTTTTGAGTTATATATTATTTTATAACTTACTCATTATTCCTTTTGTTTTTGTTGCTCAACTGGATATTTTTATTTTCTTTCTCTTTTCATATATACTATTATTCATAATTTAGATACTAATACCACAAAATAAAATCAATACATCATGATATATTTAACTTTTTTTAAATATATTTTAAATAATTTAAAATTTTCTTAGGAAAAGTATTAGTGGAAACAATTAATTATATATTATATTATTTTGCAAAAATATCCAAAAATTAAGATCAAACTTATTTGTTTAAAATTTGCCAATATTTTTGTGATAGAAATTTTAAAATATAATATTTTAAATTAAATATATATTAATGGAGATTTTATCAGCACTTCATAACGCATGCATTGTTTTACTTTCTTTTATTTACTTTATTATATATTTTGTCATGACCACTTCTATTTTTTACAATTTAGACAACAATATCATTAATTAGTATAAATATAACATACTAATATTATTAAGTAATATAAATATAGTACAACATATTTTATATTATTATAAAAATTTAAATAAATTAAAATTCAATTTAATTATATTCTTTAATTATATATTTTATTTTCAAGCTCTTGCACATTTTTTCTTTTCTATATTCACTCTATTTTTTATTACTTAATATTATCTTGATATCAAATTTTAAATATTATATTTAGAATTAAATATATATTAATTAAAATTTTTGTTAATGCTTTATAGCTCATGCATTATTTCACTTTTTTTTTACTTACTTTGTTGTATTTTTTCATGCTCACTTCTATTATTTATAATTTAGACAATAATATCCTTGATTATTAATGATTTAGCATATTAATATAATTAAGTAATATAAATATAATACCACATATTTTCTATTATTACAAAAATATTCTAAATAAACTAAAATTTAATTTAATTATATTCTTTAATTATTTATTCTATTTTCAAGCTCTTGCACACTTTTCTTCATTTTATTCACTTTATTGTTTTATTACTTTATGAGTCAAGCACTTTTTTTATCTACTTCATTACACATATATAATTTAGATGCTAATATTTACTCCTTTATATATACATTTTTATGCTCACTCATATTCAGGGATTTAAATTGCGGTTGCAGTCGCGGTCGCGTCGCAATGCGGATGAATGCGAAAAAATACGGCTATAACGGTCTAAAATTATGAAAAATTATGGATGCGATCTGTCCCGAAAATGCAATATTGCGATCGTAGACCATTTTTTAAATCCTAACTCATTGTTATTAATAATCTATCAACTATATATATATATATATATATATATATATATATATATATTCTATTGTTTAGAAAATATTTAAAGTTTAAAACCAAATTTATTTACTTGAATGTGTTAAATATTTTTTCACATCAATTTTTAACTTTCATATTTTAAATTAATCTTAAATTAACTAAGATTTTATTAAGGTTTAAGCATGGTTTCACTTTTTTATCTATTTTATTACATATTTATCTTTTTTAATTCAACCCCATTATTTAATGTTCATATGTAAATATCATTGATTAATATATATAACATAATACATTTTGTTTTAACTATAAATATATTTTATATAATTTTAAATTTTAATTTAATTTTAGTTTAATCAATTAAGTGCAAATTATTTAAATGTTATTTTACTTTACAATTCACAAATTATTTCTCTTTCTTTTATTTGATCCATTACATATTTTTCTTCTTCTTTTCCATATCCATTCACATTGTTTATAATTCAGATACTAATTTCATAAAAAACTAAATATACAATGGGATATATTTTTTTTTATACAGAATTCTTTTAAATAAGTTATAAAATTAATTTATTTAAGTTCTATTTTTAATTCTTATATTACTCTACAAGTCACCATTATTCCTCCCCTTTTTCTTTGCTCCACTCTATTTTTTATTTTCCTCTATATTTTAGAAGCTAATATCACTAAATTGTACATATATGACATCATTAATTTAAATTTATTGTAAAGTATTTTTATTATGCTAAAAATTAATGTACTATTTGTTAATTAAAATAATTAATTATATATTTTTTTAATAAAATTATTTAAAAATTAAATCAAACTTTTTAGTTTAAATTTTATCAAAAGGTTTGTGACATCAATTTTTTGAGTATTATATGTTAAATTAAATAAATATTAATTGAAAATTTTCCTAACATTTATAAATTGTGCATTGTTTTGCTTGTTTTTATTGAACAACTTTTTATCATTTTTCATTATGTATTTTTCTATTTTCATTTTATTTTTATTATTTACAATTTAGACTTAAATATTTTTTAATTATAAAAAATAAAATATAATATATTTTTTTATTATCAAAATATTTTAAATAAATTAAAATTGTAATTTAGTTGAATTCTTTAATACATATCTATTTTTAATACTTATATTACTTTACAACTCTTGTTTAATTCTTTTAATTTGCTCTATTGTGTGTTTTCCCCCTTTTAAACCACTATTATTATTTACTAAGTGTATTCATAACATGATATATTTAATTTTTTATTATTTTATTTTAAACAATTTTAAGAATTTATTATATATATATAACATGGTATACAATTAATTTTATTGTAAAAATATGTTTAAGAAGTTGAAAATTCAATTTGGATACCATTAATCAATGTATACAATTACAACCTTCTTTAACAAAAATATAAAAATTAAATTCAAAGTTATTTAATTAATTTTTTGATATATTCTATATATTAATTTTTGATGTACTGTATTTCAAATCTTGAATTAAAGAAAGAGTTTGTACAGATCTTTTTTCTCTTTTGGAAGACAAATGAGTGAAGCAATATATTGGAAGACGGATTAAGCTCCTCTAAAGTGCAAAATACACTTTAAAGGGTAAAGTACATCATCATAGTTATTAATAAAAAAATTAATGGCTCATGATTTTATAAATAATAATAAATAAAAAATAATTTTTAAATTTATAATTATTTACTCCCTTGATTTTTTTCATCAATGGTTTTGATGATACACTTTACTCTTTAAAATGCATCTTGCACTTTAGAGGAGCCAAATCCTTGAAAAACCTAACAGATTTTTCCAATATATCATTTATGGATATTCATAGGTATAAGAAGAAGTCATGTCAAACAAAGATTTTTTTTATTCAACTGTCTTATTGTTAGCACGATATATAAAGATCACTATTAAAAATGTGCATCAATTGAGCTTTAATTCTTTTATGGATTTCTTTTATCTATTTCATCACATATTTTCATTTTTTATTCATTTCACGCATTTATAACGTGAACATCACTATCATTGAATAGTATCAAGATATCACCAAAAAATTTATTATAAAATTTCTTTAATAAGCTATGAATTTAATTTAATTGAATTAATTTGATATATATAATATTTTTTAACTCTTATACTACATTTCAAAATTTATTAATTTTTAATCTAAATATAATTATAAAATAAATACAATAAATTAATTTCTAATATTTTTAGAATTTTTATTATATATTTAATATAAAGAATAGATACCCGTGCATATAAACGGGTCTGCAAGCTAATGTTTGACTGAAACGCGGCTGAAGTAGTTAAAAAAATAATTTAAAATATATTTTTAGAAGTTTTAGAATCTAATTAAATAAATAAATTTGTTATATTATTTAATAAAACTTAAACGTAAATTTTATCATTAAGAAAATTAATTAGTCATTTATTTGCTATATTTACTACTATATCAAACTTAATGTTTTGAACAACCAAAAAAATAATTTATTTATTATTAATACTATAGTTGCTAAAACACGTGATGTGATCACAATATTGCAACTTGCAGTGCCCGCTACAATGCATTATATTGTAATTGATATATTTTTCTATATCTCAATAATTATCGTAAATTTATTGTTTCCTTCTACATTAATTATAATTAATTGTTAAAGAATTATTTAATTTTTTAATAATTAAATAATTGTAACAAATTCAGTAAATAAAAATATCTTTCAATACCATATATATATTTTTTTATTAACCATGACAGTTCTTATAAATGTTTAAATTATTATAAATTTAACATTTCAGCTTATCATATCTTAATATAATAAGTTCTAAAAAAAAAGAACTATAAACTGCAATATCTTAAGAATGTTAGAAGTGCAGAGACAATTGATTGAGTAGATGGAATATTTGGTAGCTTAGATTAAACCTACCACGAAAAGTATACCCTGCTCAGACAGAACTTCCACATCTGTATGGTTTCTAATTAGACCAATTTGATTGAGTACCACCCCAACAACCATTAAATATATTTCAATTGCAGATATAAGAAACTAAATGGATACAACTGAGCATAATTTCATTATCCTACAATTCCATATGCGTATGACCTTTCAACAAATTATTTCTATTTTTGAATAATATAAGATTATCATGTTACAAATTACAATAAGACACTAAGAAATGCTGACAGGACTTGTTTTAATTAAGTTGAATATGGGAACATCCGAAACAGTCACAATCAAGAATTCAAGAGCATCCAGTCCTAAATTGGTGATGACTTTAATAGCACCAACTACATCATGTGCTACATTTGTCTACAATCGTTCCAATTAGTAACTTCAATCTCATTATTTACCTAAAAAAATTGAAATCAAATAGAACTACTTTGTCTTGGTTTTCTTACTGTTTCAAGAAGTTCCAAATAGTTGCCTAGTAGGATAGCAAAGGAGTTGATGCCAAGTGCTTTTAATTGTGATTTAAGCATGAAAAGATTTAATAGGAGGTACCTTTTCATTGATAGTCTGAGCAGCTTCAAGTGCCTTTAGGTATGCTTCACCAGTAAGAATGCAGTAGTTGGCAAGTCCTAAAGTAAAAGAAACCATAAGCACAAATAACATGTTGTTACAAATTAAGATGCTGTAGACATTGCATCTCTGATTTTGATAAATTTTTTACTAAAAATAAAAGAAAAGATTGACCAATTTTTAAAAAACACACCTATAGACACTACAATATCTGCCAAGAATTCTTTGACCATTAATGGCTTTCACAAAACATGGATCATTAATTTATACAAGTTGGCTACTTACTATTTCACTTGATGAAGGCTCTTCTCATGTGCTGTCTTCATGTAATTTTCATGAACAAGACAATTAAGGCAATTTTTATATGGATGGGCTTGCCTTCGTGAATTTTCACAACCCAAAGACACGAACATCACTTAAATATTTCTCATGAGCAACATATAAAAACATCACATGAATAATAATTAAATTCATATATCTTTTAGGAAGGCTAGAACGACTCGTCAAAACATAGTGCAAATTTTAGTATGAAAGTTGTAATTAGCGCATATCCCAAGTCAAACAACTTATCAGATGAATAAGAATTTTTTATGACTTTTACCAACTTTTCAATGATGTGATAATACATAACAATATGTATAAAACTTTCTTGTTCATCTATAAAAATACACCCTTTAGATTATTAAGAAAAAATTGTATAAAATTTTTTATCAGAAGAAAATCAAATTTAAAGTTTGTATTTTTTTCCCAGCTATATGTTCCATTGTTTTTATGATAGGACTACTTTGGGTTTCCACCATCATTTTCTTTGCTACATCATTGAGTTAATTAAAGTTGAAAAAGGATGAAATTATAAAGCTTCATTGAGTATATATGGTGTGAGCTCTCGATAATTATATGCTATACACATCATCATCATGTGAGAAGTGACTGATAATGATTATGATAGATAGATGTATCTTGGAGAACAAAATACTATCAATTAATGTGGAACCATGTTCCCATTTGAGAAATTAGAAGTAAAAAAAAGGAAAGAGAAAACAAGGAAAAAACACTTTCTTTCATAAAATACAATAAATATTACAAAAGGAGAGTAAAAAAAGAGGCTAGTAATTAAATGAATGAAGCCAAGCTCCCAAATATCTAGATGGCAGTCGTAAGATCATACCATATGGCACATGACAAGAATATTTGGAAGATTAGAACTGACGTTGAGAAAAATGATGGAAAGTGACAGATATAAAATGATTATGAAAACAAAAATTAATGCTTAAAAGTTACAACTTCACATGGCATCAAGACTGATAGATCAAAGTTTTATCAAAGTTGCTCATAGTATTACAAACAAATTGTTAGAGCAAGAAACAATTTTATAATAAAGAAACAAAAGTGGAATGTGGAGTAAAGAAGACACAAAGACCGATGACTATGACAATGATAACAAAAATGTTCTAATAAAAGAAATTGATAGTGTTAGCCCATTAGGATACCTAGTTACCTAGTGGGGATATCTCAAGAAAATGGACCATCATTGTTAATGGAAAAGGGATTTGCTACACTGAAGTTTTGTATCATATTAAACACTGCCAATGAAATTTTCATGAGACATTGATAGTTTTCCAAGTATAATTTTGAAATATGTATAATTTTGAAATCTTTTATGTATAACATTCTTAGGAAACCCTTTTCATTAGGGCATAGTGAACTTTCAAAATGAAATGCAACACATAAAAGTGTTCAGATACCCCTTTAATAAGATCACTTAATGACATATAGATCCCAGGGCAACCAAAAACAATGTATGCCATACCATCTATGACTCTCTCTCTCCCCCCCTAAATATATGAGTAATACTTAGCACCATTCATTTTAGTATACTCTAATAGTTCTAAATTATGCATCTCAAGGTTCACCATAGCTACATTAGCATAATGCAGAAGCTTGTAATCAAGAACTTTTAAGAAGGTGGCCTTGTGATAAGAATCACTCAACTTTCTTCTTTAATTCAGCTACAGGGCATGAGGATATCAATGCAAAAGGACAGTAATCAAGAACTTCTAAGAAGGTAATCTTAAATGTAACAGACTAACGATGCATGAGTTAAAAGTAAAAAAGAAAAGTGTAAAAAAGAAAAGTATACACCTAGGAATTTGATAATCTTTGAATAAGTGAGATACATTTTTCAGCTTTTGGATACAAAAGCGATAAGTCCTATTTTCCATGAAAGACTTGATGTTTAGTTTAAGGTCAAAAAAGTTAAAAAATAAGTATGAAGAAAGAAAATAGGATGAGATTGATATCCCATAATCAGTGGCTTTAAAATGTGCAAAAACCAGTATGGTGGGTTAAGAATTTAAATAAGAGATGATAGGTCAAGAGAAAAAGGAAAATAGTGATGCAAAGTAGCAACTCTATTTTATCTTATGTGAACACACCATGATACATACAGAGCAAACATTTCCATC
This sequence comes from Sindora glabra, assembly GCA_020226215.1. Classification (NCBI taxonomy): domain Eukaryota; kingdom Viridiplantae; phylum Streptophyta; class Magnoliopsida; order Fabales; family Fabaceae; genus Sindora; species Sindora glabra. The sequence goes on along the minus strand of CM035230.1, from coordinate 46,776,531 downwards.
ATATGAAAAATTAAGTATACTTGAATATTTATCAAATAAACTAAAGATCTGTATATTACATATTGCTTTTGGAATACAACATTGTGAACAAATATGCAATAGACCTGATGGTAAATGATTGGCATCAAACTAAAGTAAACCAAACAATAAAAAAGACCAAAAACTTGAAACTTCAAATAAAAACTTTGTCATTTTCATATTCCAACAAAGTAAACCAAATAGCTCTACTTATCACAAAACTTCAACTATAACGACCTTGTTCTAACTCCAAGTGTGCCAATTGGACAATAACTCGATTTGGGCTACTAACTCCACCGTATATGGAGGTAAGTGCACCCATAATGTTAGATTCGAGGTATAATGAAATTTCTCTATCATTTTCAAGGTAAGAATCCAAAATCTCTATCCTCTAGTTCTATAACATATAAAATAAGCTAGAATTGAAACAAAATAAAGCAATGGAGACAAAGAAAATACATTAAATAAAAGTGATAAATATAGGAATTATGAAGTAAATAGAACAGATCAAGATAAATTGGACATATCAAGAGAAGAATAGTTAACATGATGTGAGCAATGATTTTTCTGAGAGATTTCATACCCTAAATAATGATGAAGAAAATGAGAGTTCTTTTCTATGCACACAGGAGTGATGAAGGTCAGCCTTGTGAGATGAAATGATAAATCAGAATAGACAAGTTTTCAAAGAAATAGTGAAAATGAATTTTTTGAAAAAAAATGAAATAGCTACGTTGTCCTAAAATTAAAATCGAATCTATATAAATTAAAAAATGATAAATTTTAATCAAAGTATAATTTAAATTTAAATTTAAAAGTATAAAAACTATGAAAATGGAATTTTTTATTAAAGTATAATAATATTTTTAAAATACTATTTTAGAATAATATAATTAAAAATTGATTTTAAAAGCACAATTTTGAAAAAAAATAAAAGTATAATTCAATGGCTTAAAAAATAAATATTTCATTTCATTCAATATAAAAGATAATTTTAAGAACCTGCAATAATTTATAAAGGTAACACAAAATAAGTGTTGCTTATTAAATAATAGGTAGCAATTTGTATGTTCCTTATCAACCATAATTTAACAACACTTTTTTTAGTATTGCATTGTCTAACATTTGTTGCCTAAATAAAAATAAAAAGCAATACCTAAGAAATGTTGCCTATTTAGGATTTAGGAAATGGTTTTTAATCATTGCTAATTTTAGTGTTGCCATAGGTGAAAAAAGTTGTAGTGCATTGAATGACATGGTATCATAGACTGGTGACTCAATAGTTGAAAAATGTGACACTTATACCTTCACCACCTAAGAAATAAGCTAGCCAACTTATTAATACACCACCCAAGCTTAGAATTAATAGACAAGCATAGCACAATTAGGATCACCATAAGCATATAAGCAGGATATATAGGCAACTAACATACAAGGAAAGCCAATAATGATGCAAAATATGTAATACGAACAAATGCAAACAAATGCAACCAAAAGCTGTAAAAATTTAGGACATCGTGTTTAGAAAAGGGGCTACTTCTATTATTAAGATAAAGCCTTATTACAATGTTAGAAGTGTGCAAGGAAGGCACCCAATTGCACACTCCAACCCCTAAACTAGTGCCAAACAACCACCAAGGTCACCCAGCCACTTCTCCCATAAAAAGCATTTTGAGCCAAAATCCTTTCAATAGAAGTAAATATATTTTTTTTGAGCCATCATAAGGCCTTTTCTCAAAGCTTTGAGTGGAATTTTCCTACCAAAATTTATTGATAGAAACATAAAAAATCCAAGGATCATATCCATGTGTTTTGTTACTCACACTGGACATGTTACCTTGGTAAAAAATATAGGGAAAGCCCCAAAAATGGGGAAAAATTGGAAAAATAGTACACAAGTTGGGTTAGTCTCAAATTTGACAGGTAAGACCTCCATGATATGCTTGACTTATCTATCAAATTTTGTCCTAAAGTAGAACTCATATGCTTAGTCATTTGACTTATAAGGCCGACATGTGACACACAGCCACAAAATGCTTATGACAAAAGATCTTGTTAGCCCTATTTCCGCTTGGCATCAACCTAGCAGCAGTGGAATCCATCTCAGCTGCCTGAACTCTCGCCATCAAATTCATTTCAAATGACCCTACTATCATTCACCAACTCGAAGTAAGTAGATTTGACTCTCATCAGCTTTCAGAAATTCCTGCATGCTTCTATCATCCGCAAGTGGAGGAGAACGATGGATGCATTTAAGCGATGTGCACTAAACTAAACAGAGGATGGACACAACATTAAATAGAGAAAATATAATTAATGTATTAACATGCAATAAAAAATAAAAAATGACTAGTTTTAGGAGTGCTATTAGTAACTTTCAAATTTCTATATAAATTATACTTTCAGGGTGATTCTAACTTAACACAGTAAAAAGTTTTTTCTTAATACGGGAAAAGGGATGGATACAAAAGTTCTACTTATTTTGTTGGAAAATATTTTCTGTATATATAATAATAGAATGTTGAGAAGAAAGAATGCATTTTAGTTATTTAGACTCCATTTATTTTATGAAAAAGTATTTTTAATGAAAATAAATGTCATTTATATAAATATTAAATGAGTGATGTGCTACTTTTATTGATAGTTGAAAAAAATGATAGCTAGAAACATTGTAATGGGGGAAAGCAAATTCCCTTGTGAAATATTAGAAGTTATTTTTCTCAAATTCTTCATATTTAATATTAAACAAATAAAATACTTTCCCTCCTCTTAACATCTTAAAATTATATTTTACTAAAAACATTTTTCATCAAAACAGATAGAACCTTAATGTTAAATATGAACAGTTTTTCCTATTTCAAAAAGAAATTTGCTTTTCATCACTATCATATCTCTAAGTATCAATTTTTTTAGTCACTCATATAAGTAACATGTCATCCTTTATTAATATATATGTAGATAATATTTTCCTATGAAAAATGCTTTCAGAGCCAAAATTAAAAGTAAAAGACTGATATGCCACAGAGCCCATACGTCTCATTAATTAATGACTTTAGATATATCACACGTTATATCTGAAAAAAAATACAACCTCATAAGATTTTTCTCCTGAAAGACTAACAGAGTTTGTGTGTTCAGGTTGAACAAGAGGAAATTCTCATGAAAAGAGATGAATCAAAGTCCTTTCTTAGCGGGGAAGAATATAAATCAATGATTTACACACTCCTGGTACTCTCAGCTTCCAACAATGCCAACTACTTAATTTTAATTTTGGATTTTAATTTCCAGAATTGCAAACTATTATTCTAAGAACAACATGAAATTCCCAGTGACCAATGAGGTTCTCAGGTTTGGAAGTATTGTTCCTGGATTACTGAGAAGGACATCAAAAGATATCCATGTGAAAGGTGCACAAAGCAATTCCAATCCCTCAAACCAATCATAAATTACAGCCATACTTATTAGTCAAATTAAACAGAAAATCAAATAATTACTTTATTATAGTAAATGGAAATTAACATTTTCGGATACACAATTCCTGCCGGTTGGGCCATTGTGGCTATCACTTGTGCTCTTCACTTCAACCCTGACATATATACGGATCCATTCATCTTCAATCCAGGGCGTTGGAAGGTGCAATGACTTTTTTGACCCTATGACCTTCCAAAACATTATAACTAGCAGGAGAATGAATCTAATTTATCCTCCTCACTTTCTTTCCTTCTTTTTCTATCATTTTTTAAAGATAAAGATATAATATTTATTTTATGATTTATTATTTCAAATTTTTAATAAAAGATTTATCCAACTCTATCCTAAGGCACATACTCCCTCTCTCTCTCTCGAAAAATGAATTTCTATTCGAATATTACACGTATAAATTGATTTCAATTTGGTTTCCTCTTCTTTTTTCCTTTGTCACGTTTTTATTGTGTTATAAAAAGACACGACGAAAATTTTATATGCAACGAAATTTAGAATTCAATTTTCTTTTGTTCAATGGGTTCCATAAAAAATTTTGTGTCCTTTTTGAATACGACAAGAAAATCATCAAAAGAAAAAGGAGATATATAAATTTTATTGCTTTGATTTTTAAATTGATATTTTATTGATGGCAGGACATGGACCCCTATACTGTAAGCAAGAATTTAAAGCCTTTTGGTGGAGAAAGAAGACGGTGCGTAGGGGCGGAATTTGCAAAAGCTTTCATGGCAACTTTTTTCCATGTTCTGGTCACGAATTATTGGTATCTCACAAATTAACTTGCCCTTTTGTCTAAGGTTTTATTTATATATTTATCTATTTATTTACAGGTGGATTAAAATCAAGGAAAAAGGCATTGCTCGAAGACCAGTTTTTGTATTTGGGGATGTTATGCACATCAAGTTGTGGAAGAAACACGGAAGAAATTAGAAGATATCCAAAAATAGAATATTGTAGTAAAATGTGTGTGTGTGTGTGTGTGTGAATGTAAAACGTTTATGTATGAGATGCCAATAATGTGTTCCATGGTTGTAAAATGAAATACTCAAGCAATACATTATTGAGTGCAAACAAAAAAAAAGAAAATTAATATTGCCGGCACTTTAGTGATACAAAGGCAGTATTAGATAGTACCTTAGATGTTTTATTTTAGCATGTTTCAGTATGAATTCAAGATTACCTTCTGTGTGTGGTTTAAGTAGATCAACACTCCTATCATGACCAAAAAAAAAAAACTAGTATTGATGTGTAGTGTGTAAGGAAAACAAAGTGCCCAAATTTTATGAGGGCTTCAAAGTAGTATGATTTTTTTGCCGCACCAAGTAAAAAGTATGGTACAAATTTTCACCTCAAGCAAAAATATTGTTAGTTATTTTAGTAATTTTATCATTAAAAAAAGAGAAAAAATACAATAAGATTTCACTAGAGAAGATGAATGCATAAAAGAATAGTATTTTGTTGATTATGTATCAATTTAATTTATATTTAAGTTTCAAGTTATTTAAATTATATTTGACTTCATAAGATTTTATTACATATGATTTGTAATATTTTCATTTAGATTTCTTTTTTTTTTCTCATATTTCCTTATTTGCTAGTGTTTCAACTTATTAAATAACTACATGTGAATTTATAACACTCAATTTAATGATTTATATTTTTTTAATTTCTTTTAGTTTTAATCATTCCTTGAAAGTATCTATGGAGATCTGTTGTACCATGAAGCATATATAGGAATGAGGCATATTTTGTCTTTAACGAAGCAATGTAATATTTTACATTAAATAACAAAACATAGGTAAGAAAATGTAGATATGCTTCCCTCCCTTACTAGACTTGCGCTTTATGAGCTATTTCTTTAGAAGTAGTTTTTTATAGTGCTGTATTTTTATAAGTACTGATTAATAACTAATTATACTTGTTCAAGTGCACGTCATTAGAATAAATTTATCAATCATTTAAATGTTCATTATGAGAAATTCAAATGTAACTTTTTGTTAATTTGAATAGCTCAGATACATTTTAGTGCCAAAAAAAATGAAAAAATTACAATGTTGTGACAAGTAAAAACAAATTAAGTCAAGTCTTGCTGTAAATAAGTTAGGTCTATTTTAAAAATTTTTTGGCTTAAGCTTGGCTCAAGACCTATTTAAAAATAAAAATTTTGGCATAACCTACCTTGTTTATAGAATTTAATAAGCTTAACCAAACTTATATAGATCTAACTATTGAAATCAAAATAAGTCATCAATAGAGTTTTAAAACTAAGTATATATACCATGAATAAGCCCTTAATTAGTGAAAAAAGGAATAATAGTTTTGTTAAATAAATAAAACACTATACAAGTTTTTTTCTAAATTCTTAATAATTCAACATAACAAACTATAATCATATTTATTTGAAATTAAAAATATAAAATGATAGAATAACATAAATTCAGTACTCACAAGCTTCAAAACTTTTAAAATATTAATGACTAAGTTGAAGAAAGAAAAGCAAGCAAAATGATAAAAGAGTGGTAATTATAATGTAATTAGTCAATTAATTTAAAAATATTAAATTAGAGTGACATATTAATTATATAAGTTAACCTAATAAACCAACAAGCCAAACTTAAAATTAAATGGGTTAAGTCTATTTAATAAGTAGATCAATATATTGGTATAATGTCTTAAGCCAATAGTTGTGATAGTTCGATAAACAAATTTGCTCAATTTAAGATGAGATTTGGTGGAAAATTCAAGCATGTTTTGAACGTCATAAATTGAAATTTGGGATCAATTCAACTTTTGTATCATTTTTTCTAATATTCCCATGTTTACAAAATTTTGATAATTTTAGCATAATTCGAGAATTTAGAGAAGTTTGAAAAGCCTTTACTTATGATCCTCATATCTTTATCTTTATGTCAATGTATTTTGGTGCTAACCAAACACCCAGAGCAATGTGAAAAAGAGATTATGACAACTTGAAAAAGTATGTCTATTTGTGCTAAGTGGACTTTTATTCAAAATACTCTTTAAAGAGGTGGAGTGTCGAGAAGGCTTGGTGAGGAGCCTTGGCACTGAGTTAGGGACTTGAGTGTGTTTGTTTATAGCCATGCCTTACACATTCAAAACTATAGAATGAGGCATAAACTAAACAAATTGAATTCCTTCTCCTTATTCAATTTCTCCCTTTTGGCTTGTTATTCTTGAAGGCTCCCAATATAGGGTGAACTTGCAAATCAATATATAGGGGTGTTTTGATAACATTTGATTATGGCTTGAGGACTTGTAAGTTTCATTATTTATTCTAAGAGTGTTGTGTGAGTTTGATGGGAAGGCTAGTATATTCATTGAGAGTGGCAAGCATGTGTTACATTATTTTGGCTAGAAAGTTATTAGCCTATGGCAGATGGCATCAGAGCTCAATTCATGACTAAAAGCCAAGATAGGGTGGGCTATAATTTGTTACATGCGGCTTGTCCAATACTAAATATGTAAAGCAATCATTCTTAAACTCAAAGGATTCATTGCCAAAGACTTAATCAGAGAGTGGAAGAGATTATATTAGTCCAAGAAGCTAGTGTGTAGGAGAATGATGTATTTAAGTAACCATGGATTGGTGCGTCAGGTGTAAGCATTTATGCTAAAGGGCTTGCTTATTTGCATGGGATGTTATATGCTCATTCATTATTAAGGGATGCAAACCATAACTTAGAGGGATAAGTGAACTAATGACCAATCTAGTGAGAGAAGCCTTAGTCTTGTTAAAGCGCTTAACCATTTTTGGAGGGATGTAGTGGAGCCAAACAACAAAAACTTGGTTGTGTAGAAATATGTGACCAAAGTCAAAGGACACATGTTAAGGGATAGCATATTGGACTAATGTGTTGAGCAAATTACTCTAGAGGAAGTAGTCCAAAATTAGGTCAAGATGGTCCAAAAGGATTAATCTTATTACTTAGGGGAGCATATTCGGTAGGCAAAATAGAGATTTGGTAGTATCGATGGAATGTGCACAATCTATTAGTTTGATAAAGAGTGCACAATCTCCCACAAGATTCTTTGATGTAATGGGCTAAGCTATAAAGTTACTTTGTGGAATGATAACAATGACTTAGAAAAGGTGTAGTACACTAGTACTATATAGTCATATTGTCAAAAAACTTTATGGCAATGAATATAAATTCATATTTGTTCATGTTAGGCAAAGTGAAGCCCGAGCTACAATAGAGATGATATATGCTCAACCCCCTTAGGATGTTGAAGTAGGGGAGCCATTAAAGGATATGCTCAACAAAGTCATTAAGGGACATATAAAGGAGGGGTTAAGAAGACTATAATGCTAGAGTACATTAACTCCAAAGAGGGCTGTATAGCTGATGAGATGTTAGAGGGTATCAATTTAGAGAGAATTAGAGGATCCAATCAAGTGTGAAAGTGCCATTATGAAGTGTTATAAATTGATTGAAAATAATGCAAGCAAACATATGGGCAAGGTTATGGAGCCTATACATAGATCAAGCGTAAGTTTTGGCTCTTACATAAGTGCCATGAGACATTAACTATAAGATATTTGTTAGTAGGTGGTTTAGAGTGACAAGCATTGTTCATAAGATATAGTGCTAACAAACACTTTTGCTACAAAGGTGGCATTTGTGTAGGCTATAGAAGTGAGCACATAGTTATAAAGATAATCATTCATTGGACAAGTTATAGAGGTAACAAGTTTAGGATTGCTAGTGGGTAAGCAACACTAAAAGGTGTCAAGATACTTTGAAAGAAGTCTACAAAGCTCACCTTTTGAGAAATTTATAGAGGATGCATTTGGCCAAGAGGATATTGATGTTGTTGAGGTGATAGCTAAACTTTGAGATGGTGGAACATTTATGGTGCCCAAAGAGACAAGTACAAGTAGTCGAGATTATAACTTAGAGGAATAGGCTAAGACCAATATGAAGTTTTGAAAGAGTAAGTAGATTCTTCATAGAATCATGTTAGATTGAGGCATCAATGAAGATATTGACATTTGAAATTATGGAGAATGTCACAAATTAGTAATTGTGATAGTTTAATAGGTAAACATGCTCAATTGAAGATGAGACTTAATGGAAAAGTGGAAGTCTTATGACTAAAATTTAGGATCAATTTGACCTGTATATTATTTTTTTAGATTTCCCCAAGTTTAGGGTATTTTAGTAATTTTAGCATAATGTAAGAATTCAAAGGAGATTTGAAAAGCCTGTATTTTTTATGTTCACATTTTTTATTGATAAGTGCACAAATACACCTAAATTCTATGTGTTTCATCCACTTATTTACTTAGTATTTTGTGCAAATTGATTGAAAAGGACACTTAGATGCTCTATATTTTGTTTTCAGGTCATGAAATGACACATATGAGCATTAGAAAAGAATCCAGAGGCAAAACCATTCAAATCATGAAGGATTGAAGCAAGATTGTTCACTCAGCAAAGAACATGGGGTATGGGAACCCCGTGTTCAAGGCCGTGTTCCTTTCTGGATTACTTCATAGCTTCACTGGACCTCTTAGAGAAGAACACGGGTGTGAACACGGGACGTGTCACACCCCGTGTATATTTCTGCCATTCGCTTCTGAAGAACACGGGGGGTGTCACACCCCATGTAATATGCTGATCAGTCTTCGTTGAAGAACACGGGGTAGAACATGGGCCGTGTACTACCTCGTGTACATTACTGCTTAACAATTCGTAGGTGAACACGGGGCATGTAACACAACGTGTTTCTTGCTGCTCAAACTTTCGCTGAGAAACACGGGCCATGTTGGACCCCGTGTACATAAAAAATATAAGTTTTGCGCGAGATCTTGCTGGGGGAAAAGGAGGAGAAACTGGGAATTAACAAGGAGAGCTGCGAGAAGAAGCCTTAGGAGAGACCCAAACTCACCAAAGGCCCCTTCTAACACGGATTCAAGCAAGGAATTGAAGAATCAAGCAAGAAATTTATAGATCTTCATGAATTATTTGACTTCCCTCTCTGTTTTCTTGATTTCTTCTGATCTTATAATGTTCTCACACTAAACCTTTGTGCTTAGCTTAGGTGAACTTGTTCATGGATTTATGGAACTGAATTTTATATAATCTAGCTCGATTTACTATTGAATTATGATTTGATTTTGCTGATTTGTCTGGAACAAGCCAATATATCCGGAATATTAGATTTGTGTTATGGATTAATTGATTCTAGGTTGAAATGACTAATTAATTAATCGGATCTTGCATGATCATTGGGGATATCAATTAGACTTAGAAATTAAGCTGATTGTATTCTTTTGCACAGGATGAAATGTCCAAGAATGGATTCTAAGCAAGTTAATGCAACCTAGATAAGTGATTACTAGAGTAATTCTGGACATTTAATCTTTGGTTAGTAGCTAGTAGCCTTGCAATGAGGTATAGCTTAATTTTGGTAATCCAGCAATCATAATTAACAGTAAACCAAGTTAGAGAAGTAAATTCATTCCATAATGAAGTGTACAAGGGATCCTTAAGCTAAGTACGCTTTTATTCCATTGAATCAGACCTTATTTTGATAGCTAAGCTCTGTTTTTACAACTTATTCTTGATTCACACTATCAATTGATCTGCCTAGATAATTTTACTTGAGATTAGTTAGTACTCAACCTACAATCCCTGTGGAGAACGATAATCTTTTATACTATAACTAGACTTAACCCATGCACTTGCGGGATTCAAAGGTCAAGTTTTTGGCGCCGTTGCCGGGGATTGTATCCAGTTGATATTAACAACAAGTTTTAAGTGAATTAGACTAGGCAATTCTTTTTCTTTTAGTTCATAATTCCTCTTGTTTTGATTTTTCTTACTTTAATAACATTTCTTTCTCACCTTGTTCTGTTTGAGTGCTACTTAATCTTTATGCAGAAAATCTTTGTATATGCAAAGAAGTCTCGAAGGAATTCTTGACTTCGATCCAGAAATTGAAAGAACTTTGCATAGGAGAAGAAGAGAGCAGCAGTCAGTTCACATCCAAGAAGAAATCCATACTGAACCAGAAATTCAAGACATGGACAATAGATCACTTAAAGAGTTTGCAGCACCCGATGCCACTGGTCTTCAATCCAGTATACGAAGGCCCGCTGTTGAGGCAAACAACTTTGAATTGAAGCCAGCTTTGTTATCTATGGTGCGGCAAAACCAATTCGGTGGATTACCAATGGAGGACCCCAACCTCCACATCCAAATTTTCCTTGAATACTGCGATACAATAAAGATCAATGGTGTACAAGCGGATGCCATCAAGCTTAGACTCTTCCCTTTCTCCTTAAGGGATAGAGCCAGAGCTTGGTTACATTCTTTACCAGCTAGATCAATTACCACATGAGAAGAGCTACTGAGGGCTTTCCTATCAAGATACTTTCCTCCCAGCAAGACTGCGCAATTGAGGAACGAAGTTACTACATTTTCTCAGAGGGAAGGAGAATCCCTGTTTGATGCTTGAGATAGATACAAAGAGCTATTAAGGCTGTGTCCACATCACGGATTAGAAAAATGGCTTGTTCTTCATACCTTCTACAATGGTTTGAATTACAACACTAGACTTACTGTGGATGCTGTAGCTGGAGGTGCCTTAATGAATAAAAGATTGGATGAAGCTTATGAGCTGATTGAAGACATGGCTTTGAACCATTATCAATGGTCAAATGAGAGAGGACCATCAAGAAAAGCAGCAAGGAAGTATGAATTAGATGCCTTTAGTCATTTATCTGCTAAAGTAGATGCATTAGGAAGTTTAGGTAGCAAGGTAGATGCTCTAATGGCTAAATTTGACAAATTTTATGTTAATAGTGTGAATACAACAAGTGCTACTGACATTGCTTGTGAGATTTGTGGAATTACAGGCCATGTTGCAGCTGAATGCACCTTGGGCCAAGACTTTACTGAGCAAATGAATTATGTGAACAACAGTGGTTTTGGACAGAAAAATCAAAGTGAACCATTTGGAAACTCTTATAATCCATCATGGAGAAATCATCCAAATTTCTCCTACAAGCCCACCCAACCATACAACACACAAACCACCACCAATAGACCACCACCACCCGGTTTCCAAGGTCAAAGATCATACAACCCACCAGCCCAACCATCCTCTACTGCAAAATTAGAAGGCCTCTTAGAGAAATTTCTTATTTCTCAAGAGAAGACCAATGAGGAATTTAGACAACATGGAAGACACATGAAAGATTCAATTAGGCAACTATCTTCTAAGGTAGATTCCTTGGCCACTCATGGAAAGATGCTGGAAACTCAAATTGCTCAACAAGCTTCAGCATCTTCTTCAAGAGCTTATGGCCAACTCCCTGCTCAACCGGAATTAAATCCAAGTTAGGAGTGGAAGATTATTGAATGATCCTATTGCCACTCAAGAAAGTGAAAAAGAGACAAGAGTGGAAGAAGAGCAAAAACAAGGCAACAAAGCCTCAATTTCTAAGGAAGCTGAAGAGAAAGAAGGGGAACTACTAGACAAATCAAAATATATTCCTCCGGAATAGTACAAACCGCCTATCCTTTATCCTCAAAGATTAGCCAAGGCTAAACTGGATAAGTAGTTTGGAAAGTTCTTGGAGGTGCTGAAGAAATTGTACATCAATATTCCCTTCACTGATGCACTTTCACAAATGCCTTCATATGCTAAATTCTTGAAGGACATTCTCTCCAACAAGAGGAAGTTAGAGGAGCATGAAACTGTGGCTTTGACTGAGGAGTGTAGTGCCATCATTTAAAATAAACTACCTCATAAGCTAAAGGATCCAGGAGGCTTCTCCATTCCTTGCGTTATAGGAAATGTCCCTATTGATCGGGCATTATGTGACTTAGGGGCGAGTGTGAGCCTTATGCCATTGTCGGTTGCTAAGAGATTGAACATTGAGGAGATGAAGCCCACCACGGTTTCACTTCAACTAGCCGACCGTTCAATAAAGTATCCAGTAGGTATTCTTGAGGATATACCTATCAAAGTTGGTAAGTTTTTTATACCTGTTGACTTTGTTGTTCTTGAGATGGAAGAGGATGCTCAAATCCTTATTATTTTAGGTAGACCATTTCTTGCCACTGCTGGAGCTTTAATTGATGTTAAAAATGGTAGATTGTCATTATCTGTTGGTGATGAGAAGGTTGAATTTAATTTGAATGAATCCATCAAATTACCTGTTTGTGAAGACTCTATATACAGGGTAGATGTGCTAGACAAAGCTGTGAAAGAAGACCATCAAAAGGGAAGCCTCCAAGATCCTCTTGAAGTAAGTCTAGTTATAAATGGAGTGGTTGAAACTGAAGAAGCTGCTGCATATGCCCAGTTTTTGGAAGTAAGCCCACCACTTCCCCTCCCTGAAGTAGCTATTGAATCATTGGAAGTGGAGTCCAACAAAGCCATTACTGAGGAAGACAAACCGCTAAAGGTAAAACTTAAACCTCTCCCATCTTCCCTCAGGTATGAATTTTTGGGACCCCATTCCACTTATCCTGTTATAGTTAATGCCAATTTAACTGCTATGGAAACAGAAAAATTACTTAGGCAGCTTAGATTTCATAGGAAAGCTTTGGGGTATTCAATTTCTGATTTGAAAGGGATTAGTCCTTCTATATGCATGCATAAGATATTGTTGGAGGATGACAGTAAGCCCTCCATTGAACACCAAAGAAGGCTGAATCCTAATATGAAAGAAGTTATGAAGAAGGAAATAATGAAACTGTTAGATGCTGGGGTAATTTACCCAATTTCCGATAGCCAGTGGGTTAGCCCGGTTCATGTTGTGCCTAAGAAAGGGGGGCAACTGTAGTGAAAAATGAAAATAATGAGCTAATTCCCACTAGGACTGTCACGGGTTGGAGAATGTGCATTGACTATAGGAAATTGAATAAGGCAACCCGGAAGGACCATTTCCCCCTTCCCTTCATTGATCAAACTTTGGAAAGATTAGCTAAGCATTCACATTTCTGTTATTTGGATGGCTATTCTGGTTTCTTCCAAATTCCTATCCATCCAAATGATCAGGAAAAGACCACATTTACGTGTCCTTATGGCACATTTGCATATAGAAGAATGCCTTTTGGTCTGTGCAATGCTCTAGCTACTTTTCATCGTTGTATGATGGCAATCTTTTCTGATTTCATTGAAAATATCATGGAAGTTTTTATGGATGATTTTTCCGTATATGGCACTTCCTTTGATAACTGTTTAACCAATTTATCTCAAGTTTTGCAGAGATGTGAAGAGGTAAATCTGGTTCTCAATTAGGAGAAATGCCATTTAATGGTAAGAGAAGGGATTGTCCTTGGCCATCAAGTATCTGAGAATGGGATTGAAGTGGATAAGGCCAAAGTGGACATTATAGAGAAATTGCCTCCCCCAAATTCTGTCAAGGGAGTGAGGAGTTTTCTCGGACATGCCGGTTTCTATCGACGTTTCATTAAAGATTTCTCTAAAATAGCTAAACCTTTGACTAACTTACTAGCTAAATATGTTCCTTTTGATTTTGATCAAGATTGTTTGGATGCCTTTTGCAGGTTAAAGAAAGCCTTGATTTCCGCCCCAATTATGCAAGCACCGGATTGGAATTTACCTTTTGAGGTGATGTGCGATGCTAGTGATTATGCAATAGGAGTGGTGCTTGGCCAAAGAAAGGACAGAAAGGTTCATGCAATTTATTATGCAAGCAAGACTCTTGATGAAGCTCAATTGAATTATGCCACCACCGAAAAGGAACTTCTTGTAGTGGTATATGCAGTTGACAAGTTCAGATCTTACTTGGTGGACTCAAAGGTGATTGTTTTCACAGATCATGCAGCCATCCGGTACCTTCTAAGCAAGAAGGAAGCTAAACCTCATCTCGTCAGATGGATTCTTTTGCTGCAAGAATTCGATCTGGAAATTCGAGATAAGAAGGGAACCGAGAATGTTGTAGCTGATCATCTCTCAAGGCTAAAGCAAGAATTAGGAGATGAGGAAGATAAGGACATGCCAATCAATGATGCCCTGCCTGATGATTATTTGTTGGCTGTCTCTGTTGGTGTGTGTCCTAGAACCAATCATATAAGATGATTAGAGTTATACACAATGTATTATATTTTATTTTAGGCAATTTAATTATTATATTTTGTTTTTATTATTATTATGCGCAATTTATAACTTAATATAATAATTATCCTTGGAATAGCTTTGCTATTCCTAAAATGCCCCTAGTCAAGTATTATTATGAAAAAGGATAGTAATAATACATCGAGACTAGCATGTATAGTGACTGATGATTACGAATCATGGATATGTGATATCAAGTCAATACATGAGTACATTGCTAGTGAACAATGTACTGGACTGACCCACTATGAGAATATTGCATGGATAAACGTGTCATAAGTTATTCTCATATGATCACAACTACGCATAAACCTTTGACCTGAAGTCACTACGGTTCCCTACATGAGGAATTACTCACTTTAATATTGTCCTATGTCACTTTTAATCAGGTGACAAGTAGGGCATTGATTGGGTGTGTCATAAATCATGCAGAGGGAAGTGAGTGATGTAAATAGGATTTTGTTACTCTTGTATAAAAGAGAAATATCCTTGGGCCCCTTGATTGAGTGAGACTTAGAAATGCATGGCCATGCTCAGTTGAATTAATATGTGATATTAATTATTTATTTTAAGTCTACTCAGTATCAAGAAATATAAATTGAACATTGACGAGGATGACACATTCCATGCCTCCAGTTCAATTTGGATATTATTACAAAAGGGTTATGATGTAAAACGTTGATCATATATTAGGTGGATGTCGAATCACAGACATTCTTACTACTTGAGTGGCAGTGATGTATTGCTAGATACCGCTCGCTGTCTATGGCTCAATAATAAGTCATTGTCAACGTAGTAAGAACCTACAGGGTCACACAAAAGGAGTAGGAATAAGACAATAATTAATTGGACTTTAATTATATTAATATCCAATTAATTGGACTTATTTTCGTGCATATATATTATTAAGAATAATAAATTCACGTTATATATATATATATATATTATGTGATATTATTTGATATTAAAGTAATATCAAGTAATTATCTTATCAGATATTAGATAAATATATTATGAGATAATATTATTTTGATATTTGATAACTATATGCAATTATCTAATATTAAGATATTTATATTATGAGATAATATCATTATCTAATATTAGATAATTAATAGATAAGTCTTATCTCTTCCCATTATCTCTAGAATAAGGATAAGATGAGTTGTTAAGTGTGATTAGGATTTTGGAAGCATTATCCTAGTAGGACTAGGATTATGACTTGTCTAAGTTCTATAAAAAGGGACTTGAGGGCAGCACTTGATAATCACGTTTTAAGCTTCCATATAAACCCTAAATCACTCAAAAAAACATCCAATCCTAATTCTTAGAGAGAAAAACGCATCCTAGCAGACGCGTGGAGGGTGAGAGGTCGTTGTTCACTCCGTGTGGATACCGTAGAGACGCTGTACCTTCCGGCCGGCATTTGATTCATCCGCTCTTAAGTTTTGATCAGTAGAAACACGAGTGCCCAATAGGTAAAACCCTAATCATTGACTCATGCTTTTTGCATGGATCCTAGGTAGAATTCGGATCAAAATTTAAAATTCCGCTGCATGTGATAATCCGAATTTCCAACAGTCTCTTCTTCCGCCGTCCCTTGGTTTGCTGATTATGTGAACTACATTGTGAGTGGAGTTTTACCTCCAGATGCGGGGTATCAAAAGAAGAAGAAGTTTCTAGCTGAGGCAAAGCACTACTTTTGGGATGAGCCCCTTCTCTTTAGGAGATGTGCTGATGGCCTATTTAGAAGATGTGTGCCTGAGGAGGAAATTGCAAGTATCTTGTTCCATTGTCATTCCTCTCCATATGGAGGACATTTTAGTGCTTCAAGAACTGCTGCAAAGATTGCCCAGGCAGGATTTTATTGGCCGACTCTTTTTAGAGATGTTCATCAATATGTCACTTCTTGTGACCAATGCCAAAGGGTTGGGAACATATCAAAGAGACATGAGATGCCCTTGAATAACATTCTGAAGGTTAAAATATTTAATGTTTGGGGAATTGACTTCATGGGACCATTCCCACCTTCTTGCAGCAATAGCTACATCCTTGTGGCAGTTGACTATGTCTCCAAATGGGTGGAAGTAATTGCCACTCGAACTTGTGATACCAAAGTTGTAGTTCAATTTTTCAAGAAGGTGTTATTCCCTAGGTTTGGAATCCCTAAAGCTGTCATTAGTGATGGAGGGTCTCATTTCATTGCTCATCAGTTTCAGTCGCTCTTGAGAGGGTATGGAGTAACCCATAAGATTTCTACTCCATATCATCCTTAAACCAGTGGGCAAGTTGAGCTTTCCAACAGAGAAATTAAGTCCATCTTGGAAAAGACAGTGTCTAGATCAAGGAAGAATTGGGCACTCAAGTTGGATGATGCTTTATGGGCTTATAGAACTGCCTTTAAAACTCCAATTGGAATGGCACCATTGAGGCTCATCTATGGGAAGAACTGTCACTTACCAGTAGAGATGGAACACAAGGCGTATTGGGCAATCAAGTTGCTCAACTTTGACTTACAATCTGCTGGAGAGAAGAGAAAGCTCCAACTTCTTGAGCTTGAAGAATTGAGGAATGAAGCTTATGATAATGCTAAAATCTATAAAGAAAGAACAAAGGCTTGGCATGACAAGCGAATTCTTAGAAGGGAATTTCAAGAAGGCGACTCGGTGCTCTTGTTCAGTTCGAGATTCAAGCTATTTCCAGGGAAGTTAAAGACAAGATGGACTGGACCGTATCTTGTGAAGAAGGTATATCCATTTGGAGCTGTGGAGATTTGGAGCGAAGGCACCGGCAACTTCAAGGTTAATGGCCAAAGATTGAAGAAGTATGTTGCTGGGCCACTAATAATGGAAGCACCAGACTAATAAAGAAACAGGGGTCGAGCTTATAACCTTAAACAAGCGCTTCTTGGGAGGCAACCCAAGCTTGTTTTTCTGTTTTCTTGCCTTTTAATCCTTAGTTTTCTACTTTTCAATCTGAGTTACTGAGTAGTGGAGGAATTTAAGTCATTAAGTGTTGATGTTGAATGCTCATTTTTGCATGTGGACTTTGTCTTTGAGGTAGATTAGGCATGAATTCATGATTGTTGTCTGTTTTCTTACACAGAGGGCTCAAAACGCAGTCCAGTGAGATACACGGTGTAGAACACGGGCCGTGTACTACCCCGTGTACCTCACTGTCTGGCCAATTTTAAAGAACTTGTGATTTTCAACGCAATCCAGTGAGAAACACGGTGTCGAACACGGACCGTGCTAAGCCCCGTGTTCCTCACTGTCTGATTCGCATAAAAACTTTATGATTTTCATGGAGGATCAGAGAGATGCACGGTGTTGAACACGAACCGTGTCACACCCCGTGTACCTCTCTGGTTGAACCACTGATGAGAGTTTTTAAACTTGAGCCTTCCAGAAAGAAACACGGGGTACAACACGGATCGTGTTTACCCCCGTGTTCTATTACGCATTTTGTTAAGTCTAATCCAGAGAGAAACACGGGACAGAATACGGGTTGTGTTTGATCCCGTGTACATTTGCGAGGATTGTTAACATGTTTCAGAGAGAAACACGGGGTACTACATGGGTCGTGTTTAACCCCGTGTTCCTGTGCGAGGGAGCTTTTAATCGTCAAAAACCCAGATTTTTCCAGGTTTTCCCCCATTTTTCTCCTTCTTACTCGCACCCCTAACCTCTCTCCTTGCATTTTCGCACTCCATACTGCCAAAATACACCGATCAAAGTGTTTCATTTTGCCATTTGAGGTTGTTTAGCTAATTGATTTGCGATTTAATTGGTTGAAAAGCTGTGATTTGGATCCCTCTTCTTATTTCAACACGAACTAGGGTTTTTGTTCATCATCTCACGAGGTTAGTGCATTTCCTTTGAAATCCTTGGAGTTTATTGATATTTCTAATGATTATTAACTTCCATTACATGTTAGAATTCATAGGAATGTTGAAATCCTTTGAAATTGATGTTTGATAGGTTGATTGAATGACTTTACAAAGCAATGTTCACGGGCATTCACTAGTTTTCTTGATTGAATTTGCTTCTTTGATGATTAATTGATCAAAATAGAATCTTACATTGATGAATTGAGTTTGAATCTTTCATTCATAGGACTTGTCCTATTGAATTGATGGATGAGTTTGATTAATTGACCTTGATATTCATTAAACTCCACAGATTGGATGTTGATTGATGGATTGCTTATGTGTATTGAATCTTTAACTCTTTGAATTGGAATTCTTTGATTACTTAGATTGCAAGTCTTTGAGGTTTACTGCTTGAATGCCTTATTGCCTGCTTTGCCTTATTGACATGACCACTCCATTGCTTTCATGGCATTGAACTTTAACTTGTTTTTCAGTTGATATTGGATGATGTTGAAAATACATGCTGATCTATTGCATTTAAATCTACTAACTTGGCCACTGTTAATAAACATGAGATTGATTGATTGAACATTGAATAATTGGATGTTAGCTATTGCTGAATTTTTGTTCTTGGAATTTGCTGCTGGCTGGTATAAACTTTCTCAATTTGTTAATTCCTTTTGCAGATAATGTCTAAAAGATAAAAGACCACTGCGAGAAAGACTACCAAAGGTAGTACATACGGTGGACTCACCTGATACAATTCAGTTCAGGCTTGGAGGCGTTGCTTACTCTATGAGTGTGACCCAGCTGTCTGTTCGCCTGGGACTCTATTCTTTGGAGTTTGTACTACTCCGGAGTATCAGGACATGCTGGTCGAACTGCCCCACGGGACCCAGGAGTGGCGGGTGTGGACCGACATTGCCACTGGACACACATATGATCCCGCCAAGAGTAAGGCGTCTAGCCTTAGGAAGGTTTCTTGGAGAGTCCTTCACTCCATTTTCAGTCATACTCTGAGTGGACGAGGGTACAATCATGGAGTTGTGAGCACCTCTGATATTCTATTCCTCTACAGCATGATTGAGAGGGTGCCTATCCACATTGGAGGAGCATTTGCTCACTTTTTCTCAGCCCAGGCCATGGATAGGAGAGTTGGTAGTATAGTTGCTGGCCCATACATCACTCGACTAGCCAAACGGTTAGGAGTCTTCGACCGGCCTTATGGTTCTCTGACCATAGTATCACACATGGCACCCCTTCGAAGGGGCATTCTTATAGCCATGGGGATCCAGCCGGTAGTGCAGTAGCAGCAGCAGCAGCCCCAGAAGGAGCAGCAGCAGCATATTCTAGGCGATAACACAGCTCCTGATGTTGGTCCTTCTTCTTCCACTGGGAGCAGAGTTCCACATGAGGCATATTTCAGAGACATCCTCTCTGGCCAGCAGCAGATCTTGGCGAAGCTCCGTCTGATATCTGAGCGTCAGACACGGATCGAGGGACTCTATGATGACTTGGACAAGCGCTCCAGGCACATAGAGGGCATGGTGGAGCCCCTGTTCCACCTATTCCACCCTTCCTCCCCTGCTGACTCGGATCCCCTTACCCAGTAGTTTAGATTGATTACTGCATTTTTTTTATTTAGCTATTCTGTTTTTCTTTTTACTTATTCTTCATATCTATCCCCATTTATCTGGTCTGTACATATATTAACTATGCGCTTTGTTTTACTCTTTATTATATTACTTTCTTCTCTTTTATTTTCTTGCACTCTTTATGTTAATATCTATAATAACTAACAGCATTTCTTTTCCAGTATTGTATTTTCTTTCTTTTAGATTACCGGTTCTCTCTCTCTCCTACCTCGTCTCTCCTTCTGGATCTCCCTGCGATTTATTAGACAACCATAATCCGCATGTCAGGGAAGTTTCAGTTCCCCAACTGTTTTCTATCTCTTTTCCCATTTACTATTGTGTACATTGAGGACAATGTCCAATTTTAAGTGTGGGGGAGCTGTGTTTGCAATGCTTTGCACTTGAACTTGCTTGAATGATTTAGAGTACTGAAATTTGCTCCAATTTCAATGATATATAAAAAAAATGAAATGATGAAAATAAATAATAATAATAAAAAAAAATGTAAGGCAATTCATTGAATAAAGTGATTGATTCATGCCTTGCTTCTTTAATGAATATTTGGCAACTTGATAAGGAAAATTTAAAGCTTGAAGCTAAGAGTAATGAGCATAATTGACCCTTGTGAGATTTGAGCCTTTTGAGTTATTTTCTCATTACAAATTAAAGCTCATTTTTCTTCTTGAGGGATTATGTCATCACTCTTGTCTTTGTGCTCTAGAACTTGCATTTTCTCTTTTTGAGGCTACATTTTATGTATTTTGCATGTCAAATATGATGAGGCCATGTTTCTTTACCCTTCTTTTTATTTGTTTGGCCTATTTGAATCCTTTTCTTTAATTTTCCCTAAAACTTTTTCCCTTGTTAGCCACTTTGAGCCTTGGACCCTCATTTCTAGCCTAGCCATACCATGTTCATCCAAAGCCACTACCTAAGTGAACTTGAACCTTAGAGTTTGAGGGGACTTAGACACATTTTATAAGTTTGGCTATTTTTGAGATCCTTACTTAGTGTTACTAGTTGGATAAGTTGATGTATAACTTTGGTTGTTAAATAAAATAAAATAAAAAAGAAAAAAAAAGAAAAAGAAAAAAAAGAAACAATCAAACAAATAAAAAAAAGAAAAAAAAAGAAGGTAACAAATCACCATAAAAAATGGTGTCAATTAAATAATCTGGGAAGAAGAAAAGGAAGAAAAGCTTGTTGTGAATGAATAAAAAAAAAATGTTGTGTTTGCTGATTTATTTGTATAAAAAAAAATGATGATGAATGAAATAATGAAAATCAAAAGGAGAAGAATGGAGGTTGAAGCAAGGGTGGAAGCAAGCTATCAAGCTGACTAATGGAACTTGACAATGGTCAAATTCATCACCAATGTGTCTTCTTCCTTCAAACTCTATGGTTCTATCACTTTTGACCCTTTGATGTTCCTTCCCCCTGTCCTCACCCTTTTTCCCTAATAAATCCCTCTGATTTGCATGCATTTTACATTATAGTAGTGGAGATTAGAGTTTGTGCAAGCATATGGTAGCATTAAGTCATGAGTTGATTGACTTGAGAGTATACACAAGCCTTGTTTGAGAGTGAGAGTAAACACTTTACTTGTGAGGCTATTCTCTTTTGCTTCTATGCTAAGAATTGACTTGTTTAGTTGCTTTATTTTCATTTAGTTGCTTGGCATGACTTGATCTTAATCTTTGATTTGTTGAATGATTGCCTGATTTATATATATATAAAAAAAAAGAAGGAAAGAAGAAAAAAAAATGAAGTGAATAAAATTGGAGTAGATTTTCTTATTCTCTTATTTCCTTGCTCGAGGACGAGCAAGATTCAAGTGTGGAGGAATTGATAAGTGCACAAATACACCTAAATTCTATGTGTTTCATCCACTTATTTACTTAGTATTTTGTGCAAATTGATTGAAAAGGACACTTAGATGCTCTATATTTTGTTTTCAGGTCATGAAATGACACATATGAGCATTAGAAAAGAATCCAGAGGCAAAACAATTCAAATCATGAAGCATTGAAGCAAGATTGTTCACTCAGCAAAGAACACGGGGTATGGGAACCCCGTGTTCAAGGCCATGTTCCTTTCTGGATTACTTCGTAGCTTCATTGGACCTCTCAGAGAAGAACACGGGTGTGAACACAGGACGTGTCACACCCCGTGTATATTTCTGCCATTCGCTTCTGAAGAACACGGGGGGTGTCACACCCCGTGTAATATGCTGATCAGTCTTCGTTGAAGAACACGGGGTAGAACATAGGCTGTGTACTACCCCGTGTACATTACTGCTTGACAATTCGTAGGTGAACACGGGGCGTGTCACACAACGTGTTTCTTGCTGCTCAAACTTTCGCTGAGAAACACGGGCCGTGTTGGACCTCGTATACATAAAAAATATAAGTTTTGCGCGAGATCTTGCTGGGGGAAAAGGAGGAGAAACTGGGAATTAACAAGGAGAGCTGCAAGAAGAAGCCCTAGGAGAGACCCAAACTCACCAAAGGCCCCTTCTAATACGGATTCAAGCAAGGAATTGAAGAATCAAGCAAGAAATTTGTAGATCTTCATGAATTGTTTGACTTCCCTATCTGTTTTCTTGATTTCTTCTGATCTTATAATGTTCTCACACTAAACCTTTGTGCTTAGCTTAGGTGAACTTGTTCATGGATTTATGGAACTGAATTTTATATAATCTAGCTCGATTTACTGTTGAATTATGATTTGATTTTGTTGATTTGTCTGGAACAAGCCAATATATCCGGAATATTGGATTTGTGTTATGGATTAATTGATTCTAGGTTGAAATGACCAATTAATTAATCGGATCTTGCATGATCATTGGGGATATCAATTAGACTTAGAAATTAAGCTGATTGTATTCTTTTGCACAGGATGAAATGTCCAAGAATGGATTCTAAGCAAGTTAATGCAACCTAGATGAGTGATTACTAGAGTAATTCTGGGCACTTAATCTTTGGTTAGTAGCTAGTAGCCTTGCAATGAGGTATAGCTTAATTTTGGTAATCCAGCAATCATAATTAACAGTAAACCAAGTTAGAGAAGTAAATTCATTCCATAATGAAGTGTACAAGGGATCCTTAAGCTAAGTACGCTTTTATTCCATTGAATCAGACCTTATTTTGATAGCTAAGCTCTGTTTTTATAACTTATTCTTGATTCACACTATCAATTGATCTGCCTAGATAATTTTACTTGAGATTAGTTAGTACTCAACCTACAATCCCTGTGGAGAGCGATAATCTTTTATACTATAACTAGACTTAACCCGTGCACTTGCGAGATTCAGAGGTCATTTATCTTTGTGTTAGTGTGTTTTGATGCTAATCAAATACCTAGAGTATTGTAAAGCTTTTGCTCAAAATGCTCTTTAAGAGGGTGGAATATTGGAAAGGACCAGTGAGGTGCCTTAACATTGAGCTAAGGATATAGGTGTGTTGGCTTGTAACCATCCCTTATACATTCAAAACTATGGAGTGAAGCATATACTAAGTAAATAGAGTGTTCTTTTCTCTATTTAATTTGTCCCTTTTCAGCCCGTTGTGCTTAGAGACGTGTGGCATAGGGTAATCTTGCATATTAGTATGTGTAGATGCTTTACTAACATTCAATTATGACTTATGAACTTGTGAGTTTTGTTATCTATTCTAAAAGCATTGTGTGGGTTTAATGGGAAGGTTAGCAAGTTCGCCAAGAGTAGCAAACATGTGCCACATGATTTTAGTTAGAGAGCTACTAGCTTGTGACACTAGGTTTGAATTGTTTAATTAAATAAATAAGTTAAGTTTTTACCAAGGCAAATTATAAATTGCTCATGAATGAACTAATTTATTTATTTTCACTCTTAGCTATGATCATTGCAGAACTTGTCTTCCCCAAAAAATCGAATGTTGTGTTGAACCTTTACACAAAGTACAAAGAAATTATAATTTGTGATTGCAACTGAAATTCGAAGTCATGCTTTGGAATAAAATGGGGCAAATTAAGCTTGACCCTAGCTCGAAGTGATACAAAAGGCATTCTTGAATTTCGTATTAATATATTCTTAAATGCCAATCATTTTTTCATTAATCTATATATACTTCAACTACTTTTGAATCATTCTTTTAAGCGTCCTTATTATATCTATGCACACATACATCACACATTGTCAATCACATTTCAGTTCTATCCTTACTTCGGTTTTTCATGACTCTTTTAATTTTTATTTATCTTGTCATCATTAGTTTAGCAATTAAAAAATGGAAATAAAGAATATAATATGTAAATACCTAAATACAATTACTTATAAAAGGAGTTGGCTAAGGCAAAATTTGCACTCAAATGAATGAATGCATATGCATGCTTTGTATTGTAATTTCTTGTGAATATCATACATGAATTCTATAAATTCTCTTGTTCGTAAAAGCTTGTCAGATATTTAAGTTTGGTTATTGAACATCTCACTATTTAACAATAGAGGAAGGCACAAAAGCAAGGCTTGGTATATTGTTTTGGTTATGTACTGAAATTTTGAGTTAATTAGGTTTTATTTTCTTCATCTAGTTGGTTCACCAAAACATCAAAATGGGTTTCTAAGGGATTCTGAATTCAATTGAAGAATTGATATGAAATTTCAATATTTTGAACCTATTTTCGATGTAATGTAATAGTATTTTGTATTTACCTGGCCTCACATTGAGATTTTGG
This sequence comes from Sindora glabra, assembly GCA_020226215.1. NCBI lineage: Eukaryota > Viridiplantae > Streptophyta > Magnoliopsida > Fabales > Fabaceae > Sindora > Sindora glabra. The sequence goes on along the minus strand of CM035230.1, from coordinate 46,751,691 downwards.
TTTCTAAAAATGGATTGAATGTGTAGTCCAATATTACTTGAAAATCAAGATGTATATAAGTAATTCAATTAGTTGGGGTGCACTTCTTGGACTTTAAATCCGATTTATTGGATGTGATGTTTTAGTTTAGCATTAACCTATGATTGAAACCCTAATGAGAAGTTGGCTAATTATGTGAAAAAACTATTATTTATGAGGCAAATGCCCTCTACCCTTTATAAGATCTAGATATATTGCTTCGTTGAAGTCTATCTTTTGGTTGACCATGGAGAAATAGGAGAAGGAGTTGCTCTCCTTGTATATAATATTGTATACTTCTATGATTTGGATTACATACAAATCAGAATTCACGAGTTAACATTTGAGATTCTTAAGGATATCTTTAACCATTATAAATTTATATTTTTAACCTACAATGATGTAATATTTTATTCTTCATTTAAATTATTAAATTTTTTTTCTTCTTTAACAATTCTTGAACTACCTTTAAGTCAATAATCCTATCCCAAGTCCAAGTTTCCCTATACCAACTTTACAAATCCTACACTATGTTTAAGAATAAAATAGATACATCAGAATATTTACAACATCAACATTGCACACTCATTTTTATAAATTTACTTAGCAAGGCAAACAAAATAATAGTTCAAATGAGATAAAGTTATATCCTGATTCATATTAACTACACATCCCAAATCAAATCAATTACATGTTCAAAGCCTAAAATTATTACATCAACACAAATAAAAGAAATTTATATCAATAGACAAGGTAAAATAACCATTAAAATTATAACTTAATTTCATATCCCAAATCATATCAATTACATACTTAGAGCCTAAAATGCTTACAAATTCGCAATAACAAACTCACAATCACAACCACCACTATATTCATACAAAACAACATATTACAATGAAAAATAAACTTACCTCAAATAGCTACAATACAATGAAATCTCTTAAATATGTGAAAAGAAACTTAAAAAAATGATATAAATGAGAGTAAGATAGATACAAAAGATGAAAATATTGAAAGATTTAACCAAAAAAATGAGAGAGACCACCTTATATTGTTGAAGAAGCAAAGCAAAGCCAGAGACAGAGAGGGAAATCACACAAAGAAAATTGAAAAGACGAAGTTGTTGCAACTGATATTTGAGAACTCTAAATAATATTTTAAATGTCACTACTTTAAAGTTTAATAAAATCGATCGCTTTAAGTTTATGCAAGTTAGCTATAGTGCTTTATTTTCTTACCAATCTAAAGTGATGACATTTTCCACCTAAACCAACAGCATTGCCATCACTATAAAGGAACTCATCAACATGCACCTCCTTGTAATTTGAAAACCCTAAGGCGATAATAATGTCGTCGAAATAGTGTTACTAAAACCAGAAAAAAGTGCCTTTCATTTCTATATAGTTATTAATTAAGATAAAATGACAACAAATGTCGTCGCATTGAAGGTTAGATTTTTTTTTGAACTCCGTTTCATCACTTTGTATAGGTTATGCATAAAAAAATGTGCCACTTTTCCCATCTTGTAACTTTTCCAATAAATGGAAAACATCGTTGTTGCTTTAAAGGCTAATTTTTTTTAGGCTTCTAAAATGATAACAATGTCATTACTTTAAAGTGAAATTAGCCAAAATCTTATATGGATAAATTGTAATTTTCTTATATTTATGAATTAATTATTATCAAGAATTCTAAATGGAACTAAAATTTACTAGTCTTGTCACTTTATTTTAATAACATATTTGAAAATGAGAAAAAATTTATTATAAAGTGGCTTAGACGAAAAAATTAATTAAAACTCTTAATGTTTGTAAACAACAAAATTTGCATATTTTATTACTGAAAATTTTGTAAAATACATAGCATTAACATATAGTTTATAGATCTAAATTAGGAGATAGGTTGATATAAAATAACAAAACACATAAATATGAAAAAAAATATAATTTACTCTCATTATTTCCCATGAATTCAGTTATCTCATTTATCATATAATATACCATTAAAAATTTAGATAGACAAAATGTTAATATTAGAAAAAACATATGGGTAAATTGTAACACTTGAAAATACAAGTGGGTCATGAAAATCAACCAAACTACATGTAGATATTTAAATGCTATTAAGTTTCTATTTAATTAGCAATATTACAAAGTTATTATGATCATGTATTTGCAAGTGCCAATCATCCTATGCTTTCAAGTACATACATAAACATCAACCGCTTAATTTTGAATCTAAATTTCTTGTAAACATCCTTTTTATGAATCATCCTCGTTGAGAATTTCTTCTAATCAACATTCTGACATTTACAGGCTTTGAGAATTTCTTCTAAATAACATGTGCCTGCTATTTCAGTAAGAACCTATATTGGAAATACCATTATGACTCTAATGGAGGAGCTGGATAGCCTAAGCTATGAAGAAAGGCCAATAGCTGAAGAAGAGGAGGAGGTTCCAGAGCCTGAAGCTGAAGAAGGCCCAATGCCTATTGTGAGATCTAAAAGACTTAAGACTAAGTCTAAATAGATGAATGATTTTATCAATTTCTGATAAAATAAGAGCTAGGGAATTAGAGGGAAATTAGAAAAATGATGTGGGTATCTGTTTCATTCATAGTGTGTATGGCCACCGTATTTTTAGGGAGTTAGTTGTGAGTCAGCAGTATTTGTAATGATGAACGCATTGTTAGAAAGGCATGAATGCAATTTCTTTGGTTTTGGCCTTGGCTTTTCATTTGGAGAGATTTCTTTCTTCATCTTAGGCTCCTTTAGAATTCTGAGGAGAAGTTCTATCATCTTTAGTGCTCTAATTGAGCTCTCGTTCTTCAATAGCCGCTTCCAAAAACTCTTTTAAAGCTTATGAGCGGCTCGAAACTACCTTAAATTTGATCATGGACAAGTTGAATTTCCTGGATACTCATCTTGCCACAATTGAATCCAACCAATGCACCCTCGCTCCAACATCCACCACCAATCCCTTATCGAATATCTCACCACAGATGAAATTAGATGTTCCTCGCTTTGACGGTTCTAACTCTTTTGGTTAGATCTTTAAGATATCTCAATTTTTTTATTTCCACGATACTCATGATGATCAACGATTGAAGATTATTACCTTTTATATGGATAGCAATGCTTTGTCTTAGTTCAAATGGATCCATTCCAACAATCAAATGCTGACTTGGGACCTATTTCTTTGTGCTTTGGAACTGCACTTTGCTCCCTTTGAATATGATGATCCTATGGGTTCCTTGTTTAAATTGCGTCAAACTTCTTCTGTTCAGTATTATTAATCCCAATTCGAGGCTCTGGCCAATCGCACCACTGGCTTACCACCATTATCTTATTTGAGTTATTTCATTTCTGGTCTTAAGCCCAAAATTTGACGATAAGTCCTAGCGTTCCATCTTGTCTCTATTTCTCAAGTTATTAGTTTAGCTAAATTGCAAGAAGATAAGTTTCATGATCTTCACTCTTCTTACCTCTCTTGTAAAACTAAGTTTCACTCGTCCAAGCTAACTCATGCTTCTGTAATGAACCCTCCTACCCAAAATAAACCATTGCTTCCTACACCCACTATTTTTCCTCCTATCAAAACCCCTTTTCCCATTTGTAAACTTACCGCGGCTGAACTCCAAGCCAGAAGAGACAAGGGCCTCTATTACAATTATGACAAAATTTTTAAAATAGGCCATCATTGTCAACGTAAATTTTTCCTCCTTTTTGCTAACCATGAAGACACAGAAGACCCCTCGACAGTGCTTACCTAGCATTTGTTATCTTACACAGCAGAAGGGGACAATTTCGTTAGCCAAGAACCAGTCTTACTAGCCAAATTTCCCTCCATGTTCTTATGGGACATTCGATTCCAAGACCTGTACGAGCCAAGGGCTATGTTCGGGGTTCACCAGTTCAGGTGCTAATTGATGAGGGTGCTACCAATAATTTTGTCCAGGATAGAATTGCTCACTACTTAGGCCTACTAATGCAGCAAGCCCATCCATTCTATGTTTTAGTGGGTAGCGGTACCGAGCACTTATGCAATCAGGTTTGTAGGGCAGTTCAAATTTGCTTGGGAACCCATCACTTTACAACTGATTTGTATGTTATCCCACTCTAAGGTGTTGATGTCATTTTGGGCATACAGTGGTTAAAATCACTAGGACTTGTGTTGACGGATTATGACTCATTGACTTTAAAATTTATCTGAAATGATTAAATTGTGGAGTTATCGGGGGCACCTATAGCAGACAGAGAGGAGGCAACCTTTCATCGATTTAAAAGATTGGTTTCAACAAATGCAGTGGCTGAGCTGTATCAGCTACAATTACTTCCTCCACCTAATACTACTCCTCAAACTGATGCCTTGCATCTTGCTATTGAACAACTTCTTGCAAAATTTCCTTAACTATTTTAACCACCTGAAGGTTTGCCTCCACCCTGAAGTACTGATTATAAGATTCTGTTCTTGGAAGGGTCCAATCCGATTAATGTATGCCTTTACAGGTATCCCCATTTTAAAAAATCTGATATTGAAAAGTTGATTTAGGAAATGCTTAATTTTGGGATTATTAGACATAGTTCCAGCCCTTTCTCTTCTCCAGTTATTCTAGTTAAAAAAAAAGATAGGTCCTAGCATTTTTGTATTGATTATAGAGCTTTAAATGCTATAACCTATAAGGATAGATTTCCTATTCCTTCCATTGAGGAATTGCTTGATGAATTACATGGAGCTGCTTAGTTTTCTAAACTAGATCTTAGAGCTGGTTATTATCAGATTCGTATGAACCTAGATGATGTTTATAAGACTACTTTTCGGACTCATGAAAGCCACTACGAATTTCTAGTCATGCCATTTGGGCTCTATAATGCCCCTTCCACTTCCCAATCTACAATGAACCAAATCTTCACAGACTATTTATGAAAATTTATCATTGTCTTCTTTGATAATATTCTAGTCTATAGCAGGAATTTGGAGGATCATGTTATACATTTAGATTGCGTCTTTGCATGTTTGTTTAAACATCAATTTTATTTAAAGAAGTCCAAGTGCTCCTTCGACCAACATTCTATAGAGTACCTTGGTCACATTGTGTCCTCAGTAGGAGTGGGGCCTGACCCTGGGAAAATCATAGCCATGGTTTTATGGTCAATACCAATATCTCTTAAGCAATTATGTGGTTTCTTGGGATTAACTGGGTTTTATAGGAAATTTATGAAGAACCATGCAACCATTGCTTCTCCTCTTACTAACTTACTCAAGAAAAACTGTTTTCATTGGAATGAAGAAGCCACTATAGCCTTTGAAAAGCTAAAGGCTGCCATGATTAAATCTCTAGTACTAGCTCTTCCAAATTTTGCTTTGGACTTTGAACTTGAAATAGATACATCAAGTCAAGGAATAAGAGCTATATTGATTCAAAATGGACACCCCATCAATTATTTCAGCAAAAAATTTGGTCCTACACTAGCCTCTTCTTCTACTTATGTCAGGGAATTACATGCCATCACTGAGGCTATCCATAAATGGAGAACTTATTTGTTAGGACACAAATTCACTATTTATATTAATCAAAGAAGCTTGAAGGAACGAATGACTTAAGTCATTCAAACACTAAAGCAGTAGTATTATCTTTCTAAACTTTTAAGGTATTCTTATGACATTGTTTACAAACCTGGTGCTCAAAACAAAGTGGCTGATGGTCTTTCACGATAATATGAACATCACTCTCAACTCCTAGCAATTATAGTCCCACACCATGAATTCTTAACCAAGCTGCAACAGGAATACCACTCAGATCCTGAATTTCAACGACTTTTCCTTCAGGTGGAGGTAGGATTAGCAGACAATCATAAACTCCAAATTATCGAGGGATTTTTGTTCCATGAGGACAAATTATTTATCCATGCCACTTTGACTCTGAAAGTTGTGCTGTTGGAAGAATTTCATGCCACACTATAGAGGGTCATGCTAATGTTGCTAAGACTTATTACAAACTTAAAGAAAGTTTTTTTTGGGTGAATATGAAACAAGAAGTCATGGATTATGTCAAAGGTTGTCAAGTTTGCCAGAAGGTTAAAGATTCTTATAAAAAACCTTATGGTCTTCTCCAACCTATTCCAATACCAACGGGTTTATGGGAGGATATCAATATGGATTTCATTGTGGGATTACCGACATTCCAAAATTGTACAGGAATTATGGTGGTAGTAGATTGATTTTCAAAGGGAGTTCATTTTGCCATGCTTCCACAAAATTTTACAACTTACAAGGTAGTTGAAGTTTTTGCTCAAATAGTGTGTAAGTTGCATGGGATGCCTAGAAGCATTATTTCTGATAGGGAACCTATATTCTTAAGCAAATTTTGGTAAGAGCCATTTTGCTTAAGTGGTACAAGGCTACGCATGTCTACTGCATACCATCCTCAAAGTGATGGGCAGACCGAGGTTATTAACAAGGTGCTACAATAGTATTTATGTGCTTTTGTTCATACAAAACCATTATAATACTTAAGTCCATAGTTCTACTAGAGTAACCCCTTTTGAAGTTATGTATGGGAAATCCCCTCCTTCAATGTCCTAATACGTTAAAGATAGCAGCAAGGTAGAGGCAATGAACCAAGAATTGATAGATAGGGAAGAGATATTTGAAAAGTTACATAGTAAGCTGTTGAAGGCTCAACGAGTAATGAAAGAATACGCAAACAACAAAAGAAGGCCTCATAGTTTCAAAGTAGGAGATTGGGTCCTGATAAAACTCCGACCATATAGACAAAAATCACTCATAGGGCCTCAGATGCACAAGTTAGCTCAAAAGTACTATGGCCCTTTTTAGATTACTCAATGCATAAATGAAGTTGCTCTTAAGTTGGAATTACCTAGCACTTCGAAGATACACCCTGTTTTCCATGTCTCCAAATTAAAACCATATCATGCTACTAATCAAGCACTAGTCCATTCCTTACCTCTATTTTTAAAAGACAATCAACCTTTAGGGGAACCTGTTGTAGTGTTGGATATTCATAATAGTGATGATGCTTCTAAGACCTACATTTTGATCCAATGGAAAGGTCTATTTCCTGAAGATGCCACTTGGGAAAGTCTGCAACAATTCAAGTTTGAGTTTCCTAATTTTGACCTTGAGGACAAGGTCATTATGCAAGAAGGGAGGGAAGATGTTATGACCTTGAAGGAGGAGCTGGATAGCCCAAACTATGAAGAAAGGCTAATAGCTGAAGGAGAGGAGGAGGTTTTAGAGCTTGAAGCAGAAGAAGGCCCAATGCCTATTGTGAGATCTAAGAGACTTAAGACTAAGCCCAAATGGATGAATGATTTTGTCAATTTTTGATAAAAAAAGAGCCAAGGAATTAAAAGGAAATTAGGAGAATGATGTGGGTATCTATTTCATTCATAGTGCATATAGCTACCGTATTTTTAGGGAGTTAGCTGTGAGTTAGCAATATTTGTAATGATGAATGCATTGTTAGAAAGGCATGAATGGAATTTTTTTGGCTTTGGCCTTGGCTCTTCATTTGGAGAGATTTCTTTCTTCATCTTAAGCTCCTTCAGAATTCTGAGGAGAAGTTCTGTCAAATACATTCTTGTACAATTCATAATGTATCAAATAAGCCCTCATGAAAGTTCCTAGTGCATTCTATAATAAATAGAAGCACAAAACAAGTAGCTCTGTATTACTAGAAATAAATAAGTAATATGGAGAATATAATTTTGAATTCATATATTCTGCAATCACAATTTTGACAGCAATAATTTTTTGTAATTTTATTTTGCTTAGATATTTTTTTATTTATCTGCAATTTTATCACAACCGCAATCATAGCCACAAAAAACCATGACTGGTACATAAAAAGGAAAAAAATAAAAATAATAAATTTCTAATATATAAAATCTAGCTAGGGTAGTCTCCATTTCCCAATTCGGAATTGACTAATAGCTTTGCATGCCGTCAAGTGGATTCGTGTCCCTCTCAACCTATGAATATTTCACTTATGAATTAAGAATTTAAGAATGTGCAATTTGAATTTTGTTATCAGATTTTAGGTTTTGCATATATTCATGAGTAATAGGAATCAATTTTCAATTATGGATTTAGGTCGCTTCTGCCTAATGAACATGATAGATAAAGATGCTTGTTATGATACCTTTAGAATTTTAAAATTCAAAATAACATGATAAGTTTTAAAATTATTAAATTGAAATTATTTAATTACAACTATTCAAATTTTTATGAATATAATCAAACAATTACAATCTATTGATTTTTAGGATTATTACATTACCTTAGATTTTGAAACCATAGAGTTCACAAGCAAATAAGTTATGAATTTAAAAAAGTGTGATTTAAGTTTCCTTATTAGACTTTAGTTATTTGTATACATTGAGATAATAGGTGATTCACTAAAAAGATTAATTCCTATAGAAAGTTAAATTCTATAAATAATTTCTTTTTGTAAATCTTTTGGAAATTACTCAAAATTATAGTTGATAATAGGAATTAAAACCTTCCAAAAAAAATTTTCCTGCCTAAGAAATACGGGATAAGCAATTTCTTACTTTGTATGAGTGACAAAATTTTGGGAATTCTAAGAAATCCCACTTCTCGTATTTCACTTATTTGTTGTGATAAAGCAAATAATATAACACCACTTTTTAGAAAAATGTACTTTATATATATATATATATATATATATATATATATATATATATATATATATATATATATATATATATATATATATTTTCAATCAAACACAATGATAGACTAATCTAACCAGAACGAATCAATACCAATGTGGCCCAAGTAGTTTGCACCAAATTAGAAGTGTTTCCCTCACAAGGTGTATATACTGTTGGAATTCAAATTATCATATGCAGCGAAAATTCAAAATTTGATTCGAATTCTACCTAGGATCCATGCAAAAGATATAAATCAATGATTAGGATTTTACCTATTGGGTACTCGTGTTTCTACTAATCAAAATGCCGGTCGGAAGGTATAGCATCTCTATGATATCCACACGAAGTGAATAATGACCTCTCACTCTCCATGAATATGCTAGGATGCATTTCTCTCTCTAGGATTTAGGATTAGATGTTTTCTGAGTGATTTAGGGTTTTATGGAAGCTTATGAGCGCATTTAAAGTGTTGCCCTCAAGTCCCCTTTTATAAAACTTAGGGAAGCCACAATCCTAATCCTACTAGGATAATGCTTCCAAAAAATCCTAATCACACTTAACAACTCATCTTATCCATATCCTAGAGATAATGAGGAGAGATAGGACTTATCTATTAATGATCTAATATTAGATAATAATATTATCTCATAATATAAATATCTTAATATTAGATAATTGCATATAGTTATCAAATATCAAAATAATATTATTTCATAATATATTTATCTAATATCTAATAATGAAATTATTTGATATTACTTTAATATTAAAGTATATCGCATAATAATAATTATATTTATTACTTAAAAATTATATTATTATTTAATAATATATATGCATGAAAATAAGTTCAATTAATTGGATATTAATCTAATTAAAGTCCAATTAATTATTATCTTATTCCTACTCTTTTTGTGTAACCCTATAGGTTCTTACTACGTTAACAATGACTCATTATTAAGTCATAGACAGTAAGCGGTATCTAACAATACATCACTGCTACTTAAGTAGTAAGAATGTATGTGATTCGACCTTCACCTAATACATTATCAATGTTTTGCATCATAATCCTTTTTGTGATAATATCCAAATTGAACTGGAGGCCTGGAATGTGTCATCCTCATTAAAGTTCAATTTATATTTCTTGATACTGAGTATATTTCAAAACAAATGATCAATATCACATATTGATCCATTTGAGCATGGCCATGCATTTCTAAGTCTTACTCAATCAAGGGACCTAAGGATATATCTCCTTTTTATAAGAGTAATAAAATCCCATCTACATCACTTACTTCCCTTTGCATGATTTGTGACACACCCAATTAACGCCCTACTTGTCATCCCGATTAAAGGTGACATAGGACGACATCAAAGTGAGTAACCCCTCATATAGGGAACCATAGTGACTTCAAGTCAAAGGACTATGTGCAATTGTGACCATATAAGAACAACTAATGACACAAATCTTATCCATACAGTATTCCCATATTGGGTTAGTCTAGTACATCTATTCACTAACAATATACTCATGTATTGACTTGATATCACATATCCATGATTCATAATCATCAGTCACTATACATGTCAGTCTAAATGTACTATTACTATCCCTTTCATAATAATACTTTACTAGGGGCATTTTAGGAATAGTAAAACTATTCTAGGGACAATTATTATATTAAGTTATAAATTGTACAAAATTAATAAAATGAAAACAAAATAATATAATAATTGCATTGCCTAAAATAAAACATAACATATTGTGTATTATTTCAATCATCTATATGATTGGTTCCTAGGACACACACCAACATCTACTTGCATTGCTCATCAACATGAAATGAAGATATTTGTGAGCATACTTTAGAACTTCAAATTCCTGTGTTGTGTACCCTTATTCATGTAATGCAAAAAGATAAAAATATAAAATATTTCCTTCAATTTTGAGGGGGTTGCATTTTGTCCCGACTAAATTTGGAACTTGCAAATTATTAAGTCATTAAATTATAAAAAACTTAGACTTGAAATACATTATTTATTTAATAAACTATCTTATTGAATTATGCAATATTTTTGTTAAATAAGAATTACAACATTATTATATGTTGGCTTATTATGTTATTTTTTATACAATTTTGCAACTCTTCTTTAAATATTTAATTATATGTATAATTAGTTTCTATTAATTAAATTATCACGTGTCTTATTTTCTTCTATAATCTGAGCAGATAGCATGATCGTAAAAAAGCATAGGACATTTAATAATATATAAATATAAATATTTGTACCAATAAGTAGAATTAGAGAACTACGTACCCTTTTTGTACAGAAAGGTAGCTTTCTCCCCATCTTGATTTTGTATTTTGAGTAGAAAATGAACTCTGTTTCTCATCGCTAAACAATCGGGGTACCACAAACCAGCCGCTGCTAACGCTTCTATGGCAAACCATGTTGCATAGATGAAGGAAACTCCCCAAAATCCTGGCTTGTTCACACAATATATTTCTCATGCGTTTTATATTATTAACAGAATTTGAGAGTCAATTTAACTTTTCTCAAATATAGGATCCGTTAGTGCCAACAAAAAATATTATTTGCTTCCAAATTTTAGGAAAACGAATATAATTTTACATCAGTTAGATAGAATGAAAGTATACTAGTAGCATTAGTTAGATAGAATCAAAGTATAATGCTACTAACATATAATTTTACATACGTAATGTCGCATTTTGCTTGCACTTTAATTATGTGGTGTGTTAAAATCTTTGTCAAATGTGTAAATAGCAGAATTGAAGAGTGACAAGGTACATAATATATCAAATATGAAAGGGAGAAAATTTTCGTAAATATAACATTAAATATCACTATGCTATTAAGAATGCAAGCAAATAAGAGTGACTAATGTCATTCAAAAATCAATACCAAAATAATTTCTATAAGAGTACTGAAGATGGGATATGCACATACAAAGATCCATCATCCAATTGTGTGTCTTCAATAAACTGCAATGCCTTTCTGATAAAATTGTCGATTTCCTTTGCTCTATGGTGAGGGTGCAACTTTCGAAATAGAGCCAATACCTAGTCTGCGGACGAAGTGCTCTCAAGATATGCCTAGATCACTACTGTGTCAGCCTCTCAGAATTGAATATATATATATATATATATATATATAGAGAGAGAGAGAGAGAGAGAGAGGTAATCATGAATTAGATCTCGGGTCAATAAGTCAGACATCTTAATATAAAATTTTTTGTATATTGATTTGAACTTGAGCTCGGCCCTAAATTTTCTTAAAGTTATTTCAGCTTGACTCGAACATTACTTTTTATAGCCAAAAATCCAATCTGTAGCCCAAGCATTTTTAATTCTTTTAAAATTTTAACCCATAATTGTATTTTTAAAAGAATAATTAAAGTAGATTTTAAGATAAAATATGATTCAGTGAAATAATAAAATATTTAATTTTGTATAATTAGTTAGTTAATTTAATAAATTATAATTCTTACTTCTATTATAAGTTAAATATAATTATAATATTTATTTATTTATTTTCTCCAAATTAGGCTGGTTGTATTTTATGCTAGCTGAACCAATTAATAATTGGGCTTAAAAAAAGAACCAAATATTATTAAGATCTAAGTTTTTAGATCCAAAGTCTAATTTTGTTGAGCCGGAAGGACCAAGTCTAAGTTATCAAATCTATTCATATTAAGATTTAATTTCTAAATTAAAAAGAAAAAAAATCATCCTCACACGTTCTCAACAACAATGTTTTGCACGAATTCTGTGGAATTGAACCACTGAAAAATTACATAAAACAAATTGAATATTGGTCATTTCAAAATAGAATTATAACAAATTAAAAGTACTCAAAATGGAGTATTGGTTATTTCAAAGAACCTTCATGCTAGTTTTGATAAATTGGTGAAATTCACCTCTTACCAAGGAGCACCAATATGTGGGTCCCAAGCTGTAACCCAGCATTTTTGCCCTACAAAATTGACATAAAAATTATTTACTTAAAATTCTGATGAAATTTCTAACCTTTTGGTTGTAATTAATACGAATTTTTGTGTCCTGTCCCCAAAATTTAAGATAATATTTTTTATAGTTTCACAGCTGGAAAATTTGAAGTTGCAGTAAGTGTTATAATCTGCATTATCTTATAATCATGTTATTTATTGAGGAGAATAGTGAGAAAGATAAAATCATATTAAACTCTTGAAAAGGGTTTTTCATTCAATGGTGAGAAAGAAAATGACTGAAAGCAATGTCACCTGAGAAGAAAATATGAGGTTGACAGCTTCATACATCCACTCTTCTTCCAATTTCTCACCTACAGTTTCCCTTGGCCCGTGGGAAGCAGTAGGCAGCACTGAAGAGATAAAGAAAAAAGAAAGAAACATTTTAAATGGATTTTAGTTAAGATAACTAGCAAGTTTAATTAATTAGCTCAATGACAATATATATCATTGTAGTCATGGCTATGCTGCGATATATTAGTAAAATTAGTAGAATTTTAGTCAAATGCAACAAAATAAAAATAAAAATAATAACAGCATTCTAACACGAAATTATGAAAAATTGCAGTGGCTGTGGTGGGGCAGGAATTAACCTGTAAACCTTCAGCTGTGCAATCCGAAACAGGCCAAGCATGATCCTGGTCAGAAAATGTCCATCCTCCTTTAGTAATATGATGAAACACCCTTTTGAAGTCACCCGAAGGAGTTTTTATCATACCTTTTCGACTGAACCAATGGTTATATATCGGTTGTTTTCATCTTCGCAATGAATATGGTTCATAGTTACTTCGAGAGCCTTGTTTTTTATCAACTTAATGAAGGGCCAACGCGTGAGCAAAGGTTCTATGATAGAGTAGGAAGTCTCAAGTATCCCAGAACATGTCTTGCATAATGTTACGGCAGTAGAAAAGATCTTCCTGAAATATATGTGTGTGTGTGTGTGTGTGTGTCTATATATATATATATATATATATTTAACAATACACAGAGTGAGTTAAAACATAATGAGTAATGAAGAAATATATTGTATTCGAAGGTTCTAAATTATGATTATGTGATTTTTCACAATTTTCTTAATAGCAATAAAATCGTTACAGTGCCACAGTCACAATTTAGAATCAAAATTGTGTTCAAATAGTGGAAGTTAAACACACCTTTGCGCACCGATGGCGTACTAGTCGCCAGTTGATTTGATGATAAGGTTCGTTGAGGAGTTCCTCTCTTAATGCAAGAGTCAGAGGTGTGATTGGAGCAACAAACCTTTTTCCATATAAATATGACATTGGCATGTACACATTCGACTGTAACACTATGTTCTTGCGCATTCATGCAAACTTATTCAACCATTTTGCACAAGAATATTTTCACACGCGCTCTCTCTCTCACTTAAAATATAAAAAATAAATTTTAGATATTTGGTTATTATTTTTTATTTTTGATGATAATTTTGTAAACAAATGAAACCTTTCTTTTTATTTGCTTCACTGACCAACCTTAATTATTTATTTTCATTGAATTCAAAAACAATTTTTGAAAACTAAAAAAATTCAAAACAATTGTTCAATTTGTGAATTAAAAAATAAAATAAAATAAAATATATATTATTTTTTCTACCCTCTCAACAAATTCCAACTCAAAATAAAATTATTAGAGTACTATATAGATCTTTGTACGTCTAAATCAATATCTCACTAACCAATGTAAGGAAATCAATTATATATAAATTAAGACATAGGTAGTAAAGTTTCACATTAAGTAGGGTGAAGCCCCATATGCTCTAAGGAGACAACCTGGTGACTAAGTGGACTTTGAAAAGACATGAGGTATCTATGCCAAGCTATGAAGTCTGGATAGTGCACAAAGTACACTAGTTTTTCATCACACAGTTAAAGACCTTTATTCAATTCCCGGTATCATCATGTATCCTCATGCCTACTTTTTTATATAGTTGAAGTTACATTAATTTTGTCATTTGAGTTTACTAGTCCATGTTTTGTGTTTCAAAAAATCTTGTGATCATGGTGAAACCTTGCTACAATTTAAGCTTGATAGCTACTAGGCCCCCAAGTCCTAGCACTACACCATAAAAGGCTTTTAGCAGCAATTAAATTGGCTTTTAGTGGCAATAAGAATTGCCGTTAATTCTTTTACCGGAAAATAATAATTTGCCATTGAAGCCTATGTCGGCAAAGGTTATAGCGGCAATTAAGGTAAATACCGGTAAAAGTTGTAATAATTGCCACTAAAAGATTTCCATAATAGCGGCAATTAATTAGGGGCAAATGTTATCGCCACTAATGCTTTGATGTGCTGACCGTCCACCCAATTTTTAGTGGCAATTGTTATGCCACTATTTACCTCAAATAATTGCCGCTAAAAGTTTTTAATAGTGACAATTATTTAGCGGCAAATATTATTACCTCTAATGTGCTAGTGTCAACCAATCTTTAATGGCAAATGTTAAACCACTATTTATTTCAAATAATTGCCGCTAAAGATTTTTAATAATAGCGGCATTTATTTACTGGCAAATATTATTACCTCTAATTTAAATATAATAAGCAAATACACCCACTCTTTAGTGCCAAATGTTATCCCACTAATTACCACAATAATTGCCATTAAAGAATTTTAATAATAGTGACAATTCATTAGCATTGGAATTATTACCTCTAATTCAAAGGTGTTACCTATTTTTTAGTGGCAAATATTATTGCCCCTAATATACTGCTAGTTGATAATTATCAATAAAGCTCCAATTTAGTATAATTTTGCAATTAATTTCTAATATTATACTTTTTAAACATTTTGTCATTATTGATATATGGAATTCAAATTTAATTTTAATACAAAGAAGTTACTACTAAAAATATTTGAATGTCACAAAATTATATCAAACTTCATTAATTTCTCAAATAAACAAGTTTAATATAGGTTTAGTTTAACACCTTCATATATGAGTAAATAGAAAATCACTCTACTAGTTCATCCACCAATATCCAGCCACCTTCATAAAACTACTAGATAATATGGCAAATCTTCAACTATTGCTCAATCATCTTGTCTTGAATACTTGTAAAGATTATAGAGTATGACCTGAAAAATTAAATTGAAAGTAGTTAGAAAATTATATATAAACACTTTAATCTCAAAAAGTGCTTAATAAATTAACAATCATAACAAGTTAGGAACTCAACATATAAACATTAAGATAATTAATTGACATTATCATTTGAAAATTTAATATTATTCTATATTTATAATTTAATTTTTAATTTTTACAATTGAAGGGTGAGGAATGTACAAAAAATTACGATATGGTATTTTTCTTCCATACATTTACTGTCTGATATATATATGCATAAATGAACTTTTCTCTCATGTGTTAGTAAATATTACTCTGTTTAGGGTTAAAATATGAACAAGCACTTAAAAAAATTATTATAACAAGGAATATAAAACATGTAAAAAAATGGAATATATAATAATTCTAACAAAATAAGAAAACTAAAATTTTTAAATGAAATAATTACCAAAAGGCAATGACTGTAGAAACAAACATACATGAGAACATGGATTAATATTGTTCTGTTGGGCACATGTGTCATCATCACTGTACACACAGATTAGACCAAATCATTGGACCATACGCTCATGCATCGAAAGGCAATTTGCTTAGCTTGGCCTAAGTCCCTTCTGCAACATTACTTTAACTAAACAATTACGGACTACAATTATAATTAAATTGTTGTTTACTGATTCTTTGAGGAAGAAAAATGCATTTAAATAGAGTTTAAGGTTCTCAACCAATAAGAATGTGGACCCCATCAGCGTCTTTCATAGCAAAGCCATTGTTCTATCTTTTACTACATAAGAGTACTATATATGTCCCACAATGTTTATATGAAGCCAATGCAGTAAAAGCAGAGCTTCCTATATTCCAAAACACTAATAACTAAAGCAATGACACATTTACAGAAGTGATTGAAATATTCAAAAGCAAAATAAAAATAATTATTTGGGATTTGAAAATTCAATAGAAAGATAAAAAACTTAGGCAAATTCCCAATACAATTCCAATTATAAATCCATAAACTAAAAGACCAAACCCTACAGGCCCTGAAGCAGGAAATGAATGACTCTACTTCTCCCTCAGTCTTCCCACTACGAGGTTTAAGCAAGCCAAATTATGACTAGATGACCTTATCATTCTTGACTTTTAGTTTTTTTTCTTCTACTCAGTTATTCTTGACTTTTACTCAATTATTTTTGGAATGCAAATAACCTTAAGAAAAGTAATAAATATGTAACACTTCATTTGATCTAAACATATGAAACAATGGCACTAAAATTTCAACAACACCATGGAAATACTAGTCCAAGCTGACAAATTCCAACCTGCGCTGCTCGCCCTCAATAGGCATTTTCAATTCAGTACCCACAATATGCGTGCATTGCATGCAAACTGTAGCAATGGTAATTTTCTTCACTCTCTTATACATTTCAATCAACCTTTTTCCTATATTATATTTATTCTATATCATTTTTTTATAGACTAATTATTTCTATTATGTTTTTGCAAATGGAAAATGATATAATGAAAAAGAATCAACTTAGAAGGATACAATAACATGGAAGGTATGACATATTGTGAGATAAAATAGAGATAATTGAAAATAAAAAATCAACAAGAGGAAATATTTCCATCTTTTTCTTAATATCTAGCTCAAGTGTAGAGTTAGGAAGTGCTACCTTTGAATTTACGAGCATGATACAAAGCATCCACTACAATGGGTCTTCACTATTTTGCACATGAATAATTGATTCCAAGACCAACACTAAGTCCCCTCAGTAGATGCACTATCCGAAGTATAGAAAACAACTTTTTCAGAAAAACCTGCCATAAGTCCCCTTAGTAGATGCACTATCCGACGTATAGAAAACAACTTTTTCAGAAAAACCTGCCATAGCCAAGAAAAGGCAGAATAGAAAATTAAGCGAAGAAGGAAAAGTAGTAGCAGGAAATATAATAGGACTCCTCTTACTAAGATTAGAAATTGTATAAGTCTAGATATTCATTTGTTTTTTTTATATCATTATTAACATTCATTTATTTTTTCATATCATTACTAACATTATTAACACGCCTATGAGATTTACAAATAAGTTTACCTCTACTCAAATATAAGAATGTTAAAACAATAAGCAATTACGACCATAGTTGTCGAAGAAACAGAACCAATAGCAAAACTGTGCCAAAATGATGAATTTGAATATTTCTTCATATATATTACAAGATCTAACAAATTTGTGTGATAGATTACTTTTCCATATTTCTTCAAGTCTTACTCTCATTTTAAGCTTCTACATCACAATTATCATGTCCAAAGCCAATGCTCTGCATTTAAAGTAAATACAACTACTTTGTTAGTGTGTGCATGAAAGCTTATTATGTCCAGTGTTTTCCGATTTCTGTAACTATAAAAATGCAACAGGTGATATAATAAAATACTATAAAATTCTAGAAACCTCTTCATGAATACATCATTCCTTGCAATCACAATGAGAAAGTATTATAAAACTTGTCACCAAATTTAAGGATGAATAAAGAGACTCAACAAACACCCTGCCTATTCTTAAAGATGATTAAGTTACAAGAATTCATTTTAACTTTTTTAAATGAAATATGCATATCACTTATAAACCAATATCAGAGTTTGGCTTAAGGAGGCACACAAGTTTAAAATAAGTTATCAAATTTTTTTCCTAAGAAAAAGAGAGCACAATAATCAGTACTAGTTATTTTAAATATTATCATGACAACATTTTTCTATTGTGTAAAATATTCAACTTGACATTCAAACTTATTCGTCACTGTAATTTTACTGAAGTGTTAGCAGTGCCAAAGTTAATAAAAGCCTATTGGATACACATTGTAGGTGTAATCATCATGTAAATATAAAGAACATAAAAATTAACTATTAACCCTAGACTATAAAAATTTTAAATGAACCTAAATCAATTAGCCACCAAAAAGATTGTAAACTTTTCTATGATCAATGGCTAGTCATAATTAATATACCTTTTATGTAATTAATTGGATTTGCTGTACTCCTCCCCCCCCCTTTTTGGCTATTTTTATCTTAATGGTATTGTCCTCTCAATTGTCGCAAAAGAAAGAGAAAATGAACAAAAAACGAATAAAAGTATCTGGAAATTGTCTTTTGGAATTGCTTGTCATTAATTCTTCTGTTGGTACATGTTTTAAAAGGTAATGGAATTGTAGCATGTGGCAAGTTGAAAGCATACGACATTGACACCTCATCTACTTAATTGTGATTAGAAAAGCATCATGTCAAAATTTTCTGTTTTGCACTAAAGTAGTTTTCCAGAAGCATTTATGTACCTTGACCTTCCCTTGTGAGTTTGAGTCGATCTAAGGACTCCAAACGAGAAGAACTTTGTCATTGGCATCGCTGCTTGAAGGAAGACTCTATGTTCTAGCTGAAAAAGATTTTTGTGCGTTGCAGGAGAAAAATTATTGAAATTTGTGTTTGCGCGGCAGAGGAATAAAGCAAGCTAGGTTTCCCGCTTAGGTTTGGCACCAGGAGTAAAAGGTAAAGTGAAAGGGAGGTAAATTTTTTTAGTTTTTGCCGGCAATTGGAGTTAATTGCCACTAAATAGTATAATTATAATGGCAAATTTTTATTTGCCGGGAATAGTTAAACAAATTAAAAGAAATAGTGGCCTTTATATAATTGCCACTAAATATTTGCCGTTAAAAGGTATTTTTGGTGTAGTGTAGGTCAATATCCTTATGGAGCAAAATGTGGTAGGCATAACTTATCTTTTGTTCATGTGAAGAATACTCTACTATAGCTCTTGAGGATAAAGAAGTTTAATGTTTCTTGCATCCTAGGTGAAGTAAACTTATTTTGTGTTCATTAAACATATATTATGTAGTTTAAACTATTGTTTGAATAGGAATTTAGCTCACACATTTCCTATGATAAGTATTTTTATGAATGTTGTGTTACTTGGAAAACTACTACCTATTATGGATTCTTGTATCCATATCATGTTGACCATTAGGCCTAAGATAAAAATAACAAGTAAGGATCCTAGAGGCTGCATTCTTGGTGAAGCCTAAAAAATAATGTTATTTTACGCCATACAATGAATCATTTATGCATTAAATTTGTATAATGCCTTTTGACATATTGTTATGCCATTGTATTAGAGGTGCCATTAGATTCATGTTGTGGCGTGCTAAAAAAGAAGCTCATGTACTAGCCAAATCCTTTGGGTAAAGATTCACAATTAACCTTGAGGAAGGTAGCCGACCATGCTTTAGGTACATGCTATATGTAAGGCTTGGCAATGAAAGCAAAAGTCAATATAAAATGGAAGGAAGTTTAGGTAAGATTCCAAAGTAACATATTAACCTTTGCAATGACAACTTGTATGTTCATTGGATGAAATTGGCTTACTATTTTATTTTATGTTGTAACTTGGGTAAACCAATAATGTTAAGTGTAGTTACTATGTCTTATAATACATGGTTAATATGCTCATTGGGATAGGGAAGGTTAGTGAGACCTAAATATGATAATTGCTTTTACTTATTTATAGTTCCTCACTTGCATACTTGTATTGGTTTTGATGCTAATATATTAATAATGTACAAATTGTATTGTTTCTAAGACAACACCAAATTGTCCATTTAAGATGAAATTGATGAAATACAAGAGTTGTGGGTAAGATATCTCTTTAAGGCCAAAGCAACACTAGAATGAATGTTATTGGTTCTTTGTTTCTAATTATGTAGTGTCAAATTTTGGCTGTAGCTAGTTATAATTTTTATGTGCATGTTTTCATACATATAACCTTAACAATGTGGTAGTGTTATGTTTGTAAATAACATGGTTCTATTTGAATTTTTATAAAAGGTTTATGATTGCAAGATATTATTTATATTATTTTCTCCTATTCTATGCCTTTTAGAAGGTTACATATGCTTAATTTAATGAAATTGGTCTTATTTTTAAGATTAGGTTATGAAATTGCAGTTTTAATGAATTATTTAATTAATGCTAGATTTTTATATTATTTCAAGTTTTCATTATAACTTGATTATTAGATGTCCAAATTAGGTGATCTTTGCACCATCAAAAAGTTAAGTGGAAGCTCTAAATGGTATTTTTATATTTCGATTAAAACCTAATTTGGACATTTGGAATGTCAAATTTGGTCATAAAAATAAAGCTTGATTTCTATCCCAACTGACCTAGTCACAATTTTTAGGCTATATCTAGAGCTTCAAAAGTCAATTAAGGTGAAACTAGACCCAATGTCAAATAATATCTAGCCTAACAACTTTCAAATTTGGGGTTTAATGAAATTATGCTACTTTAGCAGTCAAACTTGGGCTAGAAAATGAGTTATGAAAATTGATTATAGCAAGTAGTATCACTATTTTAATTTAAAAAGCATGCTATGGGCTTCCAATTTATACAATGCCACATTCTTTGTAACCATAAGAGACATATTTACTTGGTCCATTTGATTTTCTAATGGGAGAGATTTGATTAATTTAGGTTTTGTGCCTCCAAAGGTAATAACGCATACTAAACAACATTTCTCCTTCTTCTTATTTTCTTTTCTTCTAAGAAAACCCATAGGAAGTTGAACATTTTGAAGCTTTGTTCTTTCAATTGTACTTCTAATTTAATTATCTTTTAATTTTGTGCTCTTTCATGATTACTTTAGATAATTACTAGATAATTGTTTATTGTGATTTATTACTAGAAAATTAATTATAATGCTAGGTTGTAATTAACTAATAAATAAGTAGCAATTAGACTTTGATGATTTGACATTTAAAAGAATCATTAGGTACTTAAGAGAATTAGAATTTGAATTGATAATTTAATGTTTTAGTCTTTCCTTAAATCTTAATGCTATTGTTTGGTAGAGCTACACATGGGCTGGACAACTCGCCTAACCCAATAGGCCTAGTTTGAAAAAATATAAGGTTTAGACTCTTTTTTTATAGTCCAAAAGACCTATTGGATAATTTTTATGACTCGATTATTATTCAGGCAGAGCTCGGACTATGAAAATAAAAAATAGGCTAGTCTAACTCGGCTTGATTATATTAATTTATTTTTAATAATATAATTATATATTACAAAAAAGTTATATATAATTATTTTTAATACAAAAATATTAATTTGGCATAATTAAATATTTTATATATTTAAATATATATTTTTATTTCATAATTTTATTTTTACTTAAAAATAAAAAATACTAATATTTCAACTTTCAAGCTAGGCCTTCAATTCATGTAAAATAAATAAATGGGTCAGGTTAGGCCAAATTTTTTTAAAAATTCAATGTGCCATGCTTAGGCTTGGGTCATGCATTTCATGCAATTTTTGAATGAAAAGCTTGGCCTAAAGCTTGGTGGCTCAGCCCATTGTTCATCTTTATTGTTTAGGTGCTAAGCTTGAACAATAAGGAATTAGTTTCGGTATTAGGCTTAAGTTAATTAATTAAGGAACATAAGGATTGCTACTATGGTAATTCTTGACTAATTGATCAAACTAGAGTAATTCTATAGGAATTGATTGGAATAAATCAACCAATTAAAGTCTAGAAAATCTCTTTCACGAAAGCTTGTTATTATCTTTCATTTTTATATTTTTTATTTTTATTTAGTTCAATAATTTTATACAAATCCCCCTTATTCTATTTATAATTTACAACCTAAAATTAATCGTTAATTCCTTAATTTTGATTTGGACTCACCTTTACTACTAGTTAGAATAAATTTACTTTAATTTCTAGTGTGAATTGACACACATTACTATAACAATTGTAAAATATTTATTTCTATTATTGCTATCAATTTTATGACAAGTAGTTGTTAGAATTGGTTTTTCGACTAGTGTCATTCTACTATAATTGATGATTTTGTTAAAACTCACATCTAATTTTCCATCATGAACACAAGGTGTTGCCAATTTTTAAGTTAGTTTTATATAGAAAACTGATGTCAAAATGATAGTGACATCATCTTGACAACAACTTCACAAAACCCTAGGTAGGAATTGAAAATAAAAAGATTAAAATACTAACATTAAGGGTAGATTTCATCCTAAAGCTTTATGATCTTTCAATAGATTTCTTAAAGGTTTGTTATATGCTCACCTTGCAAGTTATGTTTTTACTTGCAGAATCTTACATTTTTTGTTTATTGTCATCAAATATTTTGTAAAATGAATGCTTTATTAGCCTGCTGCTAAATTTGTAAAGTTGTATGCTCCCTAGAAAAATGTAGCATATAAATGTAAGGATTTGTTTAAGTTTTTGTGGTAATTGTGCTTGCAAATTAGTTTCTAATTTATTAATTGACCATATTTGGGTGCCTATTATTTTGATATAACTTATACTAGTTTTGTAGATAATGATTTCTAATTTAATACTTCTTCCTCTAGCCTTTGGAGGTATTATCAACTATTTATTTGTATGAAATGTGTAATATTATTATGCCCTCCTTAGAATTTTAGGATTTTATTTTGTGAAGGAAATAAATTAGATAAATGAAATGATTTTTTAACAAAAATAGTTAGTTTATTTTAATCATAGTAACTTAGAATGAAGATCTTATAAAGGTAAGAATAAGTTTTAATAAAGAATAGGTGAACAAGATATTGAGGGAAGGAAAATGAATAAATTAAACTAGTTTAAATTTAAAATTTTGAGTAAGTAGAAATAAATTTTTTAAATAAGTTTAAATTGAGAAAGTTGTATGGTTTATTTGGAAAAAGGTGGATGGAATAAAATAATTAAAGGTTATAAGTAATTGGAAGTGAGTATGTAAATATGGAGGAAACTGCGGGTAAATGATGAAAATGCCCTACTTTTTTATTAGCTTAACTTCAGTCAATTCCTCTTTTTTTCCATCATAACCTTAATCCCTCCTTCCTTCTTTACTTATTCTCTTCCTCTTCTTTATTTATTTAATTAATCTAGATAGAAGGAAACAAGCTTTAGCAAATTTATCATACAATCAAGGTAAGGGAATCTAAACTATCATTGATCTTAAATTTTTCTTCAATTTTCTTTAAGTGTTATTGAAACTTAAACTTTGAGCTTAAAATAGGGAACTTGAACCCTTCATGTGAACTTTTTGGACTTTTTAGATGAATAGAGCTAAGGAACAATAGATCTAATCTCCCATACTAGATGAGTGAACATCCTAACCTTAGTTTCAAAATTTAAGTAGTTTTGTCTAATTATTTAAGTTTAGGTTTTTGTGATACATATAATGAAAAATGATGATTTGTGATAAATAAATAGTGTATAAATGTTACAAATGACTTACATGAGGATCCTTTGAAATAAACTTATGATTTGGTGAAGATTAGTTGAGTAATAAATGGATAGGAAAGCATTTATGGCATTTTGAATAGTAAGTCCATGTTGGAAAAATCTGTAGAAACCTAGTCCAATAGTTAGCTATTGATCTAGGAATTTGTCAAGATTCCTTCTAGAAGCTAGGAATCAACCATTAGGCCCTTAACAATTAATCATTGCTTTCTAGTTCCTTGAACTAATGTTTTATATATTTAAACTAAATGCAAATGTCCTTAATAATGTGTGTTTGTATATGAAACAAATTGTTAGTTTGAAATAATGACTTTATTCTCATGAGACATGTAAGCCATGCAAGGTTTAAAGTAAATCCATTGGTGTCCATAAGCATAGTTTAATAGTAATGGTGTTATCATGCACTTGAATTGATCTAAACATTGTGTTGGCTAGTTATGCTAAGTACGAATAATCTAATATAAAGTGCTAAATTTCTTGAGGCCATGCAATGAGGACATGGTGTTATTGGTGAATGCAATTACACTTTATATTTATATTACTTATACAACTTATGATAGTAAGAACCAATGATTATGGGATATGAAATGTGTGATTATGTAAGAGAGGCCTAGAATGATTATGAATTGATATATGTATGCTTGATGAGAATGAATATGTTGAGATCATGAGAAATATGTTGGTGACAATGTGACATGTAAACATTGGACTTAGCAATAGTTTGTGAGGGGTACAAGGCCAATCTTGGAAGGGTAAAGTTTGGTTTGTAAAAGGCATAAGGTTGACCAGGAGTTACTAGAAGATTTAAATGCTTTTTTGTTATAGCTTGAACAAATATATAAATCACTTGATGATATAAATAGTATAATTGATTGTGTATGATGTAATTGGAGCATGAATAAAGGTATACATTGTGCAATGGCACTAAAGAGTTTGAATATTTATTCATGATCATGATAATACTAATGAAAGCAACATTGTGACAAGTATGGTTAAATGTCTAGGCTTGCAGGAGGGTAAATCCAGTTAGTAAGTTATTTATTGATTATTTATGATTAGTTATAGTAGATAGTTCATTCAATAAACCTCAAACTTATCTCTTTATAGTTTCACCTTTGCAAATCCATGGTTACTTCTTCACCACCACCATAGAATTGAGCCTTCTACAGTTCATCTAAAATGGTTTTTGGTAGTATTAGATATTTGATTGTAGGTGCGTTTAGGCCTTCATCTAAGTAGAGTTGAAAAGGTAATGGGATAGTAGCCTATATTTTGTAAGGTTACTTGGATTGACTTGTCCCTAAATTTGACAAATATTATTATGTTTAATCCTTTATGGATTTAAATTCCAATTTGATAAATGGTAATTCCATCTTTTCTTAATAATGTATCAAAGATTTTCCATATTTACATTTTTCTTTGCTACATTAGAGTAACAACACAATTTAAATTAGTGGAAACCATATGAAAGGTTCTATGCCAATCATAACCGGGGTTGGGTCATGACAATCATAATTTAAGTTATAAAAAATTTTAAATTGTAATGCCATTTATAGGTATATTGGATCCAAGAGTGGTTTTTTAAGGAATGTTAAGCCCACATGTTGAGCAATGGAAATTAGATAAATTTAGGATAGCACTTATCTTTAATTGTGGTATTGGATATAATGTTCCATTACCTTCACACTTTTATTCATTCAATTTATAGTTTACCATTGTTGAAATTGGGATTTTGTTATGTCATAGGATAAGTTATTTTTATTTCCATTAGGGTGTTTTGCAAGGTTGGATAGGGAATAGGGGTGGAAGTTGGCTAGGCCAAATTATTATTTTTTCATAAATAAGTTAAACCTACATAAAAATAAATTGACCTAGCCTAGTCTATAAGGTTGTAGTAGGCTTAAAATTCAATCTAGCCTCATTCATGCATAAATTTTTAGAGGCTTATGGCCTAGCCTATAGCCTATATAGAAGTAGAATTAAGTTGATTTTAGAGGTGTGCAAAATTATATAAACTGATTGAAACGAATTGAGCTATTTCATATTCGATTGGTTTAAGTTGATTGAAAATTTTAAATAAGTTAATTTGGAAAAAAGATTTTATTAATTTCATTTTTAATCACTTGAATACAAGTAAACAATTTATCACCTATTTTAAACCATAATTAACCAAAAGAAAGATGACCACTTTAGACTTTAAGTATTAAGTGCATTTGACTCAGTATCACCTTATGCGATTTGCTTAAGTTTTCAAAAATGTAATCAATTCTCTCTTACTCTTTCCCTTGAATGAGTGATAATAATGATATGCTTATTACATAAATGTAATTGAGCATGGCATATATAGAATGAAAGCATATGTTAACAATTTAAACCATCTAAAATGGTATGTTCATTGCATAAATTATATGTTTATTGCAACATAATATTGTGTATTTTGATAAAAATATGTAGTTGAAAAGTGTAAGTTAAAATCGAATTAAAGCATTTTAAATTGATTAAAATTGAACATTTCAATTAGAAATGGTTCATTAATCTCAAATAATTGGTTGTTAGCAAATTAAATTATAATTCAATTAGAAATGGTTTGGATTAATTATGTCCAAAAGTTACCAAACTAAACTATTGCTTACTACTAGTTTATCTAAATCACATTTCAATATTATCAAGTATAGCAAATTTTAAAGTTCAAAGTTTAGCTCAAGGCAAAAATTAATAAAAATTACAAATTTTAATAGTTCAAAACTCAATTTCAGTTTGATTTCATTTCAAAATAAATATAAATATTATAATAACAATTATAAATTGACAATGTAAATAATTATCATATAATATTATAATATAAACTAAAATTAAGAGAATCAAGATGTGTTAGAATTTTTCATACACTTTTTAAAACTATTCTTCTAAAAATTATTTTTATATATTGCATAACATATGTATACATATAATATGAGTTGACCTAGTAGACTAATATGTTATGATTTAAATAATATGGTGCTTCTCTTGCAAAATGAACCAAAAATTTGATCCAGCCCATTCTATTTTATAAATAGGTTAGGTTAGAAGTGACAAATTAGTGGCGGCTTATAGGCCGAATTACTTTTTTCTGCCCTTAATAGGAAATACAAGGGGTGTGTACAGGGGAATTAGGGGAATGAATATAGAGGTGTATATAGGGGCAATAAGGAGAAAAACGAAGGGGGAATAAGGGGAGGGTATTTGGGTTGGAAGGGAGGTAAATTATGCCAAGTTGGTCATTTAATGGAACCAATATGATATATATGACATTATACGTTAGTTTTCTATTTATAAAAAAAAGACTAACATCTAATATTATTTCTCATGATGGTGCGCATGAAATAATGTTGATATACATATATAATTGACATCAAAATTGATATATAGCAACTATGGATTTAAATTGTGGTTATGGTTGTGGTTGCAATATCGCGTGATGTAGGAAAATGCGTCCATCGCAGGGTGCAATTGCA
This sequence comes from Sindora glabra, assembly GCA_020226215.1. NCBI lineage: Eukaryota > Viridiplantae > Streptophyta > Magnoliopsida > Fabales > Fabaceae > Sindora > Sindora glabra. Next base: position 46,724,054 of record CM035230.1, on the reverse strand, counting down.
GGAAAATGCAGATGCAGTGTAGTCTGCAACTAGAATATTGTGGATAATATTGTGGATAATATTGCGGTTGCAGACCATTTTTTAAATCCCTAATAGCAACATTTACTTAGACATTAGTTAAAAATTAGTATAAATTTTGTTAAATACTTGACATATATTTATATTTTTGTATTAATATTGACATTAAAAATATGAATATTCTTCACCATCTTTATATTCTACTAGGAATAAGTTATTTCCTTTTTAGGGATGACACTATCTGTCCATATTTCTGCGGCTTATAGAGACTTTGAATGAAGAAGAGATCAGGAAGAAAGTTGCAAGAAAGCCAAAACAAAAGAAAAGCATACAAAAAAAATGGAATCTACTAATCCTGGTCATCGCAAGCATCCTTTTCCGACCAGATCGGATCCAAAAACCACCATTTCTTTTTTATTTTGTGTAATAGTTAAAAAAATATGATGATGGTGATTTTAGTTCCATACACATGCTCCATTTATTTTATATAATGTTTTTCATAAAATAGTTATAAAATGTAAAAAATAAAAAAAATATTTTATTTATTTAATATTAAATATAAAGAGTTTGTGGAAAATAACTTCCTCAATTGTAAAAAGAAATTTGTCTTCTTCTATTACCAAATATAGGTATCATATTTTTTAAACTATTAATACAAGTAACATGTAACTCTACCATTTATATGCATGCAAATGAAATTTTTCTATGAAAAGTACTTTTCAATCAAACAAATAGAACCATAGTGTAAACTTCAGTGAAAGTTTGATTATGAAAATCTCTTACAGCAAACTATATCATTTAAGAAGTTTTGTGAACCTGGATGCACGGTAAATACGGAAGGAAGGATCTATAGCTCTGGGGGCATTGGGAGACTGCTGTGCCAATCGAACACACCGAGTATCTACAAAAATTAAAATAAAACATTATTGAAGGTTACCAACTTGGAAAACTTATAATAAAAAATATCCTAATATATAAAAATCACAAATTTAAAATACAAATTAGTCATAATCTGATATGTTGTGTTTGTGTTTGTGTTTGATATGCATGATCCGTAATTTTTCGCAATTAAAAAGTGAGGCAAATTACAGAATTAAAATTTTGGTTGGGCATTGATTTAGTCTTACAACAAGCCAGATTTTGCCCCAAGACGGGACATATGTAGCACCGCCATTATCAAGAATCCATTTGAGGGCTCTAGCACAGGCACTATCCTCAGCCTCAGGTCCATCTCCAAGCATTCGAAAACATACGTAGTTCAGAACAGTGCAAAGCATCCTACTATGGTTTTCTATGTGCAGTCCCCATCCACAATCTTCATTCTTCAACATATCAAAATAAAACTCCCTTGTTATGCCAATTTTAATTATAAGTTCAAATTTAAAGAAATAAAGGATATTTATTGAAAATACCTGATGATTATATACATAACGCTTATATTCTTTTTGATGCTCCGACGATAATATAATGCTTAGATGCCCAGTTATGTATGGAACGAAAATCTGCAATTCACCGTTCAAGAAAGAGTTATAAATATACAAATCGAAAGAGCTATAAAACTTCATATTGCTATACTTTAGTCATAGTGTGTAATTCCTACTTTGTTAATCTCAAAAGAAACAATCTAAATTTAAAAATTTTTGCTTTAAGGCAAAATGGAGTAAAAAGAAATTAATACGGTTAATAAAATAACGAAAAATAAATGGGAGATTTTTCTTTTAACTACGGCGTTAATCTCCTTTGATATTGGACGAAAAATTTTCCACGCAAATGTTGCATATTTATTTGTTTTAAATATCAAGAATTTGATTGAAAGAGTAAAAGTAAGAAACAAATACATTTTCATAATGTAAAATAAATAAGATATCAAAAAGTTGTCATGCAAGTAGTTTAATTTTAATATTTTGTTTGATACAACGAAATATAATGAAATGAAAGAATGAACAAAAAATTTGCGTAGTAGGTATTATGAAATACGATTTGTCATTCCTTAAGCCATGACCATACCATCCAAATCACATTGTTTTTATTTTAAGATAAAAATAATGAAATATGTCATTCCATCCTATGTGAAGCAGTATTTTTACACTCATTTCTTTCAAATTTTTTATATATTATAAAATTGTCCTTCATTAATAAATAATAAAATAATATCAATTTTAGTTTTTTTTAATAAAATTGATAATTATATAAATTATTTAATATAAAAATTTTGAGAAATTAAATTTTTCATTCTTTTACTGTAAATTTTTTTTATCAAATATAATTTTTATTGCAAAATTTAAATTATGAAAACTTTTTATTTTTAATCATACTGTATATTTTTATGATATTAAATTATTCAATAAAATAGTTATAAAAATATATTATTATTAACTATTATTTATTACCTTATTTTCACATTATTTTATTATATTAGATATAAACAAATATAATTATAAAATAACAAGTCTGTTTCCGAAAATAGCATAGTATAACCATAACCATAAACTTATGGCAACTACTAATTAAAGTAATTTTCATAAATGAAGTCGTTGTGGGAAAGGATACGTGGATGATAACAATAAACGATGGTCTTTTTTTTTCTTTTTTTGGCAACAGTCCCGTCGCAGAGCTTAACAAGGATTAGGGTTGGTTATGACTTTTCAACAATTTTAAAATCTTAGTTTAAAATTAATTTTAATCTCTCTAAAATATAAATTCTGCAATTTAGGCTCCCTTAATTAAAATAATCTCTCTTCATCCCCTTAATATATAATAAGTATAATTTTAATCTTCTTAATCGATTTTCATTAATTTCTTAGCCTTACAAAATGATTTATGCCCAATTATTCATCCATGTTAATTTGAAATCCCTTATATATAAGTATATATAAAAATTGTTTGGGTATTGAATGTTTTTAACAAAATTAAAGGATTACGTGTAAATGTTTGAATCTTTTTTAAAATTTATTGTCTGTTAAATTCTAAACGTTGTGATTTGTCGAAAAAAGTAATACAGTGCGTACTTGGCGATTAAAAATATATTGATAGAAGTTTACAAAATTTAATGGAAAATTGATGAAATTTGATAAAAAGCAAAGAAAAGGACCAAATTGTACTAATTAGATGTTAAACGAACCAGAATAGATTATTTGAAATTAGAGAAATCGAAACTACACAATTTGCAATTTAGAGAAATCAAAACTATATTTAAGCCAGAATTTTTTATTAATGTTGTATAATTATATAAAATTTTCAGAAAACTACGTAAATTATTGAACACTTCAAAATTTTAAGCAAAAATCCTTCGTTATCAAGTGGTTTTAGACACAACAGATCTACTGCACCTTTGTGTCTTCATCGCTCTGTGTCTTGCAATAAAATGGGAAGTACCCCTAATTTTTTCTTTTTATATGGACATAGATATTTAGGCTTTTAAAGTGAGGTGCATGTGCTGGATGGAGAGTGCAGACGAAATAAGATTCCTTGTTCAAAAGCATCCTCAAAATAACGGCGTTAAATTAATTCATTCAAATTATTTCCTGTGATAATTTCTTCTTAAAAAATTTAAAGTGCTGATAAAATTTTATTTAAATTAAAAAATAATTATAATAATTCTTAAATAATATTTCATCCGTATAATTTTCTTCATTCCTCTTATCTTTTAGAGATAGCATTGCATATAGAAATAGATAAAATTGTATTGATGAAATATTATTTAATTTAAAAATTATTATAATTATTCTTATAATTCAAGAATTATTTTATTAATACAATTTTAGAAAAAAATTCTTAATTTTTCTATTTTCTTCTAACCTATAATTGACTTGCTTGTGTTTATAATAATAGAAGAAATATAATATATAGAGTTTGACTTACTAAGGGGGGTGCATATATAGTAGACCAGTCATTCCGGAAGGCCAGTGTGAATGGCTTGCAGTAAAGAGTGGAAATGTCGCTTTACATACGATAAAAATGTCATCGGCATAGGTTGTTTTAGCGACAAACCTATGCTGATGACATTTTCAATGATAATTTTTGCCTTCTACAATGATCAAATTATTTTTAATAATGATAAATGACGTCACTAATAGTTTCTTTTTCTGTGGTGCATTTTGTACCTCTAAGTTTTTATTTATTTTTATTTTTATCTTTATTAAAAATTTATTTTAGTTTAAAAAATAAATTTTTATTAATTCTATTTAAAGTTAAAATTTTATATTAATTTAATTTTTACAAAATTAAAAATTCTTTGATTTAAATTTTTTATAAGTTTTTAGTCTTTTATTTTTAATTTTTATAAAATAAAAAATTCTCTAATTTTAATATGCAATAATAAAAGTTTCCATTTTGTTGCTTTTGTTTTTTATTTGTTTTTAGAAGTGTTATAAGTGTGTTATTTTGTCTTTTGAGCTTTGTGATAAATTATTATTTGTGGGTAAATTTAAATGAAAGAAAGTAGGCATGTGACATCTCGTTATAATAAATTGCAACAAATGGTACAATTTTTTTTGTAATAAAAAATTTGAACGGAAAACAACGCCCACGTGCAATCTATTTGAAAGGGAATCGCATATATAATCTATTTGAAAGGGAACCGCATATAAAAAAAATTGAAGGCCGTGTAGTTTTTTTTTTCTAAATACAAAAACAAAAGAATAACCCAGACAACCATTGATTGGCATTATTGTTTTGTACCTTTGAAACATTTATGGGAAATGTGGTGCCTGGAATATTCAAGGCATAAAAAATCATTTAGACCTAATTTGATTGTATAATGCAATCCTATCAATATCTTAATACAACTGATTTTGGTCTGGACATTGGTTAGTAATTGTGGGTCACAACACGTGTTGTGATCATAATATTGCAGCTTGCAGAGCCCGCGGCAACTGCATTATGTTGTAATTGCTATATTTTTCTAGGATCGAATTCCTCTAAAGTACAAAATACATTTTAGAGGGTAAAATGCCCAATCTCACCATTAATTTTTTTTATTTATAAGATTATGAGTCAAAATTAATGGTGGGATTACGCACTTTCACTACAGCAAAAAAGACTTTTAGCGGAGACATTTATCGTCGCTAAAAAGTTCTCGGTTGTTGGAAAAGAAAAAGTCATCGTTAAAAATATCGTCGGTGTAGGTCCGTGCCTGAAAAGGTCATTAGCGATGACAATTTGTCGTCGTTAAATGTTAGGCCTTTTGTGACGACAAAGTCGTCGCAGAAAACAATTTCAAAATTTAAAAAATTTTGAAATTTAATTTTTAGCGGCGACAATTATTGTCGCTATAGGATAGAGGTCGTCGCTGAATATTAGACTTTTAGCGATGACTTTCAGACTTTTAGCGACGACAATAGTTGTCGCTGAAGATCAGACTTTCAGCGACGACTTTCTGTCCTATAGCGACGACAATTGTCGCTGGTAAAGATTTTTTGGATTTTTTTAAAAAAATTTAAAATCAAATTGTCGTATATTTCAAATAATATATTCTTTATTTTAATTAACTTGAATTGTTTAATAATTTTTTTAAATTTAATTTAATATAAATTATACAATTATAATATATCAATAGTATTATTAATAATGTCTAACAATTTGATCCAATATAAAAAATTAATACTCATACAGCAATGGTAAAAAAAAAATTTATATGAATAAACTAATATATATACATCATCTATGTAAATGTGCACATATAAAAAATATAAAGATACATAAACAAAATATACTATGGGGAAGTAGGGAGGTGTAAATATCACAGTGCACCATGATCGTCGTCGTCGTCATCATCATCATCATCATCATCATCCTGACTACGAGGATGATAAAATGATGGTGGCGGCTGAGCGGTAGGTGCAGGCGCAAATCTACTTGGCCCAGGCGATGTAGCAGCAGCAAATGGAGGCGGTGGTAGGACGATACCCTGCTGTCTAAGGATCGAGCTCATCTCAGTAAGATAAGTCCCAAGCTATTGCTGCATCTGCTGCTGCTGCTGCTGATCAAGCTGCTGCTGTTGCTCCTAAATCAATCGCTGGCTCTGCTTAACCTGCTCCCGACTCTGGTGTAACTGCTCCTGCAACTCACCGACCTGAGACACGGTCTGTGAGCTCGTCCCCGTGCTAGCAGTCCCCATCAAATGATAAGTCTGACTAGCAAGTACATGCCCAACAGCCTTCCTGTGCCCTCGACGAGTGCCAAGCACCTCATCGGCGATCACAACCTCATCTAACCATACAAGAGTCGTAGGCAAGTTAGTGGATGATACATTAGACTGTACATGCTGAGTCATGAGCTCAGTCATCCTCGCCTTAAATTATTAAAAAAAAAGTAATAAGAAATCTATCTTACAAGATATATTTGTAAAATTTTATTTAAAATATGAAATTCAAATAACTTACATGCTGCCCCTGAGGGATCGGATGTACCCACTCCCCTGACCTGTATATGTGTCGGTCCCTAAAGTTATCGAGAACCGACTGCAGCTCACCAGTATCTCTGTTTCTTTGTTAAATTTTCATAACAGAAAAAAAGGATGAAGGGTAGTAATGCTATTTAACAAGTGGATATATTTAAAAAAGATACAAAAAAATTAAATTACCTTATCAAAGCGATGTGCAGCAATAAACTTTGACCCATGCCGGTCATTCATGACCTTCTGTGCTCTATTATTTGTATTTCTTGCAAACAACTCCTGCAAATTAAGAGGAAAGAGTTAAATTTTTATGTTCACAATTTAGTAATTATGAAATACTGACATAATACCATAAAATGTCATACTTACCCTGTACTCGTCACTATTAAAGAAGTCCACACACCTCTGCCATGTCTGCGGTGAGACAGATTGAGGCACACAACATCGAGCTCGATCCAAGTCATACTCCTAGTATCGATCACCTCCATGCTCTAAGAAATACTTATTCAACCTGTACTTCCAATCTCTGTACAGGTCGACAGCAGTCTGCATTAAACCAGAAAGCGCTCTATCCCGATCACCCTCAGAGATGCCCTGAAACTCGAAATGGGACTGTATTAAAAGAAATTTAATAAAGTTATGAGTCATATATTTAGAAATTTCAGTCTCAAAGACATTAATTCAAAAGGAAATGGATACTTACGCAAACCTCCTGCACAACTCTATCTCGGATCTCCTGAGGTACAACCCGCCATGACTTATAATAGGGCGGCACGTGGGCGCAGATCATGCTGCCAATATCACAAGGGAGATGACTGACATTCTCACCAACCGCATGCCATGTACCAGTCATATCAAACTGTACAGGCACTGGTATGCCTCCACCCCTGCCTATCTTCTCGTGCAGTCTTAGGGACCTATTCGGTCCCCTCTTTTTAGCAGGAGCTACTTCATTTAATAAAGAAAAATATTAACAAAATAAACATAATATTTAATCAAGCTTAGGTATGCACAATTAATAATAAATACCTGATCCCTCGCACTGAGATGGAATACGGGTGGGTCGCTCCGGTGGGTTGCCTCTAGTGTCACCTCGTGGTATCGTGCCTCGACATCCACCATAACTAAAATAATATACATTATATAAGTAATTAAAAAGAATTTAATGTCCAGTTGAACGATGAAATGGTTCAACTTCTTACAATCACATTTATTATTTTAATAATCATGCTTACACAATTATGAGTTGTAGTTCGAATATGTTATTTTATCCCTAGTTAGAATCAGTGTTGGTGAACCTAACAGACTGATGGTCATCGGATTCTCCTTCATTATCAAATTGTGTGGGCTCCTCATCCATATAATCATCAATTGTTTCGTCTTCAAGGCTCTTGTCATCATCGATGAAGGTGTCTTCTCCATGAGCACTAGGTCTAACATTCCTGTACATTGGAATGATTGAAGGACTATTTCTTTCATTACCTAGATGTACTAGATCAAAATCTCCCAGATCAATTGTGAGGTTGAAGTTGGACGAGTTACTATCCTGCAGAAATAATAGGTCTTGTGCATTATCTGCATCATTAGGTAGATCCCATATATCGCGATGCACCATATTATGGACAACCCTCCAATTTCGTCCATTAAGGAGATCCTCAGTGTAAAACACTTGTTTTGCTTAAGTAGCAAGTATATAAGGATCATCCTTGTACCATTGTCCATTGATGGAGATACTTGTGATATTCTTATCAGTATAAAGTTTCTTCTTTGTAGGATCAGTGTCATACCACTTGCATTTAAATAAAGTCACATTGTACTTATTTAAATAAGTCAACTCAATTATTTCTTCCAGTACACCATAAAACATGTTACCATCAATCCCCGGAACAGAAATGCCACTATTTTGCATTTTATGCTTCTCATCTCGAGTTTTGGCTACAAAGCATACTCCATTCACAATACACGTAGAGTATACCATGTTAGTGAAATTGGGACCGGATGCTAATGATTGTAACTCTTCGGTGGCCTCTAGGGAATCGTTCCTATGTAAATAGTACATCTACAAAAGTAGCAATTATTCCAAGAATTAAATTAAAATATTAACAAGAGAAATGAACAACATTTAAGATATCCGTTCAATGGATTTGGGAAGAAAAAAATTCTTACCTTCGAGTAAAATCACGAGGGGAATTTGGTTCTCTATAAGTTATCAATATCTTCAGCATCACTTCGTTCGAGTTCCAATCGATGCTCACTGTAGAACATAACAATCTTAGACTATTATAATCACAAAAGGGAGAAGAACACAACTGAAGTTTAAGATACTCATTGGAGATATTTTTCAATCTCAGTACAATTATTCAAGATGTACCATACTGCAATATCCTGATCCTTCCTATCGAAATGAGAAATAATCTTCTTCCCTATCAGTTGACATTGGGACCGGAACACCGACAATGTCCTTCTTGTTTGACTAGGTGTTACATCTTGATTTCTATCAGAGCGGTTGAATCTAGTTTCCACTCCTTCCAAATACATGGAGAAAAATGTTAATGCCTCATCAACAATATATCCATCTGCAATTGAACCCTCTGGTCGAGCACGATTTCGAACATAATCCTTTAACTTTTTTATATACCTCTCATATGGGTACATCCACCGAAAATGAATGGGTCCTCCTTCCAATGCTTCATCTGGCAGATGCATCACCAAGTGAACCATTATGTCAAAAAATGCTGGGGGGTATATCCTCTCAAGTTTGCACAAAATTATGATAATGTCTTGTTTGGCTTGTAGAATATCCTCCCTGTTGAGAGTTCTAGCACATATTTGACTAAAGAAATTGCATAACTCGACAAGTGGATATGATAATTCCTTTAGCAAAAAAGCCCAGACAGCTGGTTCTAACAGTCTTTGCATAATAACATGACAATCATGTGATTTCAACCCCTTTAACTTCAGGTCACAATCTGTGACATTCTTACTAAGACTCCCAGTAAACCCATCTGGAAATTTCACATTCTTTACATACTGGCAAAATCATTTTCGCTCTTCCTGGTTAAGTGTATATCCAGCATGCGGCTTGAAAAGTTGACCCCTCTGCTCATACAGATGCAAGTTAGGCCTTATTTTCATGTCTACCAAATCTCGCCTTGCATTGTCTGTATTCTTTGTTTTGTGCTCAATCTCCAATAATGTACCCAAGATGCTATCACATACATTTTTCTCAACATGCATCACATCAATGTTATGCCTTAAGTTCATTGTTGGCCAATAAGGAAGATTAAAAAATATACTTCTCTTGCTCCAATTAAGTTCGTCGGCACCTCTCTTTCGCTTTACACCACCAAATTCAGTATGTTTTCCTGGAAATCTCTATGACACTTTGCCCAACTGTTCCATGATAACATTATTGGTAAGAGGCCGAGGAGGGGCTCTCCTTTTCGACCTTCCATTGAATTCCTTCCTATTTCTCCATGTGTGACTTCTTGGAAGCCAACAATGATAACCAACGTAAGCTATTTTTCCTCTAACTCGAATCGATGGAGTATCCGAATTACATGTAGGACATGCTTTGTATCCTTGCTCGCTCCACTCGGATAGACTACTTCAAGCAGGAAAATCATTAATAGTCCAGAGCAATGTTGCCCGTATATTGAACACCGTATTTGTATTTGCATCTCGAGTTTCAACTCCCCTCTCCCAGAGTTCCCTCAACTCTTCTACGACCGGCTATAAGAACACATCGATATCTTTACCTAGCGATTGCAGCCCTGGGATTAATAGGGTCAACATGAAAAAAGATTGGTTCATGCATATCCATGGTGGCAAGTTGTAAGTAGTCATAACCACTAGCCACATGCTATAAGATAGGTTCCTATTACCAAAAGGATTAAATCCATCTGCACTTAAACCCAACCTAACGTTTCGTGGGTCAGCAGAGAAATTAGGATACCTCTTATCGAACTCCTGCCAAGCTTTTCCATCCACGGGATGTCGCATTACCCCTTCTTCTTTTGATTTTCCAGTGTGATGTCATATCATGTTTTTTGCAGTATGTCTCGACCGATACAGACGCTGTAATCGAGGAGTTAAAGGAAAATATTGAACCACTTTTTGGGGCACCTTCTTTCCTTTTGTAGTTTTATTTACCCATCGGCTCTTCCCACAAATTGGACAATTATCTTTAGAAGCATGATCTTTCCAAAAAAGTGCGCAATTATGTTTGCATACATGGATTGATTCATACCCCAATCCCAACTTGTTAAGCCATTTCCTTGCACCATAGTACGATTCAGGCAATTTATTGTCGTTTGAAAGTGCCTCTTTTAATAATCGAAGAAGAGCATCAAATGACTTGTTTGTCCACTTATGCAGAACCTTCTAATGCATAAGTTTCACCAAGAAGTTAAATGTTGAAAATGTTGTGCAACCTGGATACAACTCTGTTTCTACTTGCTCGAACAGGTTATCATAGTTACTATATTTTGTTCCAATGTCTTCGTCAGCCGCATTCTCATCCCTGTACTCGTCATTGTGAAAATCAACTTCAGGTGCCTCAAGGCCAATGAAATCATGTATAATATCTGCCAGCTCATCTCTATTGTTAGGAGATATCCTACTAGTTCCTCTAGAAGTCGAAACATCAGCTTCACCATGGTGTACCCAATTTATGTATAATGGATGAAATCCATTATCTATAATATGCACCTCCAATGTTAGTAATGTCTGGAATATTAAATTCACACACTTTTTGCATGGACATCTTACCATACCCCTTTCATCGGCATAGTTTTTGGCTCTTTGAACAAATCTTACTGCACCATTCCAATACTCATCCGACAATCGATTTGGTAGATGTATCCAACTTTTATCGACAGACATTGTATCACTGAACAGGAAGGAAATTTCTTTAGGTGAAATAAAGTATGTTGATTAATATTTGACAGTCACCCTAAATGCACCGTATCACTCCAATTTTGAAGGGTAGGGTCCTATCCCATTCGAGATACTTCTATAGTTATTATTTTTTCTAATTTATCCATGCTCATTGATTGATTCGTGCAGAAATTTCGGCAGCATCTCCCTATGGTTCTCCAATTGCCTAAACTATACACTTGTATAGTTTATACCCGAAGAACAGTTAGGATGCTAAGATATTTGCACAATATCAAACAAGAGCTCGATAAATTGTTAATAATAACTACATGATAATATCCCAAACTGTCCAACTTTTCAAGACAATTCAAGGGTTGATTGATGTTCAGAAAACAACTAACCCTTGAACGGGTCTAAGCTTAACATTTAAATGTAAATGTAGTTCTATTTTAAATTATTGTAAAAATATATTTACAATAATTAAAATTAATGATACAACAATTTATGAGTATCGTTGTTTAAGTGTCAGTACTGTTATTTACATAACTTATTATGTAGATTATTGATTTTTTTTAATATTCATAACAACTGTTATGTTTCACAATAAGCTTGTGGGAATTCAAAAGTATAACCTACTTTACTATATTGATAAGGTGCACAATTCAGCTTCTTTATAGAGATGTCTATACTATGAATACGGACTTCCTAGTTGTAAATTTAAGTATGTTTAGTTTTATAAGGTGTATATTATTTATAAGATGCACAATTCAACTTCTTTATTTAAGTAAATGTAGTTTTATCCAAGAGGGGTGTGATTTTCATGCGAACTTCCTAGTGTTTTGAAATTTTTTATTTTTATGAGATGTAAATATCATAATTTGGATTGTTAGGGTTTTATTTTTATGTAGTCTCTAGTTTAATTGAATTTTTCTTAGTATGTGGTGTAAATAATATAATTTGAATTGTTAAGTTTCAATCTCAATTAAAAAATAGACTATATTACTGTAATCTCTTACTTTCTAAGATAAATTTATATATTTATTCTAATTATCTATCTTACATTATTTCATTGAATCTAATAAGTTTGAAGTTTCCTAAATTGCATCACAAATTTTAGATTTTGTGAATAAAATATCATAACTATTTTATCTTACATTAGTCTAAATGAATAATCTATACATATATTGTATACTTCAAAATTATAAATTAAGGGATGCATAATAATAATCAAATTTATATTTATAAAATTAATGCTAAGTTAAATTTACATAAATAAATTTAAAATTTACAACATACAAAATTAAATAATACAAAATTTCATATTAAATTAAACATACTATCAATTATATTAATTCAAATTAAACATACTATCAATTCTATTAATTCATTGCAAACTATTTGAGTAAATTAAATATATTAGTACACAAAAAAATTATAATTTTTTATTTACGTACCTCAATGGTAAAAATATACTGATTAACTCTGAATACTCTCCGCAAACTAAGCTAAGTGGTAATAATAACTAACAAATTAAAAGATACAACATACAAAATTAATACATATTAACATATATAAAAAAATAAATATACTAAAATTAAAAAAAATAAAAGAGAGAGAAAGTTCAGGAACTTACCTCAGGTCCAGAAACTTCAAATGCGCAAATGAGGAGGGAGGAGGCGCTGTGAATAAATAGCCTCTAGTTTTCAGCGATGATAAAAAAAATTCGGTCATCGCTGAAGCTTTCAGCGATGATTGAGTTTTTTTTCAATGACGATATTGTCGTCGCTGAAAATCCAGCCTTCACCAACGACAATGTCGTCGCTAAAAGGTTGCCTCAGAATTCAAACAAAATTTTTAACGACGAAACTATCATCGCTGAAAATGGGAGGACTTTCACGGATAAAATTGTCATTGCTGATGGTTCAAGCTTCAGTGACGACTCTGTCGTCGTCGTCATTGCTAATGGGCAAAATTCCCTGCCATAAATTTTTAGGGCTTCAGTGATGACTGTGTTGTCGCTAAAAGCCTTACATTTTCAGCGATGACATTGTCGTCGCTGAAAGCCTAATTCTTCCCGCTGAAAGCCAAATTTTGTTGCCGAAATTTTTTTAGGCTTTTAGCGACGACTTTTGTCGTCGCTAAAAGCCTAATTCTTCCCGCCCACATTTCTGTTTCCCTCTAAAAAGTTTTGCCTTTTTTACCAACGACTTTTCATCGGAAATACCTTTAGTGACGATCGAAATTTTGTCGCCGCTAAAAGTGTCGTCGTTATTGCTGCTTTTTGTTGTAGTGTTTACCCTCTAAAGTGCATTTTGCACTTTAAAGAAGCCCAATCCATTTTTCTATATCACAATAATTATCATAATTTTATTGTTTCCTTCCTCATTAATTGCAATTAATTGTTAAGGAATTATTTAATCTTTCAATAATTAAATAATTGTAATAAATTGAATAAATAAAGAATATTTCTCGATACTAGATATTTTATCTTTTTTTATTTATTAAACATGATGGTTCTTATATATGTTTTAAATTATTATAAATTTAACATTTCAACTTATCATGTCTTAATAGAATATTAATTTTTATATACACAATTTGCTAAAATTGATTATTCCCTAAAATTATAGTTTATTAATCATGACAACTCATACACACATATTTTACTATAATAAATTTAATTATAGTTGTTTCTAATTTTTTTATTAGTTCTTTCTACATTAATTAACGTTTAAACTATTTATTTACTTAAAATTATTTAATTATAATTCATTAATAAGAAGTTAATAATTTTTAATAGTTATAAACCACAATAAATTTAATATTTTAATATTTTAATAGTTATTGTCTTAATATTTTAAAATAAGTTACTGTAAATTAAACTATTTAATAATCTTATTTATTTTATTAAAATATTTTAATATTTTGATAATTATTTTATAGGTAACTATTTAACATTTGAAGTACTTACGGATATCTTTAACTATTATAAATTTACCTTTTTAACTTGCAATTATCAAATATTTTACTCATTTCTTAAATTATTAAATTTTTATTTTTCTTCTTTAACAATTCTTGAACTACTTCTAAGTTAATAATCCTATCCTAAGTCCAAGTTTCATTATATCAATTCTACAAATCCTAAACTATGTTTAAAAGCAAAATAGGTACATCAAAAGATTTACAACATCAGCGTAGCATGCTCATTTTCATAAAGTTGCATTAGCAAGGCAAACAAAATAATAGTAGAAATGAGATAAAGTTATATCCCAAATTATATTGACTACATATCCCATATCAAATCAACTATAGGTTCAATGTCTAAAATTATTACATCAACACAAATGAGAGATATTTATATCAGTAAACAAAGCAAAATAACTTTTAAAATTATAACTTACTTTCATATCCTAAATCAAATCAACTATATATTCTGGGCCTACAATGCTTTCTTATAAATTCACAATAATAAATTTACAATTACAACCATCACTATATTCATATATAGAAACAACATATTACAATGAAAATACACTTACCTCAAATTGCCTTTAATGCAATGAAATCTCTAAAAATGATAGAATCCACCTTTGATTGTTGAAGAAGCAAAGAAAGCTATAGAAGGAGATGGAAATCGCACAAAAAAATTGGAAAGAGGACGGCATTGCAACTAATATTTGAGAGCTTTAAATTAACAATATTTTAAATGTCATTGCTTTAAGGTTTAATGACATTGATAGCCACTTTAAGTTCGTGCAAGTTGGCTATAGTGCTTTATTTTCCTACCACACTAAATGATGACATTTTCCACCTAAACTTATGACTTTGTCATTGTTATAAAGGAAGATGGTCAACATACATCTCCTTATAAATTAAAAACCCTAAAGTGATAATAATGTTATCACTATAGTGTTACTAAAACATAAAAAAAAAATGGTCCCTTGATTACTATATAGTTATTAATTGAGATAAAATGACAATAAATGTCATTGTATTAGAGCTCAGATTTTCTTGAACTCCATTTTGCCGCTTTATATAGTTACACACAAAAAAAATGTGCTACTTTTCCCATCTTGTAACTTTTTCGATAAAGGGACAACATTGTTGTTGCTTTGGGGGCCAAATTTTTTTAGGCCTCTAAAGTGACAACAATATCATCACTTTAAAGTGAAATTAGTCGAAATTTTATATGGATAAAATATAACTTTCTTATATTTATAAATTAATTAAAGTTAAGAATTCTAAATAGGAGCTAAAATTTACTAGTCTTGTCTTTTTATTATAATGACACACCTAAAGTGAGAAAAAATTTGCTACAACATGGTTTAGGTCAAAAAAATATTCAATTAGAACTCTTGATGTTTGTAAATAACAAAATTTTGTAAAATATATTAGAATAACAAATAGTTTTTACATCTATATTAGGAGATAAGGTAGAAATAAAACATAAAAACATATAAATATGAAAAAAGAAATAATTTATCCTCTTATTATTTCCTATGAATTCAATTAACTCAATTGTTATAGAATATTCTGTTAAAAATTTGATCCAAAAATATTTAAGAAAACAAAATGACAAAATGTTAGTATTAGAAATAACAGTGGGTAAATTGTAACTCTTAAAAACACAAGTGGGTTGTGAAAAGTCAGCAAAATTACATGCAGATAAAGCATAATTATTTCTTATTTAAATGCTATTAATTGTTTGTTTAATTAGCAATATTACAAAGGTAACATGATCATATATTTGCAAGTGCCAATCAACCGCTTAATTCTGAATCTAAATTTCTTGTAAACATCATTTTTTTCTAATCGTCCCTGTTGAGAATTTCTCCTAATCAGCATTCTGACATTCACAGGCTCCGAGAATTTCTTCTAAATAACATGTGCCCGGTACTCAGCAAGAGCCCATATTGGAAATACATTCTTGTACAGTGCATAGTGTATCAAAGAAGTCCTCATGAAAGCTCCTAGTGCATTCTGTAATAAATAGAAGCACAAAACAAGTGGCACTGGATTATTAGAAATAAATAAGTAATATGGAGAATACAATTTTGAATTCACGCGTTCTTTGAACACAATTTTGACAACAATAATTTTCTGTAATTTTATTTTGCTTAAAAATTTTTATATTTAACTGCAATTTTATTAATCGTAATTTTATCACAACCACAAAAAAGCATGACTGACTCATAAAAAAAAATAAAAACAATAAATTTCTGATGTATGAAACCTGCGCAGGATAGTCTCCATTTTCCAATTGGGAATTGATTAATAGCTTTGCAGCACCGTGAAGTGGATTGGGATCCCTCTCAGCCTATGAATATATCACACATGAATTAAGAATTTAAGAAATTGCAATTTGAATTTTGTTATCATATTTTAGGTTTTGCATATATTCATGAGTAACAGCAACCACTGTTCAATTGTGGATTCGGGTCGATCCCAGCCAATGAATATGACAGACAAGGATGCTTGCTATGCTGCTTCTAGGATTTTAAAATTTCAGGTAATGTGACATGTTCTAAAACTATCAGATTTAAATTATTTAATTACAACTATTCAATTTTTAATGAATGTAATCATATAATTTCAATCTAATAGTTTTTGCGATTAACACATCACCTTAAATTTTGAAATCCTTCTAACACCATAGAATTCACATACAAATAAATTATGAATTTAAAAAAGTGTGATTTGAGTTTCCGACTTCAGCTGTTGTATATATTGAGATAATAGATGATTCACTTAAAAAATAAATTCTTATGAAAAGTTAAATTCTTTAAATAATTTCTTTTATAAATCTTTTAGAAATTACTCAAAATTGTAGTTGAAAATGGGAATTAAAACCTCCCACAAAAATTTCTTCTTACGTAAGAAATAGGGATAAGCAATTTCTTACTTTGTATGAGAGGCAGAACTTTAGGAATCCTAAGAAATCCCACTTCTCGTATTTCAGATATTTGTTGTAATTAAACAAATAATATAACATCACTTTGTAGAAAAATGTACTTTTTTATATAATTTTTTTCAATCAAACACAATGATCGACTAACCTGGCCAGAACGAATCAAAGCCAATGTGGCCCAAGCAGTTTGCACTAAATTAGAATTATTTCCCTCACGAGGTGTATATACCTGCATCCCTCATCAACGTGAAGCTATCTGTGAGCATACTTTAGAACTTCACATTCCTATGTTGTGTACCCTTACTCACGTAATGCAATAAGATAAAAATATAAAATATTTCCTTTAATTTTGAGGCAGTTGCATTTTGTCCCCACTAAATTTGGAACTTGCAAATTATTAAATCATTAAATCATAAAAAACTTAGAGCTATAATACATTATTTATTTACTAAACTGTTTCATAGAATTAGGCAATATTTTCATTAAATAATAATCACAATATTATTATATGTTGGCTTATGTTCTTTTATATCCTAAGGAGATAGCATGATTGTAAAAAAAAAGGAGATGTAATAATATATAAATATAAGTATTTGTACTAACAATTAGAATTAGAGAATTACGTACCCTCTTTGTACATGAAAGGTAACTTTCTCCCCAACCACCATCTTGATTTTGTATTTTGAGTAGAAAATGAACTCCGTTTCTCATCGCCAAACAATCGGCGTATCTCAAACCAGCCGCTGCTAAGGCTTCTATAGCAAACCATGTTGCATAGATGAAGGAAACCCCCCAAAACCCTGGCCTGCTCACACAATATAATTCTCATGCATTTTATATTATTAAGAGAATTTGAGAGTAAATTTGTCCTTTCTCAAATATAGAATCCGTTAGTGCCAACAAAAAATATTATTAGCTTTCAAATTAAGAAAAAAAAGTGCATTAGTAGCATTATTTAAATAGAATCAAAGTGTAATGCTGCTTACATATAATTTTATATACATAATGTCTCATTCTACTGGCACTTTAATAATGTGGTGTATTAAAAACTTTGTCAAATGCGTAAAGATCAGAATTGAAAACCAAAATAAGCGTGACTTTTATTTTTGTGATAGTAAGAGTAGCAAGTTACTTAATATATACATGAGTTTTAAGTTCAAACTGAAACATAAAAGGGAGAAAATTTCCGTAAATATAACAGTAAATGTCACTGTACTGCAAGCAAATAAGTGTGACTAATGTCATTCAAAAATCCACACCAAAATAATTTTTGAAGTGTAAGATATGCACATACCAAGATCCATCATCCAATTGTGTGTCCTCAATAAACTGCAATGCCTTTTTGATAAAATTGTCAACTTCCTTTGCTCTATGGTGAGGGTATAGCTTTCGAAATAGAGCCAATGCCTGGAGTGCGGACGAAGTGTTCTCAAGATACCTAGGTCACTACTGTGTCAGCCTCACAATTGAATATATATTTAGATATAATCATGAATTAGATCTCTGGTCAATAAGTCAGGCATCTTAATATAAAATTGTGGGTTGTATATTAATTTGAACTTGAGTTCAGTCCTAATTTTTTTTAGAACGTAGTTCAGCTTGACTCGAACTTTATTTTTCATTGCCAAAAGTCTGACCTGTGGTCCAAACATTTTTAATTCTTTTAAAATTTTAATCCATAATTGTATTTTAAAAAAATAATTAAAGTAAAATTTAAGATAAAATATGATTCAATGAAATGAAAGATATTTAAATTTGTGTAATTATTAATTATGTTAAATAAAATAATTTTTATTCTAAAAATTAATGAATTATAATTTTTACATGTATTATAAGTTAAATATAATTATAATATGTATTTATTTATTTTGCTCCAAATTAGGCTGGTTGCATTTTATGCTAGCCCAAATCTAACCCGATTAATAATCAGGTTTAAAAAAAGAACCAAATATCATTAAGATATAATTTTTTAGATCCAAAGTCTAATTTTGTTGAGCCGGAAGGACCAAGCCTAAATTCTGAAATCCATTCATATCAGGAGTTAATTTCTAAAGTAAAAAGGAAAAAGAAGAAAAAAATATCCTCACCCGTTCTCAACAACAATGTTTTGCACGAATTCTGTGGGATTGAACCACTGAAAAATTACATATAATAAGTTGAATACTGGTTAGTTCAAAATAGAATTACAGCGAATTAAAAATACTCAAAATGGAATATTGGTTATTTTAAAGAACATTCATGCTAGTTTTGACAAATTGGTGAAATTTACCTCTAACCAAGGAGCACCTATATGTGGCTCCCAAGCTGTGACCCCCCCATCTTTGCCCTACAAAATTGGGATAAGAAATATTTATTTAAAATTCTGATGAAGTTTCTAACCTATTTGCTGTAATTAATATACATTTGTTTGTCCTGTCTCCGATATTTAAGATAATATATTTATAGTTTCACGGCTAAAAATTTTGAAATTGCAATAAGTGTTAAAATTTGCATTTATTTTGGAATCATGGTATTTATTGAGAATATCAAGAAAGATAAAATCATATTAAACTCTTGAAAAGAGATTTCATTCAATGGTGAGAAAAGAAAATGATTGAAAGCAATGTCACCTGAAAAGAAAGTATGAGATTGACAGCTTCATACATCCACTCTTCATCCAATTTCTCTCCACTCTTCATCCAATTTCTCACCTACAATTTCCCTTGGCACAGTGGAAAGCAGTAGACAGCACTGAAGGGGGAAAAAAGAAAAATTTTAAATGGATTTTAGTTAAGATGACTGGCAAGTTTAATTAATTAGCTCACTGACAACATATATCTCTATATACATGCATACAGATAGACACTCCACGATTTTGATTTCTAGTCATGGTTATTCTGCGATATATTAGTAAAATTGACAAAATTTTGGTCAAATGAAAGAAAAAAGATAAATATATAAACATAAATAACGGCATTGTCACACAAAATCATGAAAAATTGCAGTGGTTGTGATGGGGGAGGAATTAACCATTAATCCTTCAGCAGTGCAATCTGAAACAGGCCAAGCATGATCCTGGTCAGAGAATGTCCATCCTCCTTTAGTAATATGACGGAACATCCTTTTGAAGTCACCCGAAGGATTTTCCTTCACCTACATTAATTTAATTTTTCATGAAAAATTGGAGACCAGAAAGAAGGAAAAGATTTAATTATAATTATGGAATATGGAATTTTGGATATCGATACCTGGCATATTTTCAAGAATTCATGAGCTTTCCTAATTGTAGGTCCCAAATCTTCAATGTGATTTGTGGCTAGCAAAGCACGGATTGAAAATGTTGCATCCCAAATCCGACTGGCTAAAGCCTTCGTAGAAATTTTGGGCATATACAATCAATTCAAATATTAAAAAAAAAAACTTTAGAATTTAGGAGAAATACTTACATGTGAACTACCTACCATTTCTTATTTAGATATTATTATTCATTTGTTGCCAACTAGTAATGATGCGTGGATCCATTATTTCATTAATTATGTTTAAGTCACATTGTTAGTTGAGAATAAATAAATGATAATATTTAAATATGACGTAAACGGTGTTTATATAAGTAATTCTAAGTGAATTTTTCTCATTCTAAAATAACTGAGACAGATACAACCATGCCGCAAGAACTGATAAAATGTATTATAACATTTAATATATACTTTAATGCATTTGTTATAATTTATCTATAAAAAGATAAGATATCTAAAACTAAAAAATTAAGTGAAAACTAACTTGCACCGTAAGTCCATCTTCCGCAACCCAAAGGTAATCTGGTATCCTAGCAAGATGCTTCTTAAAATCATCTCCATTCGGATCTTCAACCCAACAAGCAAGCATACATAGAAACTGCTCAAAAGTAGCTTACGATTTAGCAATGCAAATTAAGATGCTAACTGTATATACTTACCATGAAATGATATCATTATCAAATAATTTTAATATTAATTTAATTCTATAATTATTCACTTATGTCCAATTAAAAATTCCTTAAAAAAATTGTAACATGAAGAATAAAGTCATTTAACTACACTTAATTAATCTCTATGTTACATGATCACATTTATTATCGATACCTTTTCAACTGAACCAATGGTTATATATCGGCTATTTTCAGCTTCGTAATGAATATGGTTCATAGTTACTTCGAGAGCCTTCTTTCTGATCAACTGATTGAAGGGCCAACGTGTAAACAAAGGCTCTGTGATAAAGTAACCAGTATCCCAGAACATGTCTTGCTTAAAGTTACGGCAAAAGAAAAGATCTTCCTGAAATATATTTAGAATCAAAATTTTATTAACCTGTAATTTTTCATTATTTTAGTAAAATCACTATAGCACCGCAGCCACAGTTTAGAATCAAATTTGTATTCAAAGTTAAACATACCTTTGCGCATCGATGGCGTACTTGTCGCCAGTTGATTTGATGATAAGGTTCGTTGAGGAGTTCCTCTCTTAATGCAAGAGTCAGGGGTGTGATTGGAGCCACAAACCTTTTTCCATATAAATATGACATTGGCATGTACACCAGTCGACTGTAGCACCATGTCCTTGCTGCATTCACGCAAACTTATTCAAACATTTGCACGAACATATTTTCACACGCGCTCTCTCTCTCTCACACTTAAAATATAAAATTAGAAATAATTTTTAGATATTTTCTTATTTTTTTATTTTTAATGATAATTTTGTACTCAAATGAAATCTTTTTCTTATTTGCTTCACTGACCAACCTTAGTTATTTATTTTCATTGAATTCAAAAACAATTGTTGAAAACCAAAAGAGAATTCGAAACAATTGGCCAAAATAGTTTCTAAATGTCAAAAAAATAAAATTATATATTAATTTCTCTACTCTCTCAACAAATTCCAACTCGGAATAAAATAATTAGAGTACTGTAGAAATCTTTGTACCCTTTGAGTCAACATCTCACTATCCAATGCAAGGAAATCAGTTATATTTAGTTATATCTATTTTGTTAGAAGATATTTTTTCATTGGAAAATTTGATTTAATTATACATAAATGAAGAAGTAACACATCTCTTTTATGTGTTGTGATTGAAAAAAATGATATTTGGAATCATGATAGTAGAAAAAAAAACTTCTCTAAAAAATATGAAGTTATCTTCAATCAATTTTTTTATATTTACATTACTACAAAGATGTAGACAGAAGTCACTATACAAACATTTCTCTAAGCTAATATTGATGATTATACTAACATGGAGATATTTTTTAAATTATCTAAAAATTTAAGACAATGGTTCCTAAACCTATTCGACATCTTTTTTGAAACATGAATTTTAAATGTTGGTTGTTTAACAAATAGATGTCTAAAATCATGCCAACTATTAGGTTTTGCTTTGATTAAGCAAACTTAGCACAACAAATATTTATAAGAAATTAATGTATTGAAGGAATCATGTTTATAGGTTAGATTTTTACAAAGGATTGATTTCTAGAGTAATAGGAGTGATGATATTTTTGTAATTATGGACATAACTTTATACATCAATTTTATATGAAACCAATATGGTTTATGCAAAACATTGATTTTTTAATAAATAACAAATCTCAAAAGTTTTTAATTGTATAGCTTTCATCTCATTGTCTATTTTGCTCTCACTTTCTATTTGAAACCCACATTTTTTAAAGATAACATTTGCTTTCATCATTTCTCTGATGATCTCTAAAGCTCCTTTATATTCCCATTTCATTCAAAGTAAAATTGAAGCTTGTTTTGATTATCATTATCATTCTCAAGTATGTTGATCTATCTCATTTTAACTTTTTTTAAATATTAATATATTATTTGACTTTGTTAGGTTGTAATATATGTATGTGTAATGATATTATGTTAGCCTTTTTCATTGCTAAGTTTAACTTTATGTTTTTTTATTGGCTTTGGTGCAAGTTTTAGGGTTTAATCATTCTCAACAGATATATTGATGTTGATACTATGTTTGGTGGTGATACTTAGGATATCTTTTATTTTGTAATGATCAAAGAGTTTAAGGCTATTATGTCATGGTATGAATACTATTTATGCCTTGGTTATGTAAATTAGTGGAGGTTTTTGTAAAGTATGATGATTGCTATAATTTCAGTTCAGTTGCTTGTCATGCAAGTTATGTATTTTACTATTCCCACCATATAGCATTTGTTATGAGTATTATTTGTATAACTATTGCTTTCTTGACTACCTCAAACTTTATATACATATGATTATATATTATTGACATTAATTTTTTGAAATAACCCTAATATGGAAAAGCAGTTGGTTCTAACCAAAAGACCTAGAAGGCTCCCATAATTATGAAGTTCATTAGTGTGACTTTTGCTATAGGTGAGAAAGCATATGTTGAGTTCAATGTTATAGGGTACCCAACTAGTCCAACTACAACTCGATTAAGCAGTTACATTGAAATGGTAGCATGAAGCAAAATCTTAATAGGTTATATAGATTGGAGATGTATCTCATCAGCATTTAAGGATAACTTTTGAAAAAATATATTGGTATGTACATTTGATTGTTTTGATTTTTGTTAAAAATATGTAAAACTATATTCCTTGAATAATTACATATAATTATTTTATATTTGTTTTCTTTTATATAAAGTGCCTACAATGTTCCTAACACCCAATAAATATATAAAAAAGTACCATCCCAAGTGGTAGACCAATAGAGGGAATTCATGACAAGGTTGAAGCAGGAGCATGTCAATGAAAACACCAAGACAAAGGAAAAATTGCTTGGGGAGTCTAACTTCCTCCACTAGAACGCATGGGTGAAGTTTCTAGAGCAACATAGCACTAAGTATTTTTAAGTAAATTTAGGCAAACTAGCAGCCATTTCTTTCTAATATGATTTATGTATGTCATTTGCACTCCTATGAACTAATATATACTTTTATTAATAGGAGTTAAGTGCAATGAACTAAGAGAGATGAGGGAAGAACAAATATACACATAGGCTTTCCAAAGGGAGGATACTTTTATCAATTGGAATTGGTGCAATTCATAGAATTAGAAGCTTTTGAGTAGGCCACACAACCGAGGTTTAAGATGCATACCTAGCATTCACTAGTGACCTAATTTCAATGGCCATTACCTATCTAAAGGAGCTAATCCCTATGATAACTATTCAGCCTTCCCTTAGGATCATTGCTCAATTAGAGCCATCCCCCATGACCACTTATTAACAGAAGGTGCCAACCCTTTCATCCATGAATGAGTCAACAGTGCCAACCTTTTCATCCATACCTCCTATCACAAGAGACATTCCATATATCCTACTTGAGGTAAATATCTGTCTAAACCCTTCCATTTATATATATATATATATATATATATATATATATATATATATATATATGAATTAAGATATAGATAGTGAAGTTTCACATTAAGTAGTGTGAAGCTTCATGTGCTCTGATGTGAGGAGATAACTTACACACTAGATGGTGACCAAGTGAACTTTAAAAAGATGTGAAGAATCTATGCCATACAATGAAATCTGGATAATGGATGAAATCTGCTAGTCATTCATCATATTGTCGAAGACCTTTATTCAATTCCTAATGGAGATATCATCATATATCTTCACACCTGCTTTTTATACATTAATTTTGTCATTAAAGTTTACTAGCCTATGTTTTGTGTTTCAAAAACCTCATGATCATGATCAAACCATGCTACAATTTATGCTTGATAGCTATTAGGCCTTGAAGTCCTAGGTTAAGATCCTTGTAGAGCAAAAGGTGGTGGGCATAACTTATCTTTTGTTCATATGAAAGATGCTCTACTGTAGCTCTTAAGGATGGAAGAGGTTAATACTTTTTGCATCCTAGGTGTCTTCATTGAACATATATTACATAGTTTAAACTATTGTTTGAATAGGAATTTAGCTCAAGCCTTTCATATTATAGGTATTTTTATGAATGTTATGCTGTCTAGAAGACTACTACCTATTATGGATTCTTGTGTCCATATCACATTAACCATTAGGCCTAGGATAAAAATGATAAAAAGGGATACACAGACATTGCATACTTAGCAAAACTCAAAAAATAATGTTACTTTACACCATACCATAAATTATATGTTTCATTTATCCATTAGTTGTGATAAAGTGATTTTTGTATAATGACTTTGACATTTTATTATGCCATTGTATTATAGGTGCCATCAGATGCTTGTTGTGGTGTACTCAAAGAAAGAGCTCAAGTACTAGCTAGATCCTTTAGGTAAAGAATCACAATTAACTTTAAGGAAGGTACCTAATCGTGCTCTAGATACATGATATATGTGGGGCTTAGCAATGAAAGCAAAAGTTAATATAAAATGGAAAGAAGTTTAAGTAAGTTTCTTGAGTAATATGTTAACCTTTGTAATGACAACTTGTACATTAATTGGACAAAACTAGCTTGCTATTTTATTTTATGTGGTAACTTAGGTAAACCAATAATGTAAAGTGTAGCTACTACGTCTTGTAATATGTGGTTGATATGCTCATTAGGATAAGGAAAGTTAATGAAACTTGAATGCGGTAATTGCTTTTACTTATTTATAGTTTCTCACATGCTTACTTGAATTGGTTTTGATGCTAATATGTTAATTGTGTATAAGTTGCATTGTTTCTAAGGCAAAACCAAACTATCCACTTAGGATGAAATTGATGAAATATGAGTGTTATCAATAAGGTATCTCCCTAAGGCCAAAGCTACATTGGAATGAATGTTGTTAGTTATTTGAATTTGAATATGCAGTGTCAAATTTAGATTGTAACTACTTATAATTTTTTATGTGCGTGTTTTCATACATATAACCTTAACAATGTGGCAGTCCTATGGTTGTAAATAACATGGTTTTTTTTTATCTTGTTTTTTTTTAATTTATGCCTATTGTTAATTTTGTTGTGTAAATAACATGGTTCTATTTATCTTTTTATAAACGGTTACAATGTGCAAGATATTATCTATATCATTTCCTCCTATTCTATGCCTTTTAGAGGGTTATGTATGCTTAATTTAATGAAATTGGCCTTATTTTTGTGATCAGGTTATGAATTTGCAATGTTAATGGATTATTTGGTTATATTGGACTTTTTAGGTTTTTCACTACAACTTGGTTATTGAAGTCCAAATAGGGTGATCTTTATGCCATTAGAAAGTTAAGAGGAATTTTGATCAAAACCCAGCTTGGACTTGTAGAAGGTCAAATTTAGTCATAAAAATGAAGCTCTATTTCTATCCTAGTTGACCTAGTCATAGTTTTTAGGCCATATATAGGACTCCAAAAGTTGATTGAGAAGAAACTAGTACTCAATGTTAGATAAGATCTAACCCAATAACTTTCATATTTGGGGTCTAGTAAAACTATGCTATTTTAGTAGTCAAACTAGGCTAGAAATTGAGTTAAGAAAATTTATTATATTAAACACTATTAGTTATTTAATTTATAAATTATGCTATAGGCTTCCAATTTATATAAGACCACATTTGTGTAACCATAAGAGACATATTTACTTGGCTTATTAGGTTTTCTAGTGGGGGGAGATTTGATTTATTTAGGTTTTATGCCTCCAAAGGTAGTAGCACATACAAGACAATATTTCTCCTTGTTCTTCTTTTCTTTTCTTCAGAAAAAGTTGTAGGAAACTGAACCTATATTAGTTCAAGAGAACTTAATCTTAGATAATTACTGATTAGGATCCATTGGATAATTCTCTATTGTGATCTATTACTGGATAATTAATTATAATACTAGGTTATAATTAAGTGATGTATGAGTAGCAATAAGCCTTTGGTGATTTGACATTTAGAAGAGTCATTAGTTACCTAAGAGAATTAGGATTTGAATAGAAAATTCAATGTTAGGTTAGGTTTTAATTTAGTTTTAGTCATTCCTTAAATCTTAATGCTATTGTTTTGGCGTTGTCAATAAGGAATCAATTCAGGTGTTGAGCTTAGGTTAATTAATTAAGAAACGTAAAGATTGCTACTAGAACAATCCTTAGCTAATTGAACAAATTAGAATAATTCTATAGGAATTGATTGGGATAAATCATCCAATTAAGGTCTAAAACATCTTTTAAACAAAAACTTTTTATTATTGTAGTTTTTGTGTCAATTTATCCTTTTTATTTTTTTTGGTTTAATAGCTTTATACAAATCCCCTTTTTTGTTAATAATTTGTAGCTTAAAATTAATAGCTAATTCCTTAGATTTGACTTGGACTCACCTTTACTACTAGTTAAAGTAAGTTTAGTTTAATTTTTGGTGTGAAATAACACAGATTGCTATAACAATTGTACAATATTTATTTCCATTCTTGCAATTAACTACAGTTGTTAGAATTGATTTTTACGCTACTTTCATTTTGTTGTAACTGTTTATATTGTAGAAACTAGCTAAGAAAATTTTATTGTAGAAAAGATGTAAGTTTCTTGCCACAAACTGATGTGTGAGTAATTTAATATGTTAGATTTAAGAAAGATTCAATGTGGAATTCTACCATCTCAATTATTTAATAAATAATTGAGTCAAAGCTAATGTTTTTTAATAGGATGACATCTTTTACATTTAGATGCTAGTTTTTTAGTTTAAAACTCGTATCCAATTTTCAATCAAGAATACAGGGTGTTGCCATTTTTTAAGTTAATTTTATATAGAAAACTAATGTCAGAATGATAATGAGATCATCTTGGTAATAACTTCACAAAACACTATGTAGGAATTGAAAATAAAAAGATTAAGGCACTAGTGTTAAAGGCAAATTTCATCATGAAGCTTTATGATATTTTAATAGATTTCTTAAAGGTTTGTTGTATGCTTACCTTGCAAGTTTTATTTTTACTTATAGAATCTTTAGTTCTATGTTTATAGTCATCAAATATTTTGTAAAATAGATACATTGTTAGCCTATTGCTAAAATTGTAAGATTGTGTGCTCCCTAAAAGCATGCATCATATAAATATAAGGATTTATTTAAGATTTTTGTGGTAATTGTACTTGCAATTTAGTTTTTAATTTCTTAATTGACCATATTTGGGTGCCTATTATTTTGATATAGCTTTTACTAGTTTTATAGGTGATGATTTTTTATTAATATTTTTCTCTAACCTTTGGAGGTATTATCTACTATTTATTTATCTAAAATGTGTAATATAATTATTATCCCCTTCTTCGAATTTTAGGATTTTGTTTCATGAGAAATAAATTAAATGAATTTTTAACAAAAATAATTATTTTATTTTAATCTCAATAACTTAAAATGAATATCTTTTGAAGGTAAGAATAAATTTTAATAGAAAAAATGTGAATAGGATATTAAAGGAAAGAAAAATTAATAAATTAAAACTAGTTTAAAATTGAAATTTTGAGTAAGTAGAAATAAAATATTTAAATGAGTTTAGATTGAGAAACTTGTATGGTTTATTTGGAAAATGGTGTGTGGAATAAAATAATTAAATTTTATAAGTAATTGGAAGTGAGGATGGAGGAAACTTTTAGGTAAATAGTGAAAATGTCCATACCCTTTTATAAGTTTAACTTCAATCCATTCCTTTCATTTTCCTATCATAATCCTAATCTGTCCTCCTTTCCTTATTCATCCTCTTCCTATTCTTCATTTCTTCAATTACTCAAGATAGAAAGAATTAGGCTTTATCAAATTCATCATAAAATCAAGGTAAAGGCATTCAAACCATCATTGATCTTAAAATTTTCTTCAATTTTCTTTGAGTTTTGCTAAAATTTAAACTTTGAACTTAAAATAGGAAACTTAAACCCTCATGTGGACTCCTTGAATTTTTTGGATGAATAGGGCTAAGGAACAATAGATTCAATCTCCTAAATCTTTTTCATACTAGATGAGTGAACATGCTAATCTTAGTTTCAAGATTTAAATGGTTTTGTCTAATTGTTTGAGTTTTGGGTTTTGTGATACATATAATGAAAAATGATGATTTTTGATAAATAAATAATGTATGAATGTTAGAAATGACTTAAATAAGGATCCTTTTAAATAAGCTTATGGTTTGGTGTAGTTAAGTAATAAATGCATAGAAAGGCATTTATGGCATTCTAAATAGTAACTTTTGCACAAGAAAAATTTGTAAAAAACCAGTCTAATAGTTAGCAATTGATCTAGGAATTTGTTAAGATTGCTTTTCAAAAGCCAGCAGTCAACTATTGGGCCCCTAACAATCAACCATTGCTTCCTAGTTCCTTGAACTAGTGTTTTATAAATTTTAAACTAAATAGAATTGTCCTTTGTAGTATGTGTTTGTATATGAAATAAATTGTTAATTTAAAATGATGACTTTATTCTCATGTTAATGTAAGGATGACTAAGGTGTATATTCAATCTATTAAAGGATGATTAAGATTAGGATTAATAATATCAAATGAGACATATAAGCCATCCAAGGTTTGAATTAAATTCATAAGTGAACATAAACATAGTTTAATAGTAATGGTGTTGTCATGCACTTGAATTGATTTGAACATTGTGTTGGTTAGTTATGTTAAGTAGTAATAATCCAAAACAAAGTGCTAAATTTCTTAAGGCCATGCAATAAAGGCATAGTGTTGTTGATGAATTCAATTGTACTTTATATTTATATTGCTTATTTGACTTGTGGTAGTCAAAAGCAATGATTATGGGATATGAAGTATGTGATTATACAAGAGAGAGATGGAATGATTATGAATTGATATATGTATGCTTGATAAGAATGCATATGTTGAGATCATGAGAAATATGATGGTGACAATATGATATGTGAACATTAGAATCGGCTATAGTTCGTAAGGGATATAAGGTTGACCTTGGACGGATAAAGTTAGGTTTTTAAAAGGGATAAGGCTGATGGGGAGTCATAAAGAGGTTTAAATGCTTTCTTATTTTGGTTATTTATGCTTTATGTGACAATGTTATGGCTTAAATGAATACAATTGATTGTGTATGTTGTAATTATAACACGTATAAAGGCATGAATTGTGCAATGGCATTAAAGAGTATGAATATTTATTCATGATTGTGATAATATTAATGAAAACAACATTATGACAAGTATGGTTAAGTGTATAAGTTTGTAGAAGGGTAAATCCAGTTGGTAAGTTATTTATTGATTATTTATGATTAGTTGTAGTAGAATATTTATTCACTAAGTTTCAAACTTACCTCTTTGTATGTTTTAGCTTTATAAATTCCCTAGTTGATTCTTCACCACCACTATAGAGTTAAGCCTTTGAAAGTTCATCTAGAATGGTTTTGGGCAATATTGGATATTTAATTGCAGATGTGTTTAGGCCTTCATCTAAGTAGAGTAGGAAAGGTAGTGAGATAATGGCCTATATTTTGTAAGGTTAGTTGGACTAGCTTGTCCTCAAATTTAATAGATGTTGTTATGTATAACTCCTTATGGGTTTAAATTTCAATTTGATAAATAATAATTCCATCTTTTCTTGGTAATGTATTAAAGATTTTCCATATTTAGATTTTTGTCTGCTACATTAGAGTAACAATGTAATTTAAGCTTGTGAAAACTAGATAAAGGTTTCCATGCTAGTAATGACTAGAGTTGGGTCATGACAATCATACCTCAAGCTATAAAATTTTCAAATTTTAATGCCATTTATAGGGATATTAGATTCAAGAGTGGTTTTCTAAGGAATGTTAACTGCGCATGTTGAACAATGGGCATCAAGTTAAATTTAGCAAAACACTCATCTTTGATTGTGGTATTGGATACAATGTTCCATTGCTTTCAAACTTTTATTCATTCAATTTATAGTTTACTATTGTTGAAATTGGGATTTTGTTGTATCATAGGAAAAGTTAGTTTTTGTTTCGATTAGGGTTGTTCTACCAAGTTGGACATGGAATAGGGGTGGAAGTTGGTTATGCTGGGATATTTTTATTATTTTCAAATAAGCTAAACTGGAATAAAGATAAATTAACATGGCCTAGGTTATAAGATTGTAGTAGGTTTAAAATTTGATCTGGCCTCATTTATGCATAAATTTTTAAAGGCTTATAGCCTAACCTATTAGCCTATATACAATTATTAATAATTAGTAAATGTTATTCAAAAATATTATTAGAAGTAGAATTAAGTCAATACTAGAGGTGTGCAAATTATATGAACCAATCAAAACCGATCAGAAGTAACTGAACTATTTCATACTGATTGGTTTAAGATGATTGAAAACTTTAAATAGGTTAATTTGGAAAAACTTTTGTTAATTTCTTTTTTAATTGGTTAGTTACAAAGTAAACAATTTATCACCTGTCTTAAACCATAATTGACTGAAGGAAAGAAGACCACTTTAGACTTTTAGTATTATTTTAGACTTTTAGTACTAAGTGCATTTAACTTAGTTTCACCCTATGTGATCTGCTTAAGTTTTCAAAGATGGAATCAACTCCCTTCTACTCTCTCCCTTATGTGACTGTGAATGAGTGGTAATAATGATATGTTTATTACATAAATGTAATCAAGTATGGAAAATAGGGAATGAAAGCATATACTAATAATATTGTGTTCATTGCATGAATGAAAGCATATACTAATAATATTGTGTTCATTGAATGAAAGCATATAGAATGGTATGTTCATTGCATGAATTATATGTTTATTACAATATAATATTGTGTGTTGTGATAAAAATGAAGTTGAAAAGTGCAAGTTAAAATTGGATTAAAGCATTTTGAATTGTTTAAAAGTGAACATTTCAATTAAAAATGGTTCAATATTATCAAATAATCGGTCATAGGCATATTAAATGACAATTGAATTAGAAATGGTTAAGATTAATTAGGTCTAAAATTAACCAAACTAAACAAATGCTCTCTGCTAATTGATCCAAATCAAGTTTCAATATTATCAAGTATAGCAAATTTTAAAGTTCAAAGTTTGGCCCATATTGACTAAAAAAAAATTAATAAACATTATAAATTTTAAAAGTTCAAAAATCAATTTTTATTTGATTTGATTTCAAAATAAATATAAATATCATAGTAAAAATTACAAATTGCTTGTGTAAATATTATATAATATTATAATATAAACTAAAATTAAGAGAATTATGTTCGAATTTTTCATACACTTTTAAAACTATTTTTTTTAAAAATATTTATGTATTGTATAATTTAATATATATATTTATAGGGATTTAAATAACAAATCGAATAATAAAATGTGGACATAATATCTCGTATGCAGAAGAGACCGCATCCGCGTTAGCCTGCTTTTGCATTGTGATTCTAATTCACACTCATTGTAGTCCTTAACGAACGCAATGCAACAACGTTGTGAGGAGATGTGGAGATAACAGTCCACATTTCAGTGAATTTTACATGCAAACTGAGAAATTTTTTTGTTGTTTCCCCAAATCAGAATTTTGAAAGATTAAAAAACAAATGATTTTAGGAGAGATTCTCAACGACCTTCATCAATCTTAACTATCTATTTGGAAAGAAGAAATTTCAAAAAATTTAAACAACAGAGCAGAAAACAAATGTTCAACTATAATGACACACTATTCTTCTTCCAAACAAACACAAGCACCTGATTCAGCAAGAAAATCAAGCATTTTTTCTGCCTATGGATTGTCAAAGGGGGTGCGTGAATAATCTCTTTCGTCCTCCCAGATCTACTAAATTTTTTGGTGTTCTATAGTTTATATCTATTTTTCCATTAGAAAATGAGATTAAAATTCCTTCTTTTGCTGAAATAGGGAAAGGGATATAGAAAAAGAAAGAGCTTTAAGTAAGAGTAGTAAACCCATTGTAGAGCCTATTTTCTATCATTCTGTTTCGCTTCATTCAAAGTTCATAGAAGTGAAATGTCCTAGCATGCTAATGGCTTTTGTTTTATCAAGAGGAAAATATATAATATATAAACGTTGCCTTTCACTAATATTTATCAGATATTTATTAAGTGTAAAAAACAAAATGTGTAAGTGAAATGAACGTCACATGCCTATGTCCGCCTCAGTCAACTCTTGCTTTCGATATTCACTATGTTTGTTGCATTTAATATTACTATCTAATCAAATTGAGAATTTTGAGATGATAAAATTATTTATTATATTTGTAGCTAGTAATACTATTTTATCAATAAATCAAATTTATTGGACTTATAATATTAATATTTTAATTATTCTATATGTGTAAGTTTTATAAAAATTCATGGTCACAGTAACTGCAATTCATATTATGATGATTGCATCACCTGCAATTGCAAAAATCACAATGCGACCATAACCGCAGTTTAAATTTCTGATATATATATATGATATGATATGAGTTGAACTAGTAAACTAATAGGCCAAGGTTTAAATAATATCTTGTTTATTTTGTAAAATAAACCAAAGGCTTGATCTAAGTTTTCTATTTTATAAATAGGTTAGGTAAAAAATATGTTAGGTTAGTGGGGGTTTAGAGGCTAGATGGCCTTCTTCCACCCTTAATATGAAATATAGGGGGTGTGTACAGGGGAATTAGGGATTGAAAATAGAGGCATATATAGGGGGAATAAGGAGAAATAAAGGGGAGGAATAAGGGGAGAGTATTTGGGTTGGGAGGGAGGTAAATTATACCATATCGGCTATTTGATAAAATTAATGTGGTATATACATTATATGTTATTTTTTGTTTATAAAAAATGACTAACACCTAATATTATTTTTCATGATGGTGCACATGAAATGACATTGATTTATTTTTTTATAACCAACATCAAAATTGATATATAGCAACATTTACTTATACATTAGTTAAGAATTAGTATAAATTTTGTTAAATACTTAACATATATTTGCATTTTTGCAGTAATATTAATATTAAAAATATGAATATTTTTCACCATCTTTATATACATGCAAATGAAAGTTTCTCATGAAAAATACTTTTCAGTCAAACAAATAGAACCATAATTTAAACTTAAGTAAAAGTCTGATTATGAAAGTCTCTTATAGCATAACTATATAACTTAGGAAGTTTTGTGAACCTGGATGCACAGGAAATAAAGAAGGAAGGATCCATAGCTCTGGCGGCATTGGGAGACTGCTGTCCCAATCAAACACACCAAGTATCTACAAAAATTAAAATAAAACAAACATTATTGAAGGTTACCAACTTGTAAAACTTATAATAAAAAAATACCTTAATATATAAAACTCACAAATTTAAGATACAAATCAGTCATAATCTGATATGATGTGTTTGCATTAGTCTTTGATATGCATTATCCGTAATTTTTCGCAATTAAAAAGTGAGGCAAATTACAAAATTAAAATTTTGGTGGGGCATTGATTTAGTCTTACAGCAAGCCAGATTTTGCCCCAAGATGGGACATATGTGGCACCACCATGATCAAGAATCCATTTGAGGGCTCTAGCACAGGCACTATCCTCAGCCTCAGGTCCATCTCCGAGCATTCGCAAACATACATAGTTCAGAACAGTGCCCAGCATCCCACTATGGCTTTCTATGTGCAGTCCCCATCCACCATCTTCATTCTTCAACATATTATGCCAATTTTAATCATAAGTTCAAATTCAAAGAAAGAAAGCATATTTGTTGAAAGTACCTGATGATTATATACGTAACGCTTAAATTCTTTTTGATGCTCCGGCGATAATATAATGTTTAGATGCCCTGTTATATATAGAACAAAAATCTGCAAATTCACCGTTTCCACAAGAGTTATGAATATACAAACCAAAAGAGTTATAAAACCTCATATTGTTCTGCACGGTCAAGGAAAAAAGTTCATATAGCTATGCTTTAGTCATAGTGTGTAATTCCTTCTCTGTTAATCTCAAAAGTAACAATCTAAATTTAGAAAATTTTGCTCTAAGGCAAAATGGAGTAAAAAGAAATTAATACGGTTAATAAAATAACGAAAAATAAATGGGATATTTTTCTTTTCAACTACGGCGTTAAGCTCCTTTGATATTGGAAGAAAATTTTTCCACGCAAAAATTACATATTTATTTGTTTTAAATATCAATAATTTGATTGAAAGAGTAAAAGTAAGAAACAAATGTATTTTCATAATGTAAAAATAAATTACACATCAAAAGGCTGTCATGGCAGTTGTTTAATTTTAATATTGCATTTGATATAATGAAATATGAAAAAATGGAAGGCAAAAAGTTTGCATGGTAAGTATTATGAAATGCATTTAGTCATTCCTTAAGCTGTGACCATACCTTCCAAATCACGCAATCTTTATTTTATGACAAAAATAATGAAATATGTCATTCCATCATACATGAAGCAATTTTTATACGTTCATTTGTTTCAAAAATTTAAAATATTATAAAATTACCCTTTATTAATAAATAATAAAATAATATCAATCTTTAATATTTTCTAATAAAATTAATAATTATATTTTTAATAAGAAATTTTAAATTAGGATTTTCTATTTTTTATAGAAATTATTTAATATAAAAATTTTGATAAATTAAAATTTTTATGCTTTTACTGTAGAAATTTTTTTATCAAATATAATTTTGATTATAAAATTTAAATTATGAAAACCTTTTATTTTTATTCATATACAATATTTTTATGATATTAAATTAGTCAATAAAATAGTTATAATAAATATATTATTATTAATTTTTTCTTTTTTTACTTTATTTTCACATTATTTTATTATATCCAATATGAAAAAATATAATTATAAAATAACAATTTCTTATTTTCATTCAATTGTATCTAACCCAATGTAAACACATCAATTAAATATTCACTTTCGCTCTCATTGTGAGTTGCCTGGTCCAATATGCCCAACCCAAAAAAATATAAGATTTAGATTTTTTTTTAACCTGATAGGCCTATTGAGCTTTTTTTAATAACCCAATTATTAATTGAGTCAGGCTCAGGTCAAGATAATTATATATTAAAAAAAAGTAATTATATCTAATTATATTTAATATATAAATATTAATTTAATATAATTAAATATTTTATATATCTAAATATTATATTATTTTTTTAAATATATATCTTTTATTTTAAAATTTTATTTTTATATTTAAAAATAAAAAAAATATTTTATTTGAGTTATTGGGCTGTGCCTTCAAATCATACATTTAAAAAATCAAGTTAGGCCAGACCAATTTTTCTAAAATATAAATGGGTCAGGAATTGTACCTTAAATTTTATTCAATTTAGCTCAAATGCTGGTTCAGCATATGTACTTTTGTAGTTGTGGGAAAGGACACACGCATGATAATGACAAACGATGGTGTGTGTGTGTACAAACGATGTTGTGTGTGTATATATATATATATATCGGAAACAATTACATGGCAAAGCTTAATAAGAATTAGAGTTGGTTCTGACTTTTACACAACTTTGAAATTTTGGTTTAAAAGTAATTTTAATCTCTCTAAAATATAAATTGTGCAATTTAGACTTCTCAAATTAAAATAATCTTTTTTCATCCCCTTAATATATAATAGGTATAATTTTAATTTTCCTAACTGGTTTTTATTAATTTCTTAACTTTACAAGTTTATTTATGTTCAATGATTCACCTATATTAACTTGAAATGGCTTATATATAAGTACATAAAAAAATTGTTTGGGTATTGAATATTTTGGACCAAGTTAAGGATTACGTGTAGATGTTTGAATCTTTTCTAAAGTTTATTGTCTTTTAAATTCTAAACAATGTGATTTGTCAAATAATGCAGTGTATACTTAGAGATCAAACATAAATTGATCAAAGTTTACGAAATTTCATAAAAAAAAAGATGAAATTTGATAGAAAGCAAACAAAAGGACCAAATTGTACTACTTACATGTTAAAAGAATCAAAATAGATTATTTGAAATTAGAAAAATGAAAATCACACAATTTGTAATTTAAAGAGATCAAAATTATATTTAAGCGTAATTTTTTTTAATATTGTATAATTATATAACATTTTTAGAAAACTACGTAAATCAGAGAACACTTGAAAATTTTAAGCTAAAATCCTTCGTTATCAGGTGGTTTCAGACACAGCAGGTCTACGGCATCTTCGTGTCTTCAGGTCTCTGTCTCGCAATAAAGTGGGAAGTGCCAATTTTTTCTTCGTACATGGTCATAGATATTTAGGCTTTGAAAGTGAGGTGCATGTGCTGGATGCAGAGTACAGACAAAATAAGATTCCTTGTTCAAGAGCATCATCAAAATACTGGCGTTAAATTAATTCATTCATATTATTTCCTTTGGTAATTTCTTCTTAAAATTTTTAAAGTGCTGATAAAATTATATTTAAATAATAAAAATAATTATAATAATTCTTAAATAATATTTCATCAGTATAATTCTCTTCATTCCTCTTATCTTTTAGAGATAATCGTATATAGAAACAGATAAAATTGTATTGATGAACTATTATTTAAAAATTATTATAATTATTTTTATAATTGAAGAATTATTTTATTAATATAATTTTAGAAACAAAATTCTTAATTTATCTATTTTCTTCCGACCTATAATTGACTTGCTTGTATTTAAAACAATAGAAGCAAATGTAATATATAGAGACATGACTTACCAAGGGAGGGGGGCAATATAGAGTACCCGTCATTCCAGAAGGCCAGTGGCCATCAATAATAATCATAATTTTTCTCTCATTAATGGCATAATTTTTAATAATGATTATGTTTTTGAAAGATAATTGGTGTAAAGATTTTTAATAAAAAAATCATAATTTAAAAAAGTCATGAGAAATAATTGATTATTCAATTGTAATTTTTTCTCACTAAAGACATTTTAAACCAATTCTGTTAAAAATTTAATTATTATCAAAAGTTGCATCAGACACAAAATCATGATATATTCTCAAATATATAAATAATCAATTTTTATATTCCTGTAATTGTATCGCTATACCAAATAACCTCTGACTGCTGCTATTGTGCTCTTCATAGAGGCATACCATTAAGATCCTCTCTTTTACTTATTATATATAGAGATAGAATCATATAACCAGTGTTAAAACGACTTGATTCAGTGAAAATAAACCAAAAATAAACTCTGCCCCAAAGAAATAATTGTCTAAATAGGGTAATACGCGTTGACATATTTTATTATGTGTTGTCACTCTTCAATATTTTAAATTGTAATTAATAAGCAACCCTTACATCACAATTCATAATCATTATTTTAAATTCTAGTTTACAACTATAATATGCAATATTACTATTGTGCATCATCCCACGATTATAATTTCTATGATTTTGTACTCTATCAATCATTTTTTATTAGTATATAAATTACGATTATAATATCTATAATTTTGTGCTCTATCAATCATTTTTTATTAATATATAAATTTATTAATTACAATACAATCGTAACCGCAACTACAATTTTGAACTATGACGACAATAATTATGTTTTATCTCATTGTGATTTTCGAAATGTAACCGCAACTGCGAACATCTTCGATTTAAAACCCTGGTTTATTTTATATTTGCGAAAGTCCCATTATCTAATTTTTGTTTTTCTTTTCGTGATGCCTTTTCTATCCACAGATTTCATAGTCTTGCTTTGAACAAATTTCCTTCCCCTTGAGTGATGTGTAAAATTATAAGTGCACAAAGTGAAAATTGGAGATGGTAGAATATGAAAACCTGTATTCGCCATAGAAGGTCACGGCCGGCCTTAATCCGATGACGGTTATTGTAAAAGTCGAGACGTGCAGCTTCAATTTCTGCAAGCTCTTCTGGAGAATCAGCGGAAGGCTCAAACTCCCATGTTTGCCTTCCTATGAAATCTTTTGTGCTAAATATGTAAGGCTCATTCCCACCTTCTTCTATCTTCAACCTCCACATTTTTTCTTGAATATATCTTCTATTATCGTGAAAATAATTAAATAAATAAAGGCAGTGTAGCGACACTTGATGTTACCATTAATGATACATGGAACTCAACCTCTTAAGAGATTAAATATTTTCACAATTGGATTATATTTAACACATTGAAAATTTGTATTTTTAATTTTAATTTACTTTAAAAGTAATTTAATGGTGAAATATTCAATCTCTTAAAAAATCATTTGAAGCACTCTGATCCCCATCATATATGAAGTTTGAACCCTTAGGTATGTATGTAAAGTGGAATACTACTCTATTACAAAAAATAAATAAATAAATAAATATGTAAGTTATTTTGGGATAAAAAAAGGATATTCTCCTGAGGTTCTGGAAGAAGCCCATATTCAAGAGAAGCTGAATTATATGAGGAAAAAAAATTAAAAGGCCTTTTTATTTATTTATTTTTCCTATTTTCGACTAAACAAGTTTAAATTCGGCTGATTGTTGTAAGAGGCCTTGGATCAGGAACTTTAAAATATTTTATCGATTACATATATACATACACACACATTGGTTGTGATTTTACCGTGATTAATAAAATTACGAGAAAATATTAAAAGAAATAGAACTATTACAATAAAAAATGCGAAAAATTATAAATATGGTACAGTCCATGCAATATTGCGATCACCTACTGGAATTTAAATTCTATTTATATGAAAAAGATAGTATACCTTAAAACCAAGGTGTGTCTAATGAAGATCTTTAACTATATTTCCTCCGAGTTTCCTTTTGAAGCTGGAAGTTGATGATTATTTTAAGAGCTCAATATTAGAGCAAGGAGGGGAGCGTATTTATATAATCCGTAGCCGCATTAATGATGGACATTGTACTATAAATTACAGAATAAAGAAGTGAATTATTATAAATTTAAAAATTATTTTTAAATAGTTGTCATTTATTAAAATATGAACTGTTGATTTTATCATCAACTACTGCAACATTTTAGTTTATTCCCTGAATTGTATTCTTACATCATAAAGTCCAATCCACTCTAACACCACTAACAAATGAATTTTTATTCTTTACACTAGCGACCAAGAGATGAACTTATAATATCTGGCCATTTAATTAATATATTACTGAGTTGTCTTCTTTTGGAAATATATTTTCGAATGAATAATCTCTCTTTTTGTATTTATAATTATAAAATATGAAGATAATATTAAATATTATATTTATTTAATATTAAATATGAAGAATATGTTAGAAAATATAATCATCGATTTTGGTGAGAAAAACCTTTCTTCACTATTATAATATCACGTATTACATTTCTAATTGCAATATATTCGGAATTATCTATCCTATTCTATTTTTATCTTTCATTTTCTATCGTTGCAAATTCTTAAACATACAACTGAAAAAGGGGTTGGTATAGTATCTCAGATTTTTAAAATTTGAGATCAAGATAAGTTCTAAAATTATTAAATTAAAATAGATTAATTATAATTTTTTATTTTTAATAAATATAATCAAATAATTTTAATTTAATAATTTTTTATATGATAACTTCACTCCAAATTTTACAATCTTATCGCGCATGGAATTTCGCTTACAAAGATCTTCCACAAACTTCTAAATAGTTCTGTACTTGTTCGTGGGTAAGCGTTACATCCGTCTTCAATGCAAACACACTATTAACAAAAGCCGACAAACGACCAAATTTCATTCATCCGAAACACTTTAATTTCCGCCAATACCGGTCCCCCCACTCTCCCCTCCCCCAGAAAAAAAAAAGCTGTCATGGGAAAAACTAAATGAACAAGGACAGTTTAAGTTAAAATTACATCTTTTTTTTAAAGATATTTTTTATAAAAAATTTAATTTTTACATATAAATAAAAATATAATGTATTTCTATTGTTTATAGTAAAAAAATATGATACTTGAAGGCATAACAGTGAAGAAAAACAACTTCTTTTCAAAGTTGTCTTCTTATATTTAATATTAAATATTTAAGTCATTTTTTGTTATTATAAAATTTTATAACTATATTCTTACATTTTGTACCAAAGCAAATAAGTTAATGAATTAGTAACCTTAATCTATTCTTGATGTTGGGGGAAAATAAAAAGGAAAGGAAATAAAAAGTAAAAATTCAATTACAATAGAAAATAGAGAAAAAGAAAAATTGTAAATTTTTTATATATGGGCAAAATAATAACAATAAAATTTATTTTTATTTTCCTTTTTCTTATTTTTCTATAACCAAATACACAAAAAATTTAAAATTTTATTTTTTATTATTTTCTATCCCACCAAAGGAGGGTAAATGTTTTCATTTAACATTGCGGCCATAGTAAGAAAATTAATAAATATAGTGATTAATCCTCATTTATTAAAAAAATTTAAAAGATATAATAATTATCATATTTACGAATGAGGGATTAAATAGTATACTTAGTGTCAATAAAATATTTAAGTAAATATTACTGCTCTACCGTTTTCTGAAAGTAATCATTTTAAAGCTATAGTTAAATTACACGCTAAAATTTCTTTTTACAAAATAAAAAACGTTTAAAGTAGCAAATTCTTGTTTTTTCTTTCTTATGTATGTAGATGTTTCCACGATGGTATGACTACAGTATACTAATTGTATAAATATATCATTTGTTTAACCATTCAAATTTCATTTATTTGTGTACTATTATACAAAATGAATAAAATCAAACGACATATACTAAGGAAAAAAACTCCCTGATTTCGGAGTCGTAGTGATTTTTCCCCCCAAGGTGTGGATCAAAACGTAAGGTGGCAATTCATCGTGATTTTTTATGAACAATGACGGTGACGGTGCCCAACTTGCATTTTTTGCTTGTCAAAGGAGACTTGTTTTGATATATTATATCATGCTTTCTCCATTTGTTTTTATTT
Source organism: Sindora glabra (assembly GCA_020226215.1). Lineage (NCBI taxonomy): Eukaryota > Viridiplantae > Streptophyta > Magnoliopsida > Fabales > Fabaceae > Sindora > Sindora glabra. The sequence goes on along the minus strand of CM035230.1, from coordinate 46,682,053 downwards.
ATTACATTAAAAATTATTCTTTTTTATTTGTCATATTAGAATTTCAATGAAGTATTAATTTTTTTTCAAATTTACCTTCTTTTATTAATAAATACTTCATTATCCTATACTCTCAACATATTTGCATTTATTCTATTACATTTCTCTTTATTTTCAACTATTTTAAACTTTTTTGCATAAATGGTAGTCTTCAAAAGCCTATTAAAAATAAATTTACTAAACCCCTTTTTCAATATATATAAAATTAGTTCAATGCGATAAATAATAAATAACAGAGGGAGCATTAACTATCTATTATTGGTGTTCCATTTTCTTTAAAATATGCAACGAAAAGTCCACTTTTTTTATAAGTTCTCTCTTTAATGATATCTTCTCTGTTGCGATTAAAATTTTAAAATTTATTTAAATATTAAATATATATTATATTATTAATAACATCATTTTTATAATTAAAATTTATTTATTTTATATTTAAATAATGATATAATTTAAATTGAATTAGTCACAATACGTTCATGCCATTTTTATATGTATATAAATAATGTAATTTATTAACAAGCCATTAGCTTAATAGATAGAATACTTTTACCTAACAAAAAAATGTAATTAAATGTAATTTGTTTTGAATGTGTATGATAACAATACCCATAATTAAATCATTACAATTTAGATTCACTTTCAATGTAATATATATTTTACAATTGCTGCAGATTAAATTATTATGAGATAAAAGTGAAATTTTCATATCTTTTGAATAATTTTTTTTTTATTTTCAAGAAATTCTCTTAGAAATATGGTTGAGTTAATTCAAACAAATTCTCATATAACTTATAACTTTAAACTATAATGCATATTTAAATTTTAATTATAAGTCAAGATTTAAATTGTCATAAATTCATTTAAATTTAATTTTTTGTTTATAACACCTATTTTAGTCCCTTGCAAGTATAAGTTATATCATTTAGCCACGTACAAATTTTTAGTATCAATTTCATGCATCCCTCATATATATTTTCATATCTTGCATTAGTCCTTTCATCTATCAAGTTTATCAATAGAAATACTAATAGATGGATCAAATTAATCAAATTATTATTTTTAAGGGATAAAATTGAAACAAAATATATTTGAAAAATATTGATGCAAATAAAATTAATGAGGGGTCAAAATGGTTTTTAGAATATTTTACATATTCCATGCTATTAAATATAATTTTCTTTAAAATTTTAAAAAATGATTTAATATTATTAAATTATATATAATTTTACATAATTATTATTTCCTTTTTTTAATGAATGATATTACAATGATAAATATAAAAATTGTTTTTAAATATCATTAATTTAATATTATTAATATTATTATATTATAATTTTATATTATTATTTTTAAATATTTATAATAATATTACTAATATTGCCTATTGATTATACCAATTTAAATATAACCCATTTATCACTAGGTTCACCAAATAATCCGTTATAGGTAGAATAAATTTATTTCTTCAAATTCTATTGCATTCCGCCAAATTTTAGAATGAAAATCTATCTAATGATTTTCTATATGTATATTTATGACAAATACAAATTTTCTATCTATTATACCATCACACAAGTGATATTTTATCATCAATAAATTCAAGTTACATTTTGTCATTAGTAAAATTTCTCATGATATAAATATTCAAGTCTTGTTTTTCTAGTTTTTTTTAATTTTAGTAACAAGATATAAAATATCTATAATTTTTAAATTTTCTTGAAATAAGTGATAATTTGTTGCTAAGAAAGTTTATAAATCCCGATGCGTACTTCCTACAATGCCACAAATTCCAATATCCTTTCTTGGTAGCGTAATGAAGAGAGTCTCGAAAGAAGTGCATCATACCATGTGGACAATATGGAATATTGTGGGTGTGCTTAGGATCACTTAGTAAAAGATAAAATCGTCATAACTTTTAAATTTTTATAATATGATTCATGCCATAAGAGATAATTTGTTGTGATGGATACACAGTTGACGCCTAATACGATTCATGGCTTGAGAGATACTTCCTTCAATGTCACAAATTCCAATATCCTTTCTTGGTACCGCAATAAAGAGAGTGTTGACAGAAGTGCGTCATACCATGCGGACAACATGAATGCTGTCGTGGGTGTGCTTAGGATCACTTACTACAAAATATTGAGGGAGTGCGATCGAAATAGGGCAGTACTGTAATATCGTAACATTATTGTATCCTTATTAATTGAAAGAAACATAATAATGTAATAATTTACAGATTCAATCTCAAAATTATTAAAATTCTTCATAATACATGATTATGTTATTGAAATGCATTTTTAAGGGTCTATTGGTTTTAATGAAAAATAACTTAAAAAATAAATTTATTTACTTACATTTATAGATAGTTATAAAATATTAATTAAGATATGAAAAGATATTTTAGTTCAACCTTATGTGAAGAAAATTGAAAATTTAGAATTTATGCAATATTTGACGTCCCATGAAGATTTTTTATTTTTGAGCCATCTACTGCATCTGATATAAACATGTGCTATTTTTCAGATCAAGTTATTTCTCCCATAATTTGACACTACATATTATTTCTCTAATTAAAAAATACATAAGTGATATGAAAGCCTTTCACTTGGATGCCACATGAGACACGAACCAACCCAGAAATAAAGCTTACAAGATAATTTTTCAACTGAACAAAATGTCTCGTGAGAAACAAACCAACCCAGAAATAAAGCTTATAAATCCTCATTGTTATTTCCTCGGATGCCACAAACTCCAATATTCTTTTCTTTGAAGAAGATTGAGGCAAGTGTGCATCATACAATGTGACAGGGATATTGGGTGCTGTAGCTGCACATGGTCTCACTTGCTACAAAATATGGAGAAATCTTACAAAGTACAACGGAAATGGGACAACTCTTCCCCTTGTTTCAATGGGGTTGCCCTTCATTGGCGAAGCTATTCATCTAATTATCCCGAGTTACTCACTCGACCTCCATCGCTTCTTCAAAAGCAAGATTCAGAAGTATATATTTCGCCTTGTCCCTCTTGTCCTTTTAATTTATTCACTTAGTTCACACCCTCCATTTTTTTTATTTACATTGGTAGTCGCATTTTGATAAATGTAAACACAAACAAATGCGGATAAGAAGAACTTCTTGAAGGAAACTTTAATTCTCATGTTTAATTAACCAAATAGTTTTGGACATTTTCAAAAAGATTTACAAAGAAATTTACTTTTCTGAAGTTCAACTTCCTACAATAACTTATATTTTGTATGAATAAAATAATGGTAATTTTGTTGGTGAGGGTTCCTTCTAAACAGACCCATAATATTTTTATTTTTATTATTTTGTATAAAATATAAAAGATAAAAAAAGGAATCTGATTGGGCATTTTTTAGAAAAGGCAAATTTAACTTCATAGTTTGACAAAAAGCCTTTTGGTAGCATTTAATATACGAAATCTTACATTTCCAAGAAAGTATTCATTCATGAGAATTTAATCAATAGAAATATAATATTCTTATGTTTAGTTCACTATAAAATTTCTTGAGAATATTTTACCAGACTCTTAAAAATGTTATACTACTATGTTTGATTCATATTTGATATTCCTAAAAATCTTGATATTCTTTCAAAAATAGCCTTATCAAAAAAAATTATTAAAAAATATAATACAGTAAATTATATCTTTTATTTAAAAATACATAAATAGTAAAAAAATTAACATGTAATAAATTAAAGTTTAATATTTAACATGTAAAAATTCATTAAAATATATAAGTATATAGATATTTTACACTTTATTATATTTTAATATGTAATGTATTATATTTTTATATGTTATACTTTATTATATTTTAATATTTTATATTTTATTATCATAATTATTATTATTATTAAATCAATTTTTAAAATAAAGTAAGCATAATTTATTTAAGTTATTATCATAATATTAAATATACATAGTATTTCTCTTTTTATAAAATTATAAATTTTCATGGCTAAATCATTTTTACAATTATATTTCCTACTATTATTAAATTTTATATTATAATTTCTTCTCTAATATAAAAATATTACTAGTTTATATTTTTATGTATAAATATGCCTTTTTTTAAAGAAATTCCAAGCCTATTGTATTGTTTTTTAATAAAAATCATATGCATATATAATTATATTAAAAAATCATCCAAATATTAGAAACAATAATAGAAAATTTTAATGTCTATTTCTTAATAATAAAAATATTTTAAAAATAAAGTAACAATTATTCTCAGTTTAAATTAAAAATTATTTGATAAAATGATAAATAAAAAAAAGAATTAAATGTAAAGATAATTTTGTCCTTTTATTTTAGAATCAACATTCCCATTACATAAGAATCTAAGATTTCCCACTTCCCTCTAACGAATATTTTAAGAGAAAGTCGGGTCAAAAGTATTCTCGGGAATGTAATATTCCTAGGCATTTTTTTTCAAACCTTGAACCAAACATGTAAATGTAATATTCCCTTAAAATATTCCCAAGAATGTTAAAAACATTCTGCAAACTAAATGTCACCTTAAAGCTTAAAGCCTTATTATGAAAGGCATATATAATGTCAAATAGGATTCTGTAGGAATTGTGGATGGATTGAAAAATGAGTCTTTGTGTGTGTTTGTGTGTGTAGACATATACACACACAGATATATATTGCTTATTGCCTTCTAAATTGTGGTTGTTTGGTGACTTAAAATTTACATCTTGGTTTTCATCTGGCATTATGAGTGAGGTAGAAGTTGCATAGAAATAGAGAAATTAACAGGTGTTATGCAATTTTGCCAAATTGTGCCAGAAAAATTATTACCTTTTTACTCAAATTCACATCAAATTTGGGCATTTTTTTTGGTAATTTTTGTAGTATAGTACATATTTTTCTACTGATTTTCTACTTCTTTATTGGTTGATTTTACATAGTAATTAATGTTAATTATTGTGTTAATTTTGTTTAGAATTCCACTTTTTTATTGAAGAATTTTTACTGGTCATTCCTCAAAATTTCTAGTAAGATATTGTATCTATTATTTTATTAATAAATTTTTTTACTAAACAAAATCTTGTAATTTTTACTCTCATATTGAGGGATTTTTCACATTAAAAATTGTTAGTTTCTTGATTTATTTTTTTATAGTATTTTCTAGTAATATATTTTATTGCTCGTGTGGGAAAAGTCAATCTGAATAAACTATATAATTTTTCACTGCATGCCACTTTGATTCAAGTAATATTTTTTCTCAACAAATTTCATAGTGAACATCAATTTCAACTAAACGACATGGTTTAAGGTTGCACTCGGTAGCCATAATATTGATGATGTATTGGGCAACGGAACTGGGCTATATATTGTTGTTGTTGTAAGCTCTGTAACCGTAATTTCTCATGATTTTTGTTTTGTAATCAGATATGGTTAGATATTTAAAACTAGTAAGCTCTAACAATTTTGTTTTTTTGGAAGTTTGCAAAATTTCCGTACAAATCGTTAATATTTTGTATATGTTACCAAATTTTACAAAAAAAAAAAAAAAATAGCACGTCTGTCTCTAAACACTGGCAAAATTTTATGAAAAAGTTATAAATTTCATAAAATTGCACAATATTTCTCAGAGTCATGCCGACATAAAACCTTTGAAATATTTCAAGTGCATTTAGGTTGTACGTTTTTCTCTACTCCACATTTTTGAGTCTGGATTCGACAGAACTATAAAAGTCACGAATCATTGTTCAACTACATCAGTTAGTTAAAAAATAGTTACGCTAATAAAATTCATAAACATAATTCAATCAAACTGACTGTTTAGTAGTTTAACCAGTTGAATCAATCAACCTGTTCGATTCAATTTTTAAAAACTGGCTCCACCTTACATTCTGAAATTTTGTAAATTTTTTTCAAATAAATTATAAGTATGTATTTTTAAACATAGATGTAAAAATGTCTTTTAATTTTTCAATGTATTATTAAAAGTTTGTGCTAATAGGTAGCACAAGTATGAAAGACTTCATTACTCTCCAATGGTAAGTCGGTGATATGCATAATTTTATTTTATTTTATTGAGAAAAGTGCGTTTCTCCTAAGATTTTAAACGATCTACTACCAATGCAAATTTTTTATACTAAGTGATAGAGCATCTAAGGGACTAGGAGCTTGACCATTCAAAATTTTTAAAATTATATATTAGCATTATGTAATTATATAAAAAAATTAAATTATTTTTTTTACATAAATCATTGACATCCCAAAATTTTTGGCCCCTTAAAATCTTCAGTAAAGGTTTACTTGTTTATTCTCTCCGTTAAAAAGAGACTAATAAGTAATAATAATTAAAAGAATTTATTAACAATGCAGAAATTTTAATAATTTTTAATGATGTAATAACATTTCAATAGATGATGTAAAACTGATTTATCTAGTAGATAAATCATTTTCTTAATTCTCAGAAGACCCAGTTCTATGATGTATTAATGACTAACATCTTGGCATTAATTAATTGATTGCTGCTGGTTTTCTCTTTAACCGCAAGGCATATATTTGGTTATGATCATAATGAGAAGGCGCAGGAGAAGCTGGGAGACATGGTTAACAGAATGTTTGTTAGGCTGGTTTCATGGCCCATAAATATCCCTGGCACGATATTTCATAAATGTTTAAGTGTACAAAAAAAATAATGTCAATAATAAATGGTTTCCCAGGAGTAGTTAGAAGTTTCAAATGAAGTATAGGGTTTCTTGTTTTTTTTTCTTTCTTTCTAAACAGTGGTGCTGTATAACCGAAAATAATCTACCGAATGAAACCTGAAATTAGTTGAATAGGAATACAGCAGTTATATTAGGATATTGTCTTAATCTTTAAAATCAGAAGCAAAGCATATTAGTATTTTGTTGCCTCCATTCCGTATTATCTATCACAGTTAACTAATTTTATACATATTAAGAAAGTAATTTAAAAAATAGAAGGAATAAAGACTTTCTTTAAAATGCAATTGATAAAAAGGAATAGAGGGATTATATTACATTAGGATCTATTTGGAACAATATTTTCAACTTACCTAGAATTAAAAAATAGAAGTCCGTTAATTTTTTTCCCTCAAAAAAAGATTGCAGAAGAGCCTTGTACAAACTTCTTTTCTTTTTTCTGTTACAAATTCTGTTTATATAAGTTATAATTACATGGATTTTGTGCAATAAGTATACAAAGGTTATTATTTTGTGGATTAAAGTTCTAACAAAAGTTGTTTCTAGAAATTTGTGACTCCTTTTTTTAAATAAATCTTTGAAGTCAAATATTCTTGAGAATTTGTTTGATGTGAGTATTGTAGCAAGATTCTAAAACAATTACGCCCAACAATCATTTCTTTTTTAAGTGTCACTTTTGAACAATTTTATGTTTCCATCTATTTGTAGTATTAGGAAGTCAAGATTACGCTACATGTTAGTTGATTTTTAGTAAAGGATATTGAGACTATTTATCGCCTTCCTTGGTCCTTTTTGCATTTATCTTAATTAACACTTAAAAAAGAATAATGGTACTAATTTTTGTTGTTGGGCCTTGGCTAATAAAAATTTGAGATAACAATTTGTTTTGTTGGTAATTAAAATTCAGGAGAGGAAAAAGGCCAATGAAGTTGTGAAAAAACTGGTAGGGGAAAGGCGAAAATCAGCAGAAAACCCAAGTTCAGACCTTGTTGGTCAAGCACTGAATGATATGCCCATAAAAGGTTTCCTGATAGAAGATTTGGTAGCCTTAATTCCGCTTGGCATCAGCTTAGTAGTAGCGCAATCCATCTCAATTGCCTTAACTCTCGCCACCAAATTCATTTCGGATCACCCTACTATCATTCACCAACTCGAAAAAAGAAGATTCGACTCTCATCAGCTTTCAAAAATTCCTGCATGTTTTTATGTCACGGGCCGAAAACATTTTAGCCAAAACCATCTGACATATACTTGCCATTTTGGGTGAATATGCTAGGCTTTCCATTAAAATCACTCATGATAAACTTAGAATAGATAGATGCACATCAAAGATTTATCACTCACATAATAAAATCTCATATATAATATGTTCACAAGCCATAATTGAATGTCGCTGAAGCAACCATACATATTGAGCTATAAGATCACTTCACACATGAAGCATTTGGTCACAACATGTCGAAAGGGACAATTTTGAATAGAAAGAGTGACACTCTATACGTTTGGTATCTATTTCATTCCATAATTTTGAGTATGTAGGAAATGGTCACAAATCAACACACTTGAGCTCCTAACTCAAATGTCAAGGCACTTCACTAAGCTTTTTTAACACTCTACTCCTTTAAAGAGCATTTTGAACAAAAGTCCACTTGATACAAGTAGACGTACTTTTTTTTGAGTCATCATAAGCCCTTTTTGACATGCTCTAAGTGTTCAATTTGTACCAAAACATACTGACATAAAGATAAAAATGTAGGAATCATAAATATAGGCCTCTTGAACTCCCGTAAATTCTTGAATCTCACCAAAATCATCAAAATACCCCAAATTTAGGAAAATTGGAAAAAATGGTATATAAGTTAGATTAATCCCAAATTTTAGCTACAAAACCTCCGTGATATACTTGATTTTTCCATCAAGTCTTGGCTACTAACACATTTACCTATTATATTGTCACAACTATAGACTTTTTGTCATGTGTAAGTAGATGAGAGAGATGTTATGATTGATGCATTTAAGTGGTGTGCACTAAACTAAACGGAGGATGCATACAACATTAAATAGAGAAAAGATAATAATGTATTAACATGCAATAAAAAATAAAAAATGGGTAGTTTTAAATTGCGATTGTGACATTTAGCAAATTTGTGGATAAATATGAAAAAATATGATTATTATAGTTCAAAATTATTAAATATTATGGTTGTGGTGTAATTTGCAATAGTAATATTACATGCAACATTTCAATTATGGACCATAATTTAAAACATTGTTACACACATATTGAATGTATGCACTTTCTTGTCTATTCAATAAAAGTAATATATACATGCATGCATTAAAAATGGGATATGAAATTAAGTTTTGAAATGGAAATCAAATACATTCATTAAATATGGAATGGTTAGGCAAATCTATAAAGCTCAATACAATGTATATAAAAGATTTGAAATTCACTTTTGGTACTTATAGTATTTTTCATTCAACAAATGCAATTCATTTGTCAACATTTTTAATTTTGAAGGTATCTATGATAGAAACATAAAATTTTCAATATCATTAAATCACTCAAAATAGTCATATAAGCTAAGAATATAGTGCATGTTAACAAGTGGCTTCTATTTCAGGAGTAAGATAAAGGACGCATATTATAGCTGCAGAAACGTATTAACTAAGAGTATCACATTTTTTATTTTCTCCTGCTATTAATAATTTTAGGATTGCTATTAATGAGTTTGAAATTATATATAAATTATTCCTTCCGAACGATTCTAACTCACCTCAATAGAAAAGTTTTTCTTACTGTCGGAAGAGATAGATACAAAGGCTCATTTTATTTCAACAGGAAACATTTTTAATAAATATAATAATAAAATATTAAGATGAAAGAAGTACTTTTGTTATTTAGTTTTCATAGCATTTTCTATAGGAAAATTGACATTTACACAAAGAAGTGATATACTACTTTAGTAGATAATTGGAAAAAAAACGATACCTAGAAGTATTGTAATAGAGGAAAACAAATTCTCCTCCAAAATTTAGAAGTTGTTTTCCTCAAACTCTTCATATTTAACATTAAAAAAATAAAATACTTTTCTTTATCTTAACTTTTTTAACTTTATTTTATAAAAAATACTTTTTGTCAAAACAAACAAAACCTTAATTTTTAATTTTGGCTTACACACTCCAGGTACTCTCAGCTTCCAACCATGTCAAATGTTTATTTTTAATTTTGGCTTTCATTTCCCAGAATTGAGAACTATCCTACTTAGAGCAATATATTATTCCAGGTGATCAATGAGGTTCTCAGGCCTGGAAGTATTGTTCCTGCCGGTTATCAATGTGAAAGGTGCACATAGCAAATCCAATCTCTTCACTTTTTCGATATGTGACCTTCCGAAGCATTACAACTTGCAGAAGAACGAATCTGATTTATCCTTTTCACTTTCTCTCATTCTTTTTCTGTCATTTTTAGGAGATAAACACATAATTTTTATTTTAGAATTTGTTATTTCAAATTTTCAATGTAAAAAAAAATATCCATCATCTCTTTCCCATCTCTTTTTTTTTTCTATAAAAAAAGAGTCTAACTAAAAAAGGTCTATTCGAATATTAAAAGTACAAATTAATTTCAATTTGGTTTGCTCTTCTTTTTTCTTTTGACATGTTTTTATTGTGTCATAAACAGACAAACACGAAAATTTTTATATGTAATAATATTTAGAATTCATTTTTTTTATTTAATGGGTTCCATAAAAAAAATTTATATGTGCCCTTTTTGAACACGACAAGAAAATTATGAAGAGGAAAAGGAGATATATAAATTATATTGCTTTGATTTTTCAGATTGATATTTCGTTGATGGCAGGACATGAGCCCCTATACTATAAACAAGTATTTCATGCCTTTTGGTGGAGGAAGAAGACAGTGCGTCGAGGAGGAATTTGCAGAAGCTTTTATGGCAACTTTTTTCCATGTTCTGGTCACCAATTATAGGAATCTCACAAATTTACTTGCCCTTTTGTTTAATGGTTTATTTATTTGTTTATTTATTTATAGGTGGACTAAAATCAAGGGCAAAGGCATTGCTCAGAGGCCAGTTCTTGTATTTGGAGATGGTATTCACATGAAGTTGCGGAAGAAACACGGAAGAAATTAGAAGATATCCAAAAATAGAATATTGTAGTAAAATTTATGTGTGTGGGGCGATGTAAAGCATTTATACATGAGATGCCAATAGTGGGTTTGATGGCTGTAAAATGAAATAATCAAGCAATACATTATTTTATGTGTACATACATACATACATAAGAAAAAACAGCATCGCTAACAATTTGATGGTATATATACGTAAACACACACACACACACATATATATGTATGTATGTATGTATTTTAAATATTACTTATGAAGTCAACTAAAAAATTCTTTTATCCTCTTCACTTTCTCTCATTCTTTTCGGTCATTTTTAGGAGATAAGCACATAATTTCTATTTTAGAATTTGTTGTTGGAAGTATGAATTAAAATCAGCAAATTAATCATAATAAAATTATGAGTGTACCTGGAACATAATTTGATGAGGCCATGACTAATCTGAATGATGATGAGTAGAATTATAACCTACTTCGCCCCTTAGGCTATCAAGATAGAGAGAAAAGGGAGAGAAAAATTTAAAAGAGTGGAAATCCTTATTTTTTGTGTGTTCAAATAATAACCCTGATCTCTCTATTTATGGTTAAACTTGTGATAGGAAACTACTGACCACTAAAGGGTTGTAAGTTGGGACCTCTACCCATACGGGCTTATGCATGATCCAACCTATCATGAATCATACACATTAAACCAGGGCCCAATCTGTTCTATGCTTAATGTTAAAATACAAAACTAATTATTTAAAAAAATATTTCAATAATTAATTAATGCTAATCCATATAATATTTCTAATAGAATTAATTATTTTATTTTTAAATACAACAATCTCCCACTTGGATAGCATTAATTAATTATATGAAATAATTAAAACATCAATAATTAAGCAATTAGTTATATATTGAGCTATAAACTTAATTCAGAGAATAAGACCACATAGAATCATTGAATCTGATAGGGAGACAAGTGATATAATGTCTCATAATTTGAAAGGAACAGAATAAAGTTTAGTCTTTCAACTATAGCTCAGAAGAGAAACAACTTAAAATCATTGAATCCAATAGGGAAACAAATGATTTATATATGTATAAAACATATTACTAATGTTTCAATATCCAAACTGAGTGATGATTACAAAAGTGGAATGAGACCATACAGAATCACTGAATCTGATAGGGAGACAAGTGATGTTAAATTAATGTCTCATAATCCCAAAGAACTGAATATATATATATATATAAGGTTACTGAGCATTGATTGCATAAGTGGAATGAAACCATACAGAATCACTGAATCCGATAGGGAGACAAGTGATGCTAAATTAATGTCTCATAATCCCAAAGGAACTTGATATATATATAAAGTTAATCTTTTGACCACAGCTCGTAAGAGAAATAACTTAAAATCATTGAATCCGATAGGGAAGCAAATGATTTATATATATATATATATATATATATATATATATATATATATATATATATATATATATATATATATAACATATCACCAATGTTTCAAAATGAGTAATTACTGGTCACAAATATCAATAAAATAAAATAAGCATATCTCAAACTCCCACTAAACTAAGGCTTCATAAAAATTTAATAAGACTCATATGACTTAGTTGATTTTAAATACTCCTATAGGTAAGCCTTAAGTCAACGGATCCTTTGCATGTCTCCACTAGGGCTATGTTTAATATGAGTCTGAAATTCAACAATCTTTTCTCTCTAACAAACAGGAGTTTATCATAAAAAATATTCAATATGTCTAGAGATCGTGATATAAAATTAATTAATTGGTAGAGATCGTGATATAAAATTAATTAATTGCATGCCAAATATCAACTTCCTCAACCTTACAGCCTATCAAGTAGCCTCATAATATGTGATAAACTCTGCTTCCATAGTTGAGGTAACTGTGAGTGTCTGTTCTAACACTTTTCTATAAAACAGCTCCTCCAAACATCATAAAGATGTATCTAGATGTTGACTTACGATCATCTATGTTCAAGACATAATCAGAATCTGAATAATCAATACTCTCAAGTAATATTAGATTGTCTACAAGTCAACATATGATTCTTGGTACTTTGTGGGTACTTCATGACCTTCTTGGTGACTTTTCAATGATCCATCCTAGGGTTACTTGATAATCTTTCAAGCACACTAATAGCAAAAAGCTATATTTAACGAATGCAGACCAGTGCATACATAAGATTATCAATAGCGGAAGTGTAAGAAATCTTATCCTATCTATTCAATCCAATTAGCTTAGTACAAACCTAAAATATTATAAGTTCTGTTATGATAGATCTAAGCTCAATGGTTAACTAATCAGGTTCTTCAACATGAGGATCTTTATTTATTTGAACTGAACTATCAATATCATCTCCTCTAGTGATAAGGGAATCTAAATAGGTACAGGCAGAATGGTGGCCTTGTTACATAAATTGATAACTTTAAGCATCAAACTCCCACTATCCAAGTCATCCTTAAAATAAAATGTCCAATTAAATTCGATGACCTTGGTACTATAAAAGGGACAAGAAAATTTGCAACCTCTTAATCTAGTCTAATTTCTTTAACTAAGGATTATAGAGTCTCATCTCTACTTTATAACTCCAAATTTAAAAGTTTTAAGATATGAGAATTTAAGTTTAATAACACATCTTTGTTTTACCAATCTTTCTAATCTCTTTTTAGAAAAATGGCCTAAAATTAATCCTATAGAATGGAAAAATTTTAACTCATTCTAAGTTATTTATGCCTAATTATAGCATTGATGGGAATATCAGAAGATACAACAGGATGATCTTTTAAATTCAAATGGTATAGATCATTTTGTAAGGTGACATTACTAACAATAGAAAAATCACTATGAATCTCAATCTTTCCACTTCCTTGCCAAAGGGAATAACCACAATTATCGAAAATAGAATTAGAAATCAAATTCCTTCTGGTAGAAGGTACATAAATAACATTATTTAGATCCACAATATGTCCAGATGACAAACATAAGGAAATTGATCCTATGTATTGAACCTTAACCTTACTACCTACTACTCCTAAGACATTTTTCTCTCTCTTATTTGGGATCTACTGGTTCTTGAGCCCCTTTAAAGAATTTGTAACATGAACAGTTTCATCAGAATCTAATCACCAAAATCTAGAAGATATTTCAAGTTTATTGGACTTAAAACACACTAAAGTTAAATGGGTAGAATTGAATTTCTCTTCAATAACTTTCATGTATTCCACAACAGTGTCCTTATCTAGGATATTCTCTCTAATTCTCTTTTCAATAGTGAACTTAATCACTACTAAATAGATCCGATTTGACTTATACCATTGTTTGTAATAGGTTTTATCTACAGCACTAGACTCGGGTAATAGATTAGCCAGCTTCAATTTTCTAAGAGCCAAATTTTTCTTAGATATTGTCAGGTACATGTTCAAAGACTCTCTCCATTTATTATAGTTTATTCCATTAAGAGTCCTTACCACAAATAGTTGTTGAAAGATCGAGACTGATGCAACAGAATTGAAAAATTATTAATTATGCATGCACAACATAATTATAATACAAGATTCCTAATTAAACAAATCAGTCAAAGAACTATTTAACAAAGTGGTATCCAAAATACATATACCATAGATTTGGCTTGTACAAGAGCCTATATAAAAATGTAATCAATATAGCCATACCGATAGGGTACAAGAAATATTGAAACATTATAATTACTGCATGCCTATTCTAAGGAGTTTAAATTCTAAAATTACATTAACAATGTCACACCGATAAGGTGTATCCATCATTAATGCAATATGCTCCTAGATATCCCAAAAGGACAATATTTTATGCAAAACAATATTAATATATCTCTAATCTATCATTGGTATGAATTAAATGGCTTTAGGTATCCATATATGTATAAATTACATAATTTAAAGACTCAAAATTTAACAAATATAGTTATACTTACAACTAAAGGAAGTGACTACTCACTAAGCTCAAAAAAATGTGAAGAATATCTATGAATTTTTACATGCCAAAATTTCATAAATAAAATATATTTTCATATAGTATAATTTTTAAATTTTAAAATAATTATTTTTTTGCCACAAAAATTAAAAAAAAAATTAGGTGAATTGTGCCAAAAGAGTAGACCGAAAAGTATATTGAAAGTTAATTGAAATTTTAACCACGCATCCTTATGCCCAAAAGTATAATCACGCTAATAATAATAATAATAAAAATTATAACTCTCCAAGTTAAGCACATATGTTGATTTCATGGAATAAACAAATTGTAACTTTAATCCAAAAAAAATTGTTTACTAATACTCGAATTTTCTCCACATGAGCAAAACTAATTAATTCTAATAATTTGTCAAGTCAACCACGTGTCAGCCAAGATAAAATCCCATTGACCCCAAATGCAACATGTTTAGAATTACTCTACCCCAAGATTTTAACGTCATTAAGGGGTGGCCCACAAATTTTCTTTTTTTATTAAAAACAAATCTACACTTGAGAATTTGCCAAAATTCTACACGTCTTCGACATTGAAAGCAAGAATTTGGGCTGGTAAGCAATCCCCTCACACTGCATCATGGTTAATTATTTTAATCACGCCGACACAGTACAAAGAAAAGTCAAACCAAAATTTACATAGAATCGTGAACCATGATATATGTGAAAAGATGCTGAATATATATATATATATATATATATATATATATATATATATATATAGAATTGCGATCCCAAACTAGATTGAAGAGCAAAATTTGTCTTTTCCGTATATATATAAAGCAAATGTCAAATCATTCATGTATAAAACACCAAATTTAAAAGCCAGGAAATTTGTATGAAAGTTAAAACACAACCTTTGTTTTTATATATTACCTGAATAGAAAATCATACATTACGAAAAAGAAGAAGAAAACTAAAACCAATAAATGTAAAAATCCCTTATATAAATTCCAAACAAATACTAGAAATATGTCCATAGAATGGTAAACAAGTAATTAGCATGATGTTCTACGTATTCATACAAACATAATTCATAATTTAACTAAAAAGAAAAATTGATTCAAATTGTCTTGAAATCAAAATTTTCAATTTCAAGGGTTCAATGTACCAGAATATATTTTTTTATGGGTTTTGCCAAGATAGTTAAAAATTACTCATAATTAAATAATTCATACTATCGACATAGTTCTGATACCAATTGTTGGAAGTATGAATTAAAATCATAAAAATATGAAATTAATCATAATAAAATTATGAGCGTACTTGGAACATAATTTAATGAGGTCATGACTAATCTGAATGATGATGAGTAGAATTACAACCTATTTCGCCCCTTAGGTTATCAAGATAGAGAGAAAAGGGAGAGAAAATTTTAAAAGAGTGGGAATCCTTATTTTCTGTGTGTTCAAATAATAACCCTGATCTCTCTATTTATGGTCAGACTTGTGATAGGAAACTACTGACCACTAACGGGCTGTAAGTTGGGACCTCTACCCATACGGGCTTATGCATGATCCAACCTATCATGAATCATACACATTAAATCAGGGCCCAATCTGTTCTATGCTTAATGTTAAAACACAAAACTAATTATTTAAATAAATATTTCAATAATTGATTAATGCTAATCCATATAATATTTCTAATAAAATTAATTATTTTATTTTTAGATACAACATTTGTTATTTGAAATTTTCAATGTAAAAAAAAAATTATTCATCATCTCTCTTCTAAGATCATTCTCTCTCTATTTAATAAAGAAAGAGTCTAACTAAAAAAACGTCTATTCGAATATTACAAGTATAAATTGATTTCAATTTGGTTTCCTTTTCTTTTTACTTTTGCAATGTTTTTATTGTGTTATAAAAATATGGCGAAAAAAACATATACATGCATACATATATGTAATAAAAAATATTATCACCATCATTTTGGTGGTATATATTTGTACATATATATACATAAATACATATGTATATATATACAAAGGAAGCATCTAATAGTAACTTAGGACTTTTACCATGATATAGTTTGAATGGATTAACATCTCTCTCATTAAAAAAGAAAAAAAGTTTTGATGTGTAGTGGGTAGGGATAACGAAGTTCCCAAATTTCATCAGGTTTTCAAAGTAGTATGATTTTTTTCCCACCAAATATAAAATATGAGGCAAGTTTTCATCCTAATCAAAATGCCATTAATGAGGCAATAATACCCTGCATTATTCTATGGAGCTCTATTATTATGTAATTGTTATACTTTTACTTGATATATTAATACATTTACACTTACATGTATATTGTTTTTAATTATTTTAGTGATTTTATTATTGAAAAAGAGAAAAATATAACAAGATTTCACTAGAGATAATGAATGCATAAAAGAATAGTACTTTGTTGATTATGTATCAATTTGGTTTATTTTCAAGTTTCAAATTGTTTAAATCAATCATGTGTGACTTTATAAGTTTCCATTAATTATAAATGAGTTGTGGTTTTTTCATTTAGATTTCTTTGTCCATATTTCCTTATTTATTAATGTTTCAACTTACTTAGTAACTACATGTGAATTTATAATCCTTAACTTTATTGTTTATATTTTATTTAATTTCTTCTATTTTTAATCATTTCTTGAAAGTATCTATGGAGATTTGTTGCTCGATGGAGCATATATGGGAATGGAGCAAATTTTGTCTCTAATAATACACCGTAAAAGGCTTTTAGCGGCAATAAGAATTGTTACTAATTCTTTTATTGGTAATCAGTAAATTGTCATTGAAGTTTGTGTTGGCAAATGCTATAACGGTAATTAAGGTAAATGTTGATAAAAGTTGTGATAATTGTCACTAAAAATTTTCTATAATAGCAGCAATTAATTAGCAACAAATGTTATCACCCTTAATACATTAATGTCATGACCAATCCACCCAATCTTTAATGGCAAATGTTATGCCACTATCTACCTCAAATAATTGCTGCTAAAGATTGTGAGTAATAGCAACAATTATTTAATGCCAAATGTTATTGCCCTTAATGCACTAGTATCATGGTCAATCCACTTGATCTCTAGTGGCAAATGTTATGCTACTATTTACATCAAATAAATTGTTGCTAAATATTTTTAGCAATAGTAGCATTTATTTAGTGGCAAATATTATTGCCTTTAATTCAAATATGATAAAGTCAATCCACCCACTCTTTTGTAGAAAATGTTATCCCACTAATTGCCACAATAATTGCCACTAAAGAATTTTAATAATAATGGCAATTGATTAGCGTCGGAACTATTGCTTCTAATTCAAAAGTGTTACCTATCTTTTCCTAGCAAATATTGTTGCCACTAATATACTAGTAATTGACAATCGCTAATAAAACTGAAATCCATTGCAATTTTGCAATTAATTTCTATAAATATACTTTTTAAACATTAATTTATTATTGATATATGGAATTCAAATTTAATTTTGATACAAAGAAGTTGCTACTGAAAGATAATTGATGCTACAAAATTATATCAAATTTCACTAATTTCTCAAATAAGCAAGTTTAGTATAGTTTTAGTTTTAACACCTTCACATATTAGTAAATAGAAAATCACTTAACTAATTCATCCACCAAAATCTATCCACCTTCATAAAACTACTTGATAACATAGCAAATCTTCAACTATTGCCTAATCATCTTATCTTGAATATTTATGAAGATCAAAGAGTATAACTTGAAAAATTAAATTGGAAGTAGTTAGAAAATTATATATAAGCACATTTTAATCTCAAAAAACACTCAATAAATAAATAATTATAACAAGTTAGGAACTAAACATATGTACATGAAGACAATGACTTAACATTGTCAAGTAACTATATTGCTTTCTCTTTCTGTCTCTCTGTGTGTGTCATGATTGGCACATGACCTTAAGGGAAAAACTCAACCATATAGGCCATACTAGCCTAAAACATTATAAGATAACTTGTAACCTATTTCAAACTCAAGAGGGCATATAACCATTACACAATCACTAGTTTTTTACATGAACATAGTCCCATATGGACTTTCTTATTTTTCAACATTCACTTGTTAATTCATATATTAACAAAAAAAAATCTATATCATTTGCTAATTGAACAATCCTTCATAATTTATAACAAATACATATACCTATATCAATAGAAGCATGCCTTGTCTATGAGTTTAATGGAATATATCTAAGAGTATTTAAATTTTTACAACTTTAAAAATTTATATAAAAGTTTTACATCAAGTACACATGAACAAAGTGTATGGCTCACCACAAGAGAATATCCCTCTCTTTCTAAGGAATTGTAGATGATAGACCTAAAGCCAAATCCCTATTTGAAAAATATTATAACAAAATGAGTGAGTCATTGACTTAATAAATAGATAATATGAATTTTGAACAGAAATGAGACAAGCCATGGCATGAGTTTTCCCTTAAAAAGAATTAAATAGCTTTTCAATACAAGAAGATATCATAAGAGTTATACAGTCATATTTGATAAAATAGCAATTAGAATGTTCATTAGAAGTAGAATACTAAAGCATAAATCCCAAGCCAAAAGTTAGATAGTAGGTTTTTTAATCATAGTATAGGAAATCATCATTAACATAAATTCATGGTAAAAATTTCAATACAATAAATTCATGATAAATAAGTGATCAAAATTAAAGCTAATAAATTTTAAAATACATAAACCATCAAAATTACACTTTGGGGTGGGAGATTTCCAGTTATGATTAACAAACATGAGCATTCCACTCATTAAATAGCAATGTCAAGAGAGCACTTAGCTTTAAGGCAACCCATCAAGTTATCATAAACTAGTCTACATGTGTTGGTCAATACATAGGGTTAGCAACTCTCCTACTAATTGGGATTTAAACCAAGATGCACCAAATCCAATGTCATCATTGGCATTAGCTACAGTTTTCAACTAGTCTTCTCCTAAAACAAGTTTATAAACAATAGAACACCATAAACATAAGTAACAATTATATAAGAAATTCATTGGGAATAAATGGTTCCATATATCAATGGTTTAAATCAGTTTCAATCCATACTCTTTTTAACTATAAATAGTTCATCAGGGTCTCTAACCTTAGTGGTCAATATTTCCCATATCAAATCATTCTAAACTCATCAAATAATCAACTTTACAAGCATTCATAAAAATCTAATACATTATTATTTCATCCATAGTGACTTTTCACAAGAATATTATATAATAAGATTCCAACAATACACCATTTCAAAATAAGTAACAGAAATCAATTTCCTTATCATAGAGTCATTTTAGTTCCATTCTTAATTACTATAACTCAAGAAAGGTTTTTAAGGTGCTTGTCCTAAGAGTGCCTTGAACTCTACATATATATAGAACTAAAATGCATAGGAAATAATAACAATAAATAAATTAATAAAATTAATAATTCAAAGTATAGAGAAGTTTTAAAAATATATAAAAATATGAAAATACACATTATCTACTCATAAAATGGCCAATATGCTTGGTTTGACCTCTTCCTATTTCACAAACCACTAATGCCACTTAGAAATGTTCCTTGACCTTGTACAAGTAATCAAACAACAATTCAAACATAAATTAACACCAATTTACAACATTGAATTCCTTATTACAAAAAATCCCAAATTCTCACATTCTAAACATAATTTAAGAATAAACTAATCTTTGTTATCTACTAGCTAATTTAAGTTACTCTAACTCTTAAATAAGAGAATGAAGCTTGGGAATGACCTTATTAAGAAAATGGAAGAACAAAAATAGCAGATAAGTAGGAGAAGTTTTAAAATCTCCAAAATCTTAAAAATCCTAAAATAAAAAGAGCAACAGCAAAAAGTAAGGTGGAAATGAAAGAAAATATGTGCGAATATGAAGAAAAGAAACTATCTTGAATGGGTAGAAGTGGGAGAAGGAGAAGAAGAAGAAGAAAGTTAAAAATAAAAGGTTTTGATACCTAGGTTGCACTTGTTTTGTTTTTAGCTTTGTTTCTATTTTAGGGTGGATTTGATTCTAGTTTTTGTTTTAGGTCTATGGGTCACAGGTTTTGGTTCTAAGTCAGAGTGACTGGGTCAATCATGAGTTTTGGCTCTGAGTCTGTTTACTGGGTCACGATTTCAACACTTTATTTTTAAGTATATGTCCTCATTTTACCCATTTAACATTGACATTTTACTCTCTATTTACTTAAGATATAAATGTAAATAAGGAAATACCCCTTATTTGGATTAAAAAAATAAAAAATAAAAACTCTAAAGAATATAAATCTAGATTTTGGGTTCTAGTTCAAAATGTCAAATTTTGAAAAATTTTAAAAATAATGTTTTATCAAAATGGTCATTTTAGGTTTCTAAAAATTTATTAAAAATTACACTTTGATGTAAAATTACAAGAGGAATAATTGCTGTGATTTTTATTTTTTAAATAATGCATATTTCATATAACCCTTTAATGGAGATACCCCAAACTTAAGAAAAAGTTTTTGAATTCTAACAAACTCAAGAAAAAGTTTTTGAATTCTAATAGACTCAATTTTATTTGTAAAATTAAGCTAACAATAGTATAAATCAAATTAAATTCTTTTAATAAACTGGAAAAGAAATAGTTTTAGCCTATTTGAGATAATCACAAGTTCATTTCAAAACTATCTAGTCATATTTTATGCTTTGACGATCTTATGTTACCTATTAACGGCAGGGCCATTACAATCTCTCTCCCCCTCCCTTTCTTTACTTGTACAATACACAACATATATCCTTTTTTTCAACTATATCTCATACCAATAACAATTAAAGCACACTTTAATTAATCATGAAAACAAAAAATTCAAGCTAGCATCTTGAATTTATTTTTGTATTTTAACTACTGCCCTTGTAAAATAATAGTTCAAACCAGCATTACCAATTGTCTAATTAAAGAATGAATAAAGGACCTTGCATATAATCTCATTGCATTTGAACTATTAATTAAAAATAGTCTTCAAGAATAATATATTGACTCCCCCTGAGGACAAAGGAAATAATGTCATATTTCACTATATTAACTCTCACATGCCTGTAATAAAAAGAACATAGGCCTTTGTGTGCGATAAACAAACAAATAACATAAGCCTACTTGCCCTGACTCACTTTCTTCACAATCCACACAATTCCCTTATTAAATAAAGAAATTGCTACAAAGGAAACAATTCACCACTGGACAATATCATTATAGAAGATTCCTTGTTTTCATTAAAAAACTCCTAAAATTACATAATTCATGTTAAGTTTCTACTTCATATTTTACAAAATATCCAGATACAAATTTTTAATAACACTCAACAATTTATTTTGTCAGTGGTCCAATGAGATTTGAAATCTATCTTTAGACAAACTATTCAAACCCCTCATTTTTAAAAACAATTGTCATCAATACAATGCACCAACTTGACAATTGAATATAGTAGAGTCACTCAACAAGATACCCACTGTGTTCCATAATAATGCAGTAAACGAAAAGATGTATATTTCAAATACAACCACAGAAGAGTGAATCCTCTATGTAATCATGATACCAAATACTAAGAGCATGAATTCTTGGTTCTTTGTAAATGCAATACTCCTTGTGTATGTGAATGCACTTACCTGTGGAAAGAAAGGTGTTGGGGAATAGGAGGGATGTGCATATTCCAACTAATTCAACAACTATTAATATCATTACTTATTATGTATAAGCTTTTACAATTAAGAAATATAATATTAAAATTACAAGTAAAATAAATAATATACTTACTTATTATATTTTATTTTTTAAAATAAAGTATAAATTAAAATTGAGCATATATTAATATACTTATTTATAACAAAATTATATTTTAAAACATATAATTATTATTTTTAAATTCTATCATTGTACATAGCATGAGGTAAAGATTAATATAAGTAAAAGGCTCCCAAGTCTTGCACATATTCCTTTAGTTTTATATAATTTCTCTTCTTTAAAAATAATATTAACCTGAGAGGTGGTAAGTGATGTGTGCATAAAATTATAGCATTAGTGTGATTGTAGATAGATAAGTTTTTGATGTCATCAAGTCATTAGGCCCCCAGAATCTATTTTCAATTTCAATGTTTGACTAGTGCTCAATGTTAAAAATTAAATGGTAGTCAACTAGCCAAAGATGAAAGTTTTAGTAAGAAGTAAGTATAGAAAATGGCATGAATTTAATAAAAGACAAATCATAAGTCTACTGAAGAAAATACCTATAAATCATGACTTTGCTAAGATAAATATTTATCTATTTTAACCTAAATAAAGATATATGCTCGACCCTTATGCAGATTCTAGCCAATACAAATCACCTCAGGAAAAGCAATAAATATATAAAAAGAAATATAAAATAGGGTAGACATAGAATTCAAGTAAGTTATCATGCCCAATAGTTGGATTATTATTGGAAAGAACAATTTGAAATCTTGACACTTGTGGTAGTCCTATACCTTTATGACCATTATTAGCATCAAGAGCCTATAATAAGATGTTTTTGAATATTAAAAATAGCATTAATATTGATCAAATTCTATAAATACAAAGGATTAAACTTTAAATAATATAATTGTCCATTTGAACTTCTGCTAGAACTTGAAGACGCAATTAATTCTATAAGAAGAGACTTATTCATGACTAATTTCATAACTATTACTTCACCAAGTAATTTTTCTTGACTTTCTATCATATTTTTCATTTCTTCTGCATGCTTGTCCTTCAAATCTTTCACTTCTTCCTCTAATTTTTGGAATGTATCATAAGATAAATCGTCTATTGTTACACCAAAGTGACCTAAAAGTTGGACCAAGTCCTAGCCCCCATACATGGCCACTTCTTTTAGGTCCAAAAACTTGAGAATATACATCTCCTTCCTAAGCAACACTTTTAGAACATTATTCATTTGAAGTTTCAACATTTCTTAACTTTTCTTTTATCAATGCCTATGCAAAAAGGAAATCAATAAACTTATACATGCAAAAGAAAATATAAACTATTAACAATCTAAACTAAATGGAAATTGAACTTAAAACATGCTTAGCAATTGCTTTTACTAATTTTTCATCTTATGGCTTATCATCTTTGCTTTGTGTATAAGTTTTACAATATATTAATGCTCATGATGGCTGTACCCCACCTTCTACCTAAAACATTAATGAATACTATTATAGAAAATGCAAAGGATTGGCAAGGGCTACATTATTTTTACTTTAAATTAACAAAATTGAAGAAAGATACTAATTTTTAATTGAATATTTTCATAACATTTATGCCATTATATATGCAAAGCTCTTAAATCCTAATGTATGGGGCATTTTTTGCTTTGCATGATTATTTCTACTTGTGATGCTCCTTTTTTGTGATAAAAGAATAACAAACAAATGAAAAAGAAATAGAAAATCATAGTTATATGACTTAAATAATTTACGCATTTGTCTTTTCAAATTGCCAATGAGTTACATGGCTAGTCCATTAATAGATTGGCATGCACAAAGCCTTATTTTTCATTAAATCATTCTTGTTCTTATACTTTATCATATATTCAATCTTCAAATCATATTTGTAATCTCTCCATTTCTTTGCAATTGATTTTCTAATAAAAACTTCACTGCATTATGGAAAAGGAAATTTCTTCTACAAACATTACAATACAATAATACTTTTTACATTGAGCATAAACATTTTGTTTAAAAATATAAGATACTAATACTACAAAAGGACTTATTCTTACCTTCACAAACTTCACCAATTTGACTTTTTGAGTATCTAAAAAATCTCTCCAATCTTATATGTGCAAAGGTGTTAATTTTGGAATCTTAGTTACAATACCAAGAAAGCTAGCAAGTTTTCAACCTTCTTTTCCCATTGATTTGTTACGACAATTAAACTCTACAATAATTTTTTTCCTTAATGGGCAATTTCCATACATCTCTCAGTAATGTTGACTAATGTACTCTTTTTTCTAAAGAATCTAAATATCAAAGGAAAAAATTAAATTAAATTTAAGCCATAAGCCTTTTAAATAGAAGTAATAATAAATAAATATTAGTAAGAAATACCTTCTACATCACTTTGCTCATCTTCAATACTATCATATGAATCAATGTCTTCAACATTATTAGGTGATTGCTCTTGTGATAAGTTATTTTCATTAATTAGTTGCAAACATCTGCATTCTTACTTTATCATAATTTGTCCTTGAGTAGTAAACTTGGAGTTTGTCTTTCTTGCCATGTTGATGTTAACTACTTATTCATCACATGTTTTAAACATTATAGTAAAAGAAAATAAAAAAAAATATTGAACAATATACATATGGTAACTTAAGATAGAAAAATATCTCATGTTGAATACGAAACAAAAGAACAATCAAATAAATAAATATGAATTTCTTTGAAAAATTAAATATATAAAACTACCTATCTCTCTTAATCATTGCCATGATTTGTATCACTTGTTTCATCAATGTTAAATTTAAATTCATTTGATGGTTAAGTAGAATATTGATTGAGATTAATTTCTATGCCATTAATATCACTTCTTAACCAATCATGACCATCATGCTCTACTTCTGAGGCATAATCCATTCCGTCGGAGTGAGGCGGTTAATTTTCCATTGATGATTCGACTTATATATCCTTTTCTTTTTCCATATCAAAAATATCTCTTGGCTTAATTAGCCTAGGAACAAACCATTCATGATCCTTAGGATCTTTTACATATATCAATTGTTAGGCTTCTAGCAAAAATATAAAAGGCTCATCATTCATTCAATCACCAATGTGTATTAAATGTGAAAAATTAAGAAGTATGAATCCTAATATATCTTTCTTAACTCCTATACTAGTCATAACATCAACCTAGTCACATTTGAATAAAATAGCCTTAAAGTTTTCATAGTAATTCAGTTTAACTATATCATTAAATTGCTTGTAATAGGTAAGAGAACCTTCTTTTAGGGCATTATCATTTACACTGGTACAATTTCTAGTGTTTAAAATAACCATAACACTACTATTTTATGTCTCCATGGACTTATTAGAATCTTTTATTGAAAATTGATATTCATTATTTATATTTAAAGGCTTAAACCTCCTTCCAATAGAGCTTAGACCTTGAGTAAAAACTTTAATATGATTAGTGATTTCTTTCTTAGATGTAGATTCTATCTCCTTTACCAAGTTATTTACTAAAAAGAATTAAAACAAAAAATTAAATTAAAAGATAAATGAAATTCAAAGCTTTGTTATTATAAATTAATGTTGGTTAAAGCTAACTACTTACTTGCCCTTTGAACCAGTCATGAAATGTTTCAAAATGTATAGATTATAGCTCATGATCTCTAAGGTGATGCTTACAATTTGATCTTTTGATGTCACCAATATATTCACTACACATTTATCGCATATTAAAACATGAAGATGAAATGTATGTGTTATTCAAACATCAACATAATGATTTTTCACTCACTTTTTTAATGTTTCAACTATGTTAGATTCATAATTAAATAAGATGTATCGATGTGCTTGTAACCATGTTTTATCATCTAGCATAAAGACATCAATCTTGCCATATGGTTCCCTAACATAATGACAGAGACACTCTTCTTAATTCTTTTTAAATTCTTAGACATTTTCATCTCTTCTTGACCAATAAGACCTTGACTA
Source organism: Sindora glabra (assembly GCA_020226215.1). Taxonomy (NCBI): domain Eukaryota; kingdom Viridiplantae; phylum Streptophyta; class Magnoliopsida; order Fabales; family Fabaceae; genus Sindora; species Sindora glabra. Next base: position 46,655,385 of record CM035230.1, on the reverse strand, counting down.
ACTACCTTTTAAGTATTGTGCATAAAATGTTAAACATTCATTTGTAATATATGCTTCTATTATTGAATCTATTAGGTATGCACAATTACGAACATATGATTTTAATGTAAACAAGTACCTAATAAAAAGCCAATTAACATTAATAATTTGAATTAATTTAAATTTATGTCTTTACTTCAATTAAATATTTCTTATCTTTTAATTGGGTACATCTATCTATAGTGCACTAGCCCAACAAGTCTTGCTTCATTTGCCAAATGAATAACTAAGTGCACCACGATTGTAGGAAATGATAGAGGAAATATTTTCTCCAAATGATAGAGTAGTAGTACACTTCTTTCTTTAAGAAACTATAACTTTTTCACTTAAGAGCTTTACCATATAGTATTCAAAAGAATGCATATAATTCAATCAAAATAGAACTCACTTTTTAAGGTAAAGTTGAGTGCATTTTAAGAGGAAGAAGGTCTTGCATCAAAACATGAAAATCATGAGTCTTTAGTCTTGATAATTTGTGTTTATGAATACAACATGCAACATTAGATGCATAGCCTTGTCAAAATTTCACCTTTTCTAATACTTCTTAAAATATCTTTTTCTTATATGGGGATAAAGGAAAGAAGCTACAGGGAGATATGTTCTTCTAGAAGCTCATTATTGGAGCCATAACTCTAGTTTAATATTCATCTCTTTCAAATCAAGCCAAGTGCTTAGGTTATGTTTCAACTTTTTGTCAATATTCAATATTGTATAAACTAAGTTATCATATACATTTTTCTCTATATGCATCACATCAAGATTATGATGCACTAAGTTATATTTCTAATATGAAAGCCTAAAAAAATGCTCTTCTTCCTTTATGTATGAGCCTTAACCCTAATAACATTTGCATGTCCATCAAAAGTAAGTTAATGTCCTTAAGTTAATTTAGAACTATTGATCTAGATATAGAAAGCGATGTAGGACTCAATTGTTTGGTTCCATCAAATGATTTTTCATCTAGTTTGTATTTATGTCCTAGCCTTAAAATACACTGATGGCATAGATAACAAGATTGTTTACCATATTTTAATCTAACAGAGGATGTGTCTATATTGCAAATAAGATATGCAAATTAACCATGAGTACTCCATCCAAATAAGGTATGATATGTTGGAAAATCATTTATAGTCCACATGATAGTTATCACATTTGAAATGTTTCATTGGTTGATGCATCATAAGTTTCAACCCCTACTTCCTAAAATTCTATCAACTCTTCTATGAGAGGTTATAAGTATACATCAATGTTATTTCTAGGTTTTTTTTATCCAAGAATAAGTAATAAGAGAATGAAAGATGATTGTTTCATACATAACCTTGAAGGCAAATTATATGGTATTAAAATCACTAACTATGTGTTATAAACACTTTGCATTATGCCATAAGAGTTAAATCCATCACTAGTTAATCCAAGCTAGACATTATAAGGGTCTTTAGCAAAATCTATATTATATAAATTAAAACTTTTCCATGCTTCTAAGTCTATTAGATGTCACAAAATAGTATCTTTATTGCATTCTTTATCATGACATCTCATAGGATAAGAAGTTTTAGATGACATGAATAGCTTTTGCAGCCTTGGTACTAAAGGGAAATTCCTTACAACATTTGCTACAATTCTTCCTTTCTTTAATTTTGTTATAGTTTTACCCACAGTGCCATACTCATCATCTTTCCACCTAGAAGCCCAACAAATCGAGCATGCATCATCCTTAGCCCTTTCTTTTCTAAATAGCATACAACCATTAGGGCACGCGTGAATTTTTCATACTTAAGACCCAATCCATTAATGATTTTATTTGTTTTATGTATAAACTTAAGCAACTTCTCACTTTCAAGAAATGCTTATTTTAAAAGCCTAAAAATTAAAGGATTCATTACTCCACCTAAATAAAATTCTCAAATGATAAACTTTTAGTAAAAAAGAAAATTTAGTGAATTTCTCACACCCTAGGTATAATTCTTCATCCAGATCTTTCATCAACCATTTAAAATTCTCAACCTCTTGATAATCATTTTTTAATGGAAAAGGATTAGATCCTTCAAACATTGGTTCAACTAAATTACTAGTTTCAAACTCCATATCCAAGGCTTGGGCCAATTCCCTAAAAGCATCATGTATCATTTTGACCATATCATCACTGCTAGAAGCTTCTTGGTCTAAATTTTCTTGCCTTGGTTTAGATACATCAATGGATTCCCCAAGACAATACCAAGTGTTATATGATGGAATAATACCATATACCACCAGATGATCATATGCTTGTTTCTAATTAACATAAGATTGCAACACACATTGTTGACAAGGACACAAAATTTTTCCTCGATCATTTTGGTTCTTAAAAGCATAGGTTCTAAACTCTTTTACCCTTTTCTAGAAATTCTTTATTAAATCTATCACAATTCATCCACTCCCTATTCTTATGGACTTCAATGGTATTTATCTAAAATGAAATAAAAAACATAAAATAAATGGTTCTATAAATTATGACAATATCAATATTTATTAATAGCACAATCTATTTGCTTTTTCTCTATTTGTTGAAAAGGAAATATAGAAATCATGTAATAGAAGTTTTATCCCTTCTTAGGATTATAAAGTATAAATAAAAGATAACAAATAATAAAGAAAATAAAGAATTATTTAGGAATATCTAACTTAAACAATAAAAGAATTATTTATAAATATTAATATGTTATTAATGAAATTATCAATTTCTCTACAAAAGTAGTAGCAGATTATACTCTTAAACTAAATCATATCAATTTTGTGAGCAAGTTCAAGTGATCGAATGATTTGTTTCCTAGTTTTAAATAAAGCTTTCCTAAAAATGTTCAACAAAGATTTCTAATCAAGTAGTAAATGAACCCACCTTGAGGTTTAAAGTTAAACAAGGGAAGAAGTGGATAGTCATTAGTAAGGTAGGTGTTTAGGTTTCTCAAGTTATTAAAGAAGTGATAAATGCAAGCCTCCAACTGCAATACCATAATATAAGGAAATTTAATTAAAAAAATAAAAATATTCTATATCCTAGTCTCAAAAAATAAAAAATAAAAGATAGAGGTTAAACTTACATCGGTGTAGTGTGAATTGGTTTAATATATATTGTGACTTCCCTACAAAAAGTAGACAAATTTGGGATGATTAGTTGTTTTCTCAAGATTATATTCATACTTAAAGGTTTATACTCAAGCACTAACATATATTTTCAATTTTGAAGTAGGTGTTTTGCCTTGTAATCAAATTTTTTTATTTACACATGTTAGAACATATGTGCGTTAGATGTAAAAGGATATTTCCTGACTAATAAATGAGAAATTAGATTAGAAAGTTAAAAACTTAGAAGTTTGATCTTCTTATTTTCCCCTACTTTTTCCCATTCATGAAATTAACCAAACCAATTGGTTAATCATCAAAATTTCCTAAAATAAAACACCAATTAAACTAAAATCTACGTTGACATTAGAGCTATTTACATGCTAAGAGACCTTAAAGATGAAGGTTTTTTTATCAAATCCTTCAAATTGTTCAAATTTTGATCAATCATTAAAATTTCTTAAAACAAATCACTAATTAAACTAGAATCTATAGCAATGTTAGAGCTATCTATATCAAGTTACTTTACAAAATCCTGTAGAGATTAGGAAAGACCAATATGACAACTTTTGCTAACTTCATTCATAAAAAAGATACATATCTAGCTTAGCTTATGATAGAAAAGATGATAGAGTGTGGTGCATTTGTGTATACTATTCATAATAATTTCATTACTACTAGTGGGAACACGTACGAGTTTAAAAAGAGTTTGAGGTTATGATATTATAATGACTATAATTATAGTTTGCATTTATGAAGAAAACAATATTTAGGATGAATCTCCTCACCACAGGCTTAGTTTAAGAGTATACAAAGTTTAAGAGACTAAGATTTCTATTGGTAATACATTATTGGCAAGAATAAAGCTTAGATGGAACCTAGAAACTAGTCTTGATAAATTTCTATCATCTTTGAAAAGTGATAATGATCCAAGTTAGGGATAGTACATAGTTAAAATAGATATTCAAGGATATCCATAACTAGTAGTAATAAAGGGAACTGTTATTGAGCAATGAGTCAGGTCATGGAATAGCCTATCTTTTATAGGAGTTACAGTGGTAACCCAACATGGAAACCATACATTTCAATTTGTTTTAAATAAAAAAGTAGATATATTTTGAGTTCTAAGTCCTAAATAAATTAGCTTTCTCAAGAGATATAATGCCTCTTATAGGCTTTAACCAGTGGTTAGATTAGACAAGTAAAACAAATAATTAGGAGTTAGTCACATCTCATCTAGCAAATCTATGTCATCATTATGCATTCTATAAAGCAAATTCCATTTGCAATATTTACAATATTCTAGTATGCTCATGCTTAAAAGGGTTTCAACCTAAAAATCAAGTAGAATGGAACATGTCAATGGTAGCTAAGGGCTACATTTGTATCATCCCATTGGGTTGTAATGGCAAAGATGACTTCAGGAAGTATGCTGGCATGAAAGTGCCAAACACGGCTTCTTCATGGTACAATAAAACCATGGACTTGGGAGAATGTCAGAAATCTCATCTAACAAACTATTCTTGTAGTGTATATGCAAATTTGGATATCCACAATGGAGGAAGTGGTTGCTCACTTTAGTTTGATGATCTAGTTGACATGGAACAATTCCCTCAAAGGGGATAAGACCTTTATATGCAATCAATTGCCTCTAAGATATTGTCAATAAAGCCTTTCTTTTGGTAGCTACAGATTACTTCAAAACACTTCATAGTTGAAGGAACCTATTGTGCTCTAGACAGCTAAAGAACTACTCCAATGGATGCTACAATGCCTTCTTAGTCAGTCTTATAGGATTAAATTAGCTATTCTAGAGATAAGTTTAGCTTGTAAGCTATGTCATTGAAAAAATGACATGGGAAAAACAAGAAGTAGTAGGCTAGTCCAATTCTACTATATGTACACAACAATCTTGAAATTAAACTACTAATATCCAGTATTATATTACTAGAATTAAAGAGTAGTAGGCCAACAATGCTACAATAGTCAAAATAATGATAGCAATTTTTTATATGAGTTCTTCTAATTAAATAAAAGTATCTATAAAATGAAGAACATGTTAAATTTGCTAGAATAGTATACATTAGACAAGAACAAATAAAAGATGAACAAATGTATGATACCTATCAGTTGTTTGTAGTCTATCTTTATTGGCTAATCATCTGAAGATTACATCAAACTCTAATAAATTATAAAATTTTTAGCAAAATGAAACATTGTAATTAATGGTGAGATCCACACTTCTAATAGATGGTTAATTTGTTAGCTAACTAAAGAAATAGATATATAAAACATACTAGTGTGTTAGATCTAAACCTCAAATTGAATAACTAAAGATTAAAGAAATATATATATATATATATATAAATCATACCAATGGGTTGAATCTAAGCTTCAGATAGATAGCAAATTATATAAATATGTTGCTTTCGTTCCCTATATATGAGAACAAACACTTCACCAGTTGAAGAGAAATGAGGTCATGTAATAAGTCAGGATATTGTGTATGGTTAGGTAGACCTTCCTAGAATGTTGAATATGAGCTTCAGAGAAAGTATAAAGAAACTTTCTACAAAGTACAAAATGCATGCATTATTTCCTAAAAGAATAGAGTCATTTTGATTGTTTAGAAAATTTATATTATATCTACTAGGATGCATTTGAATGTTAAATTAAAATGCTTGAAAGAATAGAAATTGAAACTTTAAGATCAAATCCAATAAATGGCAATTTTCTAACAATAGTGCACATTAAATCCTTCAAATTATGTCTTAACCAAATCTACATTTGGTAAGCATTTTAGAATTTTTATTCCTAGCCACACAGGTAATATGCATCTAATTCATTTCACAAAATATTTGTTTGGCATGTTGGCCACTTATGAGATTAGGTATAAGTTATCCATAACTTTCTATTAAAAAATAAATAAGCTTTTAGAAAGGAAGTAAAACATATCAAGTTTCCATTAATTTGAAAGCCCACCCCATTTAAAGAAACATATATGACTTTGAGGTATGGTAATTATATTATGCTAGATACAATTTCTAAGTCAAGATGCATCATAATACCAACACCTAACCTAAATGTTTTATGAATCAGGGAACACCTCAGAATATTAGTATGCTTCACAAATCATGATAAAGGAAGAAATTTTCCAAACAATCAAAATGACTATTTTGATTTGGAGATCAAGCACAACATACATACCACACATTATTATAAAGAAATCAAAAGATAATCCAAATTAGCAGACTTGATGAAGCTAAAGGAACCATATTAGTAATATTATCACTCTAATCAGACTAAAGTTTCAAGGAAAGATAGAAATAAAAGATAGAGTTACCATGAAGGGAAGCCTATTCATTATCATTGACTAAGTCATCTAATGGAACACCTAGAATGCAATTAGAAAATAAAATACAAAAATACTTGCTTTTAGAAGAAATGAACTTACAAGGAGGATGTAGACATAAAATTGACTCCCATCATTGTTTCAAACAAAAATTAAAATACCCACAACTTTAAATCTTAATGAAAAAAAATCATAGATAGCAAACAATTAGGTTGATGCACTTTAAATTTTACGGATAGTGAGCAATTGCTCTGCTATTGATATGCCTCTCTGAAGGAAAAGTGTGTGCAGTAGAGTGCTATTTGTAGTAGAGGAAAGAAGCTCTGGGTAAAGAAAATTTGTGAAATTAGGGAAACAAAGGCTATTCATAGTAAAGGAGTTTTGCCTGAAGAAGATTTGTGGGATTTTGGAAATAGAGATGTTATTCATGGTAGAAAGATAAAAAATTTGTCGGATTTGAAAATAGAGATGTTGTTTGTAGTAGAGACAAGGAAATGTGGTTTCTCACTTAGCTTTCACCCCAAATGAATAGAACTAAAAATATTGAGCGCAAAGAAAGAAAGGCAAGAGTTAACTTTTTTTTAATATTTAAAGGTAATTAGAGTTAATTGCCACTAAATGATATAATTATGCTAGCAAATTTTTAATTGTTGGAGAAAATTATACAAATTAAATGAATTAGTGGCCTTTATATAATTACCACTAAATAATTATTGTTAAAGGACATTTTTGGCATAATGATAAAACATGAAACGAGTTTTATCTCCAACAACAAATCATAGGCATGAAAAACCTGATATGCTTCCCTCCCTCACTATGGTCCTTGTACTCGTAGCTTATAAGATTTTTCTCTATAAGCATTTTTTATAGTGTTATATTTTTGTAAGTACTGATTAATAACTAATTATACTTTGTTCAAGTGCACGTCATTAGAATAAATTTTTGAATCATTTAAATGTTCATTATGAGAAAATCAATAATCTACTCAAAGAAGGCAACTTTTTGTTAACTTGAATATTGGCTTAGATATATTTTTGCAAAAAAAATGATACAAAAATTACAATGTTGGGATAAGTGAAAATAAGTTAACTCAAGGCTTACCATAAATAAGTTAGATCTATTCTAAAATTTCTTAGCCTAAGCTTAGCTCAAAACTTGTTTATTGTTCAAAATTTTGGTACAATTTGACTTATTTATAAAATTTAAGAAGTATAACATGACTTGTTGGCATATTTAGATTCAACTATTGAAATCTAAATAAGTCATCCATTGACTTCTAAAATTAACTACCAGCCATTAAATTGTAAAAATGGAATAATAATTTTATTAAATAAATAAGACAATGAACAAAATTTTCTCTCTAATCTTATAGAATTCTTAATAATTAAACATAATAATTTATAATCATATTTATTTAAAATTAAAAATATTAAATGATACAACAAAATAAATTTTTAGAAGATTGATAACTTAGTTGAAGAAAGGAAGGAAGGCAAAATAATAAAAAAGTGGTAACTATAATGCAACTTGTCAATTAATTTAAGAGTATTAAATTAGAGTAACATATTAGTCATATAAAAGTCGATCCAATAACCAACTAGCCGAACTTATAATAAAATAGGTTAAGTCTATTTAATAAGAAAATCAATATATTTAAGCCTATTTAATAAGTAAATCAATATATTGACCTAAGCCTATTTTATTTAATTAAACAAATAAATCAAATCAGACTTTTAACAAACCAATCATAGACCGGAATGGTTTGATTTATTTTCGATCTTAATTATGACCGCTGCAGCAATAAATATGCATTCAGTTACAATTTGGTACGTAATATTCAAATTTCACGTCAATTTTTCAATCAAATTCAGAATTTCTCTTCCCCTAAAAACCCAATGTTGTGTTGAATCTCGACGCAAAGTATAGCGAAATTATAATTGTGACTACAACTGTAATTCGAAGTCATGCTTCAGAATAAAATGGGGAAAATTAAGTTTTACGCTAGCTCGAAGTGATACAAAAGACATTCTTGAATTTCATATTAATATACAACAGCTTTTGAGTCATTCTTTTAAACATCCTTATTACATTTATGCGCCCATACGTCAATCTCATTACAATCTCATTACATTTAATTTTTCGTGACATCTCTATATTTAATAACAGAAGAAGGCGCAGAAGCGAGGCTATATAAGATTTTTTAAAATTTTTTTTTCCTTTTGTGCCATTGATATGTTGTTTTAGTCATGTGGTGGAATTTTGAGTTAATTAGGATTTATTTTCTTCGTCTGGTTGGTTCGCCGTAACATCAAAGTGGGTTTCTAAGGGATTCTGAATTCAATTGAAGAATTGGTATGAAATTCCAATATTTTGAACCTAATTGCAACGTAATGTTAGAATATTTTGTATTTACCCAAATTTCACTAATTGAGATTTTGGTTTATAAAAATGAATTGAATGTATTGTCCGATATAATTTCAAAAACAAAATGTATATAAGTGGCTCAATTAGTTGGGGGCACACATTTTGGGCTGAAGACCCAATTTATTGAATGTGATGTTTTAATTTAGTATAAACCAAGAGTTGGAAAACCTTAGTGAGAAGCTGATTAATTACATGAAAGAACTATTACTTATGAAGTGAACGCCCTCTACCCTCTATATGATCTTAATAGATTGCCCGATTGAAGTCTATCTTGTGGTTGATTATGGAGAAATAGGAGAAGGACTTGCCCTCCAAGTATATTGTACATTTGGATTGCTTGCGAAGCAAAATTCATGAGACAAAAGATACTTTACCATTTGGTTTATATTTAGATACTCTATGGTTCTAAATCTAACATAGATGATCCATAGGAATTCAAAAACTTTCCAACAAATAGCACCAGAATTGTTATACTAAATCTGAATATTCCATTATTATCTCTAATATAAAATTCAAAGAGAAATTTTTTTCTTTCCTTATTAGCTACAAAGCCTAAATCTAGATTTTAAAAGATGTTGATTTTAGATATCATTGAAATACAATGCAATTATATATCCATTAATTTCTAGTTTAATTTTATATTAACTTCATGATATATATAATCACTTGTGTGAGATGTCTTAATTTGGTATTTAAATGTTTTTTTTGTCTCAACTTAATCCTAAATTTTCTGAAAATATTTCAATTTAGTTTTTAAAGATTTTTTGTCTTAATTTTGTCAATGTTTCAAAGGTGTCTTAAAATAATCGTGTCATTAGTCTTTGAAATTGGAACTAACACAATACCCACGTGGATCTAATGTGAATTGTTATATTTGACATAATTGTGTTTATAATTCACATGAACCTTGATCTATTATTTCGAATAGAAAACTAAAAACTAAATTAAACTCTATCTTATATACTGAAATCCCTAATTATATTGCTCAATCATTGAAGACAGGTAGCAAAGAGTAGAGCTTTTGAGTGAGAACATGAAGACCATAAGTATGCAGTATCCATTGCTTAACAGGAGAAAATGAGAAAAGAAGGATGAGAATAAAGGTAAAACAATTCTTCACATAAACATTAAACGGTGCCCCGTAGGATTCTTTGTCAGTTTAGTCAATGAAGTCTAACGATAGAATTACTTTGAAATATCTTTGAAATATTGAAGACTAAATTGAGCCCAAAAAATATCTTCTGGGATTGGCTTGAGACAATTTTGAAATATTTAGGACTGAATTGAGATAAAAAAATTAGGATTAAATTGAGACTTCACGAATCTTTTGAGGACTAAATTATTAATTTTCTCAATCATAAATTTTTCATAAAAATTTATAAATTAAAAAAATTTGTATTGAAAACGACGCCCTAATGCAATCTATTTGAAAGGGAACAAGATATAAAAACTTAAGGGCCCTATGGTTTTTAAAAAATTACAAAAATAGAAGAATAAGCCTCTATTCAGTATTCATTTACAAGTTTAGCCACTCCTCTAGACAAACCATTGATTGGCATCACTGTTTTATGCCTTGAGATATTTATGGGGAATGTGGCACCTGGGAGATTCCAGGGAAATGAAACCAGCTGTCAATCATTTTGATAACCAAATCTCCCAACTTCTCTTCTGCTTTTTCATTATGATCGTAACAAAACACACTCTTTCAGTTCAGTTCAATTATGAACTAATCAGAGTTTTGATTTAACTATTCTAACTGATTGAATCCGCTGAAGGATGATTCAATAGCCTTTTTATTAGGTGTTCAGACTTAAAAGGTTGTTTGGTTAACAGAAACGGCATAAGAAGTATAACTTTCAGGGAGCAGAAAATTTTTGCATTATTTAATTAATCACTAATTATTATTAAAATGAAGATTTCACATTCATCAGAAATTGGTTACCTGCTTGGCCTTTGAGAAGAAGTATTTCTCATGTCATTTATGGAAAGAAGTATTATTTATTTATGTGTTCAAACTTTTAGAGTGACTATCAATTAAATTTAAACTCAAAATTTAAATATCAATTCAATTCCTAATTTTGTGTTAATATGTTTATGTAATTATCATTTTCACTGTAGAGACTCAATTATTATATCTGATAACATTAATACTTTAACTTAATTGAATAAATGAAGGATTAAATTGATATCAAAATTTTGTAAGAAACTAAACTAATAGAGAGATAAAATAGAAGTTCAGTGAAGGAACAGGTATTTAATGGTGTCAAAATTTTCTATACGGAAGCATGAGGCACTACAGTATAACATTTTCTGATAATCTGTATTTGATTTGATTCACTTCTTCCTTTGCCCAATCATACTGTTAGCCTACTTTATCTTCTATTCTTCTGACCAAAGGCCTTTTCTTTTTGTATATTTGTCAAACAATTGCAGGTTGTTTTCTGCGCATTCAGATTCCTTGAAAGTAGAAACCTATTTGTCGTCATTATAACAAAATACCCTCTCTCTCTCTCTCTCTCTCTCTCTCTCTGTGTGTGTGCGCGTGTATATTATTGATGTGTTATTGGCCATCACATCCACAAAAATCAACTAAGAGTTGGCGATTTTCCTGTCACGAGGAGATGGAATTGATTATGATTGAAAATTATTTCTACCAACCGACATGTTATTCACAAATTGTGTTTCTTTAGTCAAAATTGGCGCACGTTCTACTTCAGATTGATTGTACAATGCAATCCTATCAATATCTTAATACCACTGATTTTGGTCCGGACAATGATTTGCAAAATCGCAGTTTGTGGTGCCCGTTGCAACTGCATTACACTATAATTGCTGTATTTTTCTATATTACAATAATTTTCTGCAATTTTATTTTGCTTAAGTATTTTTATTTTTATCTGTAATTTTGTTAATCACAAAATCATTACGAGTGCAATCAAAAACCATGACCGGCACATTAAAATAAAAAAATAAATTTCTAATTTATGAAAGTTGGTCAGGGTAGTCATTGGGAATTGATTAATAGCTTTGCAGCGCCGTGAAGTGGATTTGGGTCCCTCTTGGCCTATGAATATATCACATATAAACTAAGAATTTAAGAAAGTGCAATTTGAATTTTGTTATTAGATTTTAGGCTTTGCAGATATTCATGTGAAGCAGCAATTAATGCTGAATTGTGATTCGTAACCTAATATGACATATATTAATGGGTAGCAGCAATCAAAATTCAATTGTGGATTTGGGTCGCTTTCTGCCTCTGGATATCACAAATAAATTATGAATTTAAAAAAAGTGCAATTTGAGTTTTCTTATTAGACTCCAGTTTTTACAAACATTGAGATGTCAGATAATTCACATAAAAAAAAAAAGATTCTGTTGAAAAGTTAAATAAATTCTTTTGTAAACTTATTGAGAATTATTCAAAATTATAGTTGACAATAGGTATTAAAATTTTCTGCAAAATATTCTTCCTACCTAAAAAGTACTAGATAAGCAATTTCCTGCGTTGTATAAGAACTTTGGGAATTCGGAAAATCCTGCTTCTTGTATTTCACATTTTATATAAATTTTTTATCAATCAAACTCAGCGATAGATTATCCTGGCCAGAATGAATTAAAGCCATTGTGGCCCAAGCAGCTTGCACCAAATTAGAAGTGTTTCCCTCCCGAGGTCTATATACCTGCATCATTCATCAACACGAAGTTATATGGGAGCATAATGTAGAACTTCAAATTCCTATGTTGCGTACACTTGCTCATGTAATGCAATAAGAGAAAAACGTAACACACTCTCTCTAATTTTGAGGTGGTTGCATTTTAAGTTCACTAAGTTTGGAACTTCCAAATTATGTCATTAAATTATGAAAAACTTAGACTTAAAATACATTATTTATTTAGTTAATTATTTCACTAAATTATATAATATTTTCATTAAATAGAAATCATAATATTGTATGTTAGTTTATTCTGTTATTTTTTATATAATTTTGTGACTCATTTTTGAATATTTAATTCAGTTATTTAATACAAACAAGATGGTTGTATGGACAATTTCGTTTAAGAAAGTTGCATGATGCACCACTGACATAGCAATATATTAGTGCACCACCAAATTTAATTATTAATTTATGTTAAATTTAAATTTCAAAAAATGTAAACCAAAGGTGAAGTAGAATTCAGTGGCATATCAATGCACTACTGTATCAATGACGTACCGCATCTCTCATTCATTCAGACACCAAAAGGAGTGGGAAAGATTTTCTGCTTATCGACTAAAATGCATCGATGAAAACCTGCTTGCAACCAAAGTGTTGAAATAATATACATCAACATTTAATACGCACCTACCGAATGTAATTTTTATAAAAGTTTGGTTGTGATTATGATTTCTTATCACAAATGGGTATTGAAAAGTACCATTTTTTACTTAAAAATCTTTCTTGATTAGTTGCAAGCCACAGTTTCGTAGATATCTTTCTTTGTCAGTTAAGTTTTACAAAAGGGTAGCTTTGAAATTACAAATTTTTATCACTTTTTTTTATTTATTTGATGGGAAAAGTTTTGGTTAATTTTTCAGGTACTTTTGTCAATTTTTTTCTTTTCACTTCTAATTTTTCAAAGCATCCAAATATCACAATATTTATTTACAACATTTACATTTCATATATTTTTCCTTTTTTATAAATCCAAAAAAAGGGTTAATGATAGGAAAAATTAAAAAATTCAGTGTTCCATTATGACAATATTAATTAAGTTTTTATCAATTTTTATAATTTAGTTAAAGAAAAACCAATGGATCAAATGACGACTATAAGTTGCCACGAAAATATATCATAACTGAATAAAATTCACCTCGAAACTTGAACTAATCCAGTAAAATATCCAACTCAAAACTAGGAAAATAATAATTCATTATATAGTACATTCATACTTATAATATTGGCATAATTATAAGAATGTGATGGTATAGTTGCACACACTTATATATACAGGCAGTAATTATAATTATTTTGTTTAAAATATATATAATATTATCCCCATAAATTTTATCAATTAAAAGAGAAAGATTTTACATTAAATAGAAATAAAAATATATGAAATTTGGCTTAGTACATATACTAACACATATAAATAAGAGACTAAAACCAATAAATATTTCACTTTTCTTAAATATTTAGTTTTTATAATAAATTAAATTTTTATTTTTATATGTATATATTATCCCCATAAATTAAAATTTTGGATCTGCCACTATTTGTTATGAAACCTTAATGACTATTCTGATGAGGAAGGTAATTTAAAATATTAATGTAAATTGTTTTTGAAGTTCTTCAAATTAATATTTGGATTTATTAAGGTTCTATTTTGTGCAAGTAACTGATAGCTAATAAATTAATTAATAGTTAATAGGTTATAATTAATAATTAATAACTTGTAAGATAGCATACTGTGTAAGAAGTGATTATAAAATTAGCTAAAATTACAAAATAACATAAAAATATATCAATAGAAATAGATATCTAATTAAAATTATCCATATTTATCTAAAGATCAAATTATATTAACACAATAAATATGTTCAAAAATAAAAACATAATATCTAATATCTAATTAATTATATTTTATGACATTACATATTTATTTACATACATATTTTTACATATTCATAGCTTAAATTAAGATATAATTATTTTACAACTAAATTAATTATATTTTATAAAAAATAATAGTTTATGTTACGAAGGATATAAGTTGCAAATTAATAAAAAAGGATATATTTGGAAAAAAAATTGAAAAGGTAGTAGCTTATTGTAAGTTATAAGCTACTTAAAATAGCTTATCAAATTATAATTTATTTTTTTTAATAAGCAAGTGCACGGAATACCTTTGAAAGCTAAAGGCTAACTTATAACTTATTGACCAAGTTAGTAAGTTAGAAGCTAATTTATATATTGTGCAAAATGGAGCCTAAGTGTCTACATTGGTTAATTATCTATGAGATTTGAAAATAAATAGGAAAAATACAATTTTTTTTATCATTTAAAAGTTGATGTATTTTAAACAAAATTGAGAAAATGATTCTCAATGAACTTGGCATAAAAATAAATCCAAGAATTTCCATTGTTTTTAAAGTGTTCGAAGAACTTCCAAGTTTTATAGAAGGACAAATTGATATAAATGTAGTATTATAGATTTTCTTATTTTTGGGCTACCATTAATTGAATTTATTTCATTATAAAATTGGATTAGGCATGTGGTTCAATTATACGAGATGTGAAAGTAATAAAGTGATCCAATGAATTATATATTTACTTCATATTATATATATAGTGCTAAGAAAGTGATTTGGACCTATTTAGACATATTTGGTATAAAGCCTATTATTCAATACATGATGAGTGGACTTAACTAAGATTATATTATTATTGAGGTTGGGTTCCCTCTCCACACTAGATAATTACTATTGTTCTTCCTATCAAAACATCACAATTGACAAAAGGAGTAGGAGGGGAAGAATCGATTCTTTATATAGATATTTTGTGTGAAAGAATTGGAGATCACAAACAAATTCAAGAGATATGCATTATTGCTAATTTTAATATTCTTTCATTTGTGATTCTAGTCTTAATTTGTTGTCTATAAAATTATAAATTCTTACATATGGTATTAGAACAAATTTTATCAAACTAGAACCCTAATCTATTTAATGGTAATTTTAAATTAATTTTTATTAATGTACAATTATATTGAAAAGTTGAATCATAAAGATGCAGTGTTGTTTTGCCGTTTGAAAGTCAGGCTTGGTTTATATAATAATTTTAAAATGCTAAGTTGAATCGTTTTAAAATACTTAAGAAATTGAATTGCAGAATTGTTTTGGATTATATAAATGAATTTCTCATTTTTCGGCATTTTGTATATAAGATGATGGTTTGGGGGCTTTGGTATATGATGAATTATAACCTCACTTTATATATATATATATATATATATATATATATATATATATTGATGTTTCCTATAAATTATAAATTGAAGCTCGTTTCGTATAGATAAATGTTTGGCATTTTGTGTATATGATAAATTGAAATTCCTATATATGCAATTATGACCATTATTCAAGAAACATGACTGGATGAAGGCTTGCAAAAATGCAATTTTTATGGAACTAGGTTCTAGGTGTATATATAATATTGAAACATTAAATTTGAATATTTGCAATATTATATTATAACTAATATATATATATATATATATATATATATATATATATATATATATATATATATATATATATATATATATATATATATAATTTTGTGCATGTTATTGATGCTTCAGGTTTTATGTGTATGTGCTTTCTTTACATTTAATTTGACATGAATTTATCAATATTTTGGAAAGTTGATAACAATCATTGAAATTATTTTGATCTATTTCAAGAATGAGACACATCTTAGGAAAATTCATATGGAGGTATTTTATAGGTAATTTTAATATATTTTTTCCTATTTAGAATTGAGTTAGTAAAATTAAATGTTTGTCACTACAATGATCATTTAATAAGCCAATGAAATTCTTTTGTAATATTAGGGATGTTGTTGCTATTTTAGTTCATCTAATCACTTCCCTAAAAGAGGTTATTATGTGAATTAATTTAGATAACTTAGAGCTTTTATAATTATAGCCAGGTTGATAATCCTTTTACTGTCAATTATTGGATTTTTCAATTTGTTTTATTATTACATTACCTTGACATTCTAAGGATGCCTTAAACTTTATTACTTTATCTACCCACTAGAGAATCTATAATAATATTTTATGGTGCTTAATATTTAAGAGAAACATAAGCTATTATTCATTACCCATAATGCTAACTAAATTTTTGTTATTGTTATTTTCAAGAGCACTATGTGCTTTTCCTTTAATAATCAATCCTTTTTTATTGAAACTCTGACCAAAGGAAATTGTAAGAAATGGAAGGAGGATGTGGAATTAGCTTTAACCATGATAGATTTGGACATTTCAATCAAAGTTGAGAAGTCCACTAATTTGACTACTTAAAGCACTGCCAAGAAAAAAACTTATTATAAGAAATGGGATAAGGCTAATCTCATGGCTTTGATGGTGATGAAGAAATCAATTTCTAAGGATTTAGTTTGGGTTATTCTAACTACTGACAATGCCAAAAACTTCTTTACAATTGGGGAAAGGTATGTAGCTTTTGATAAGGTTAAATTTGGTTAACTAATAAAAAAGTTTGTTAATATTAGGTATGATGGTACTAGTGGTGCTATGGAGTATATTCTAAGGATAATTACTATTTCTACCAAAGGAGCTTGAATACACTATTAATGATACTTTTCTTGTTGATCATACCTTAAATTCCATGCCATCCCAAGAAGAAAATTGGGATGTTAACACTTTGATATCTATTTGTACTTAAGAAGAAGAAAGGATGAAACATGAAGTTTCAAGGAGCATGGACTTAGTAAATTAACCATGTCCTAACAAGCCTTTTAATAAGAGAAATTTTAAGCCCTAAGGTAGGGGTGATCTCAAAAGAAACCTTAATTATAATCACCATAGTCCTAAACCTATGATAACTATTGATAAATATTAGTTTTGTAAGAAGATAGGTCATAAAAGGAAGGATTATTTTGCTGATAAGAAATATTTGGAAAACAAAAATCTAAAGAAAAATAGAAATGAATCATGTAATTCTTTTACTCTCATTTACTTTGAATCCAATTCAGTAGATGTTCTTCTTAATTCTTGGTTAATTGACTCTGAGGCATCTATCCATATTGCTTATACCTTGTAGGGATTTAAGAGCAAGTGAAAGTTAAGTAAGGACAAAGTTAATCTATGCATAGGAAATGGAGAATGAGTGCTAGTAGAATATATAGGCATAGTTAAGTTAAAATTAGATTCAAGATTTGTTTTATCTTTGAATGATACTCTTTATGTACTGTCCATGAGGGAAAATTTGATTTCTTTATCAAAACTTTAGGATTCAAACATTTATTTAAGTTTTAATAATGGATCTTATTAGTTATTTTATAATTCTATTGTTATTGGTAATCTTTCATGATCTGATGGCTTGTATAAGGTGAATCTTGATTCTAAATAGTTTGATTCTCTTCCATGAATGTTGGTATTAAAAGGCCTTTATCTAATGATAATTCTTTTCATTTATGACATAGACATCTTGGTCATATATCAAAGGAAATAATTAATACATTGATAAAAAGGAATGATATTCTATGTTTTAATAATTTTGATCATGATTATGTTAACTATATCAGAGGAGAAATGACCAGAAAAACTAATAAAGATTTTACTCATAGTAAAGAGGTTTTGTAGAAATTTCACATAAAAATAAGTGGTCCTTTTAAGAACACTTTATGTGGGAATAAGTATTTCATAACCTTTATAGATGACTTCTCCTATTATGGTTATGTCTAACTTATAAATGATAAGTTATAATCTTTTGAAAAATTTAAAATCTTTAAAATTGAGGAGAAAAGGAAATGTGGTAAAGAGATTAAAATTGTGAGATCTAATTGTGATGGTGAGCATTATTGCAAAGCTAGCAAGATAGGCCAACTCTTGGGACATTTTACCAAATACTTGCAAGATTATAGGATAGTTTCTTAATTTACTATGCCTAAGACTCCTAAATAAAATGGAACGGCTGAAAGATGAAATTGCACTTTGATAGCCATGGTAAGATCCATGATGAGCAAAACTAACTTACTAATTTTTCTTTAAGTTGAAACTTTAAAGCTACCATGTATATCCTAAATAGAGCTCCTACTAGATTAGTACTTGAAACATCTTTTGAACTTTTCAAGGGTTGAAATCCTAATCTAAACAGTCTTTGAACGTGGGGTTATCTTATTGAAGTAAAAATCTACGACCCTCTGGCATCAAAGTTAGATCCAAAAAATAATTAGGTGTTATTTTATTGAATATTCTAATGGATCAAAAGGTTACAAAATCTACTATCTTACTTATAGGATAAAGATAGTTAAAGCATTGGCAATAAAATTTATTGAAAATGATGTTTATGATTCTAGTCAACTTTAAAATGATGATAATGTTTTAGAAGAGGCACTTACTATTTTTTATATACTGGTGTGAGAAAAGGTTGTGTATAGAATGCCTAATGTACAATATCATGAAGGTGTTGTGAACAATCCACCTAATCAAGAAGAACTCATTGTGCCCATTGATACCCATGTTAAACATTTTGAAAAGCTAAGAAGGTTTGCAATCTCAAACGATTATATGGTGTATTTGGGTGAAACTAATTATGATATTAGGCAAACCATTGATCTAATGAGTTACAATGAAGTAATTTTTTTTAGACAATCTAGTAAGTTGATGGAAGTTATGCATGATGAGATTCAATCTATGTATTTAAATGAAGTGTCAAAGTTAAAAGAAATTCCAAATGATTTTAAACACATTAGTTGCACATAGATATTTAAGATTAAAAAAGATTCAAAAGTTAACATTAAGCAATTCAAGGCAAGATTAGTAATAAAAGGGAATATATAAAAGGAGGGAATAAACTTTAAAAAAACTTTTTCACATGTATCTTTTAAAGATTCCTTAAGGATCATTATGGCCTTGGTGGCTCATTATGATATGGAACTCTATCAAATGAAAGTGAAAAATGCTTTCTTGAATGAAGATTTGTGTGAAAAAGTTTGCATGCAACAACCAAAAAGTTTTGTTGAAAGTGGAAATGCACATTTAGCATGCAATTTCAAAGTCAAGCTGTAGTCTTAAATAAGCATCTACATAGTGGTATTTAAAATGTGACAAAATCATCTCTTCCATGGGTTTTGTTGAAAATAAGGTTAATTTATGCATATACCTCAAGGTGAGTGGGAGTCATCTCATTATTTTTATTCTATATATGGATGATATATTACTTGTTAGTAGTGATATTAATTTACTTCACGAGACAAAATCTATGTCGTCTCAATCTTTAGATATGAAAGACCTTAGGGATGTATCTTTTGTTTTGAGTATTGAAATCCATAAAGATAGATTTAGACACTTGTTTGAACTTTTACAAAAGGCATATATTGATCATGTTTTCAGCATAGATAAAGGCAAACATGGAGATGTTCCTATTTACAAGGGTGATAAATTTAGTAAATACTAGTGTCCTAAGAAAGAAATTCATAAAAGTTTGATGAAAGATAGACCATATTTCAGTGTCATAGGATGTCTAATGTATGCTCAAGTTTGTGCTAAGCCTAATCTATCTTTTGTTATGAGTGTTCTTGGTAGGTATCTCTCTAATTCAAGTGATAAACATTAGATTGTTGTTAAAAAGGTAATAAGGTAATTGCAAAAAAAATCAAAGATTATATGTTGGTGTACAAGAGGATAAATGATCTTAAAGTAATTGGGTATACAGATTCATATTTTGCTAGTTATGTAGATGATATGAAATCAACATGAGGCTATGCTTTTCTGTTGGTTGGTAAGGCTATCTCTTAGAAAGGTATGAAATAAATAATTACTGTATCTTCTACCATGCAAATAGACTTTGTTGCTTATTATAAGGCAAGTACATATGTAATATATCTTAGGAATTTTATTTCTAGGCTAAAAGTAATTAACTCTATTCCAAGACCTTTAAGGATTTATTATGACAATTTTGCAATAGTAATTTTCTCAAATAATAACAAGACATCTTGTGGTTTTAAATA
This sequence comes from Sindora glabra, assembly GCA_020226215.1. Lineage (NCBI taxonomy): Eukaryota > Viridiplantae > Streptophyta > Magnoliopsida > Fabales > Fabaceae > Sindora > Sindora glabra. The sequence continues at coordinate 46,634,736 of CM035230.1, read as the reverse complement.
TATTGAAATTAAGTAATTTGTAGTTAGAGATTGGGTTAAGAATGGTATCATTTTTGTCAAACATGTTAACACTAAGATGATGATACTAGATCCTTTGACCAAGGCCTTTGCATCTATTATTTTGAAGTAACATATTTCAAACATAGGTGTTTTGAGTTCTTTTAACGTAATTAGTTAGTAGGAGAGTTTATATTCTAAGCTTATTCATGTTGCTTTTGCAATTTGTTTTTATGCACTTACATATTTTTTATTTTGCATGTACCTTATGGAATCTCGATGTTATTACGATAAAGTTAATGCACTATCATGAATTTATAAGTATACCTTGAGATATAGCTACTTACTTGGTGAAAACATTGTTCACCTTTCCATAAATGTAAATTACTATCATCTCCTTGAGGATATGAAATTAAAATTAATGTCATATTTATAAAAGTAACTATAGTTGTCTCCTTAGGGAGGTAGTTGTTAATTTATTAATGATAACTTTATAAAAGGATCACAAAGAGGATCTTTACACTATAATATGGAAGGATCACTTAGTCATATTATATGTATAACTACACCATCACATTTTAGTGATCATGCAAATGAGGTCATTGGCTCTTGTAATTATGAGTGTACTATACAGTAAATTGGTATACCATCATCCATCATTCAGAGTTGAATGTTTCATTGGAATCAATCATGTTTTGAGATAAATTCTATTAAGTTATGATTTATTTTGTGGCCATTTATATTGTTTGATATGAGGTCATTTTTTTAAACAATTTTCAAAATGATAAAACCCAATTAATGTTGCTCAAATGAAAGAATATAAGAATTTTCTTATTTTTGGCTTGTCATTAATTGATTTTGTTTTATTTTAAATAAAATCGAATTAGTCTTGTAGCTCAATTATATGAGACCTAAAGCTAATAAAGTGATTCAATGGGTTATATATTTACTTCATAATATATATTGTGCTAAGAAAGTGATTTGGCTTATTTAGGCATATTTGATACAAGATTTGTTGTTGAGTCTATAATGAGTAAATTCAACTAAGGTTCTATTATTATTAAGGTTATGTCCCCTTTTTCCACTAGATGTTTATAATTGTTCTCTCTATCAAAATACCACAAACGGTAGAAAGACTAGGAAGGAAAGACTATTCTCTATGCAAATATTTTGTGTAAAAGGAATTGAAGATCACAAAGGGATTTAAGATGTATACAATATTACTAATTTCAATATTCTTTTATTTGTAGTTATAATCTTGATATATAATTTGTAAAATTATGAAATTGCACAAACTTGCCTTTCCAAATCTGAAATTTTTTGTCGTATAAATTTATGCAATCAGTTTGGGACCAACAGAATAATAATATCAACTTAGGATAAAAGTATATAAAATGATAAGTGTGTACAAATTTTAGATGCCATATATACATAAAATTTGGAGTTTTATCATTTAGAATTACAACTCAAATTTTTATAATTTTAAAACAATTATAAAATTTATATAAAAATAATAATTTTAATTGAAAATTAACAAGAGTACGTTTCGTGCGTATATAGTCAGATAATTCAAAATTTTAAATCACTTTGCATTGAATAGGTACTTAGTATCAGGTGAGGCCTAAAAATTGACATATGGCCTGTACCATTAATGCACTTCAAACTTATCCATATATTTAATGCCAACAGCCACGTATCTTCACAATGAGATTCCACGTAATTTTGATTCTAATAATTAATTGATAATTAGAAAGTTAATTAAAAATTAATAAATTAGCTGATATTTAAAAGTTTATAATTTATAGTTGAAATTAATAATTGATAAGTCAACTAAATATATTCAAAATATTCAGTAAAATTTAGCTAAAAAATGTACAATAAAATAAAAAATATTTTGATAAGAATAGATAAATGAAATAAATTAATTTATATCATATTTATTTTGAGATCAAATTATATTAATACAATTAAAATAAAATTATAATAAATTAAATTTTAATTAATTATGCAATTTTTCATGAAGAAATTAAAAAATATTTATTCATAAAAATTGATGATAAGTTTGCTAATCTACTTTGCAAAATTGGAATTGGAAAAAAGAAAAACAAATGTAGTCAATTTTGATCGGTGGGAGAAAGGTTAATTCTTTACTAGAAAAATAGAGGGAACCCCAAATATTGATCAGCATAAATAAAAAAAGAATACTCTCTTCATTTCCTTCTAAGTGTTATTTTAAAAATATTTTTATTTTTATTTATAAATCATATTAAGAAACAAAAATTACTTTTATTATCTTTTTTCAAATATCACCTCTGCTATTTTAATAAATGCTCAGCAAATTTACTTACCAATTGATTTTAGTAAAGGATATATTAATAAATTATAACTCATCTATCCAAAAAATTAAAGTTATTTATTTCTTTCTTTAATTTTTATATATTAATCTTAAATGACACTTAAATGAATAGAAGAAATAATATTTACCAAAAAAATAATATTTGTTTGCGCTATCTATGAGATTGAGACATTTAGCAAATTTAGTTGGGACAAGGTCTTCTTATATCTTTCAAAATTTCTCTCACATCTGTTTTTTCAAGTAGTAGAAACATAAGGAAAAATGCAAAAGATCCCTTCAACTTGAGAATGGCTAAAATTTGCTTGCTTCAACTTTGAAAACTTGGACATCACCTTCTTAAACTATTAACACTTGAAATTTACACATATCATTGACTTCCTTTCTTTTTTCTAATCAAATTACATTATTTTCTCATGTTTTTTTAAACAAGCATTACAATATTATAGAACATATGTGTATTTCATCATTCTTCCACACATAATTTTGCAAGCAATTTTTAAATTTTTAATTAAAATTCTATAAATTTAATTTAATTTCTATTAAATATATTATATGAAATGGAAGACAAGATAGACCAATTAAAAATTTATGAAAAAAATCATGCAATTTGATAAAATGAGAAATTAAGTTGAGTGCTAATTTGAAGTTTTGGTATAATTCAAACAGATAATATTCAAGGTTTCAAAGTTAGGTGGGCAAAATTCAACCATTCCAAAGTTTATGGAGATATTTTGTATTTTTCTCAAAAAATATTAAAATACAATTTGGAGCTTATGAGATAAATAAAGAATAGTTTGATCACAAAATAATCATTTTAAACATTGATTATAACTTAACAGTTAAAGCTAATCGTCTCTTAATAGAATTGAGGAGAGGTTTGTATATATTTTCATATTAGAGGAAAGTTTTGTGTAACTTTGACTAAATTCAGAGGATGTACGTGTGTCTTACATTTTTCTTTTCCATTCTCCATGGTACTGTTACTGCAATTAGTTTTTCATGGGATTTTTTGTTTGCATTTTTAAGATTATTTTAAGGAAATTTGACATTATTATACTTAGTTCATAACAAAAATAATATTGAAATATGTGTGTTTTTTAAAAATAAATTTTGGTTAACATTCTTCATATCATTTCGATGGAGAGAAATGACCATTATGACATAAAAATATTTGAGTTTTGTAAAAAAAAATTATAATTTAATACATCACCTAATATCATTGGTAATATTCATCCACTAGTTAATTTTTTTGATATTGAACACTAGCAATTATTGATCACTCATTTTTCATTCATAGTCCAATTTTAGATGAAATCAATTTTAAAAAACTTGACAATTTTTTTATATAACATAAATTAATCATAGACACAATATTTTAACATCATAGAGAGCATATTAAAGAGTCAAGTTCCCAAAATTGTTAAAATCTTTGTGAATTGATCAACTAAATCTCTGCCACAAATCATCACTTCAGTTGACCCATGGTTAAAATTGTGACATAAGAAAAAAAATTTTGTGGATACACTGCTTAGCCACAAGAATGCTAGTTAAATAGACCTATAACATAGGTGAATATAGAAAAGAATTTTTCATTAAAAAAAGACTCATCATAAAAATATTTTTTTTGTCATAAACTTACCCACAACTAATACATTGTTATAGCTATGAGTACAAACGTAATAAGAATGATATATTTATGGCTAATAACTCATACTATCGCAAAAAAATTGTGACAAAAAAATAAAACAAAATTGCCATAAAAATTAATGTGAGTAGATAAAACAATCTTTATATATCTAGATTGAACAAGGCCATCCAACCAGTTCAATTGGCACTAGTTATCTAAGTTGTGTTTGGTACAATTAGTTTGATAAGTTAGTTAATTATATAAGAAATATTTTGCAAAATATATTATAGAACAAGCTGAAAACATAAAATAATATAAAATAACAATATAAATAGATATATAAATTGAGTTAGTTATATTTATTTTAAGATCAAATTATATTAATGCAATCAATATGTTCAAATTAAAAATATAATAAACCAAATTTTAACTAATAATTTTTTTGATCTTAAATTTTTATTTCCTTATATAAGTTTTATTTAATAATTATTTACACAAAAATATAATTACTTATAATATAATTAAAGGAATAGGTTGTCAATCAATTGCAAGAAGAAAGCTAAATTTGATAATAAAAAATCAAAACCTTTTTTTTTGTATAAGCTAGTATGCAAAATATTTTTAGAAATTAATTTCTAGCTTGTTGATACTCTTAGGCACCACATTCCATGAATGTGTCAAGGTACGAAAGCAATAATGCTAATCAATGGTTTCTCTAGAGGAGTAGTTAGAAGTGGTAAAAGAAATATAGGGTTATTCTTTTAATTTTTTTACTTTTTTTAAAAAATATTTATGGCCCACAATTTTTTATATGTTTTTCCATTCAATTAGATTGCAGAAGGGTACTGTTTTTCGTACAAACTTTTGTTTTAATAAATTTTTATCAAAACTTCTATGAAAGTAAACTACAGTTTAGTCCTCGAATAATTTAAGAAGTCTCAATTGTTCTACAAATTTTTTATCTCAATTAAATTTCAAATATTTCAAATATATCTGAAGTTAATCTAGAATAATAATGGCGTTTCAAAATTGTCCTATTGTTAGCTTTTATTGACTAAGCTGACAAATATAGTCCCATATGGCACAATGAAATGCTTATATGGACACTTTTTTAGCCTAATTGACCCAGTTGGATTGAGAACCAAGAGATAACAGGGTTCAGATTAAATCCTAAATCTGAATAAGTGGTTAATTCGGATTGCGGCAGTAGACAACCCATTGAGAACTCATAAACCCAACGTGAACTAGTAATTCGGTTCAAAACCGGGTTACATTCTTCTTTACAAAATTTAAAGGCCCAACAAATTAACTAGTAAATGGGCTGGAAACCGGGTTACATTCTTTGAAAAATGAATAGGTCCTACAGATTGTATAGTTTATACTGTATATTGTATATACAAGGAATTGAATCTAATTCAATTCTGCTCGGATAATTGCTATTACCACATGCTAAAAGCCTTTTATAAAATATAGAAGGATTCTTATATTTTAGAATATAGCATAATTATATGAAATAGAGTTTAATTTAGTTCTTATCAAATAGGGCTTTTAGCTTTTCATAAGATAAAATAATCAAAGGTTCACATGAATTATGAATAATCACATCGATTATAATAATTCACATTAAATCTATGTGGGATTGTTTGTTGGTTCAAATTTTGAAGACTAATGTCAAGATCATTTTGAGAAACCTTTGAAACATTCAATATTAAATAGAGACCTAAATTTCTTTAAATTAAAACACCCTTAAAACGTTTAGGATTAAATTGAGATGAGAAAAAAATCTTTGAGGACTAAGTTGAGACATCCAAGATTTTTCTAGAGCAAAATTATTAATTTTATACTTATAATTTGGTAAAACTTTTTAGTTTTTGTATTAATTGCAACGTATTCATAAAGTTGCAATTTTATATGAATATGACTAGTATACAAAAAAGTTATAATTTTTATAAACTGATGTTGCAGCACAAAATGTTTTTAGAAATTTGCAAGTCATTTTTATATCTTAAGACCTAAATATTAATGAGGATTTCAAATGTGTATTATTAATTTTTTGCCAAGAGTGCCTAGTTTTATCATACCTTTAAGGTTTTTTATTTTGGTGGATACTCAAAAGTAAATATATAATTATTAAAATTATGATACCAATTATAATATTATATTAAATAAGAAAGAAATAAATGTTTATATAAAAGATAAAAATAAATGTTATACAATAATGTATAAGTCATGTAGAGGAAACTTAAATAAACAGATTGAATACAATAAAATTATAGTGCTCCTAGGTCAACATCATCCTCATTAGATACAAACTTATAAAGCTAAGTGCTGGTGGAGGCTATTGTTGAGAAAATCTAGTAGGTAGTGTTAAGCGACATGTAGGTGGCATTGGATGAGATGATAGTGAAGGAGGGGATACCGAAGGAAGGGCCCTAAGCACTGAATTAACCATAGGGAATTGGAATTCGTCCACCTACCATTGCAACAACTTATTACATCTACCAATGTTTTGTCGCACTTCTTCTTGTGCCTACTATCACTCAATAATGAAGTATTGTAGACCATCATCCAATGGCACATGTTACTGTTAGCTCAATAGATAAATTGTAGTCAATTAACAATTGCAACAATTCATCTGAGGTAACAACCAACCCCTTTCCTATGTTCTTAACTATTGCCTGATGCCTCATCAATAATGGCAAGTTTATCAATAATAATTGGCTCACACAATGATGACTTAATGTTAAAGTAGGATGTGATTGTAGTTGAGTGGTATGCATGTCTAGCATCTTATGCTTACATTTAGGAAATGAAATTATCAGCACAAAATGGTAAAAATTAATTAAGATGAAAATTACGAAGTTACTAACATAATCAACCTTAACCTTCAAATGTATCCATTCCTCAAATGGTCTAGAATGTTGATTCTTAATCAGCACATCGATTTCCTTATTACTTTGATCTAGTTTTGAACTAGAATATACAACATTAGCAAATTTAGTAATAATTTTAATTTTAAGAATTTATAAGTCAAGGTACTTTCTCATGATAATACGCCAATATGCACTTTAACTTGTGTCAATTATTATACTTCTTATGCACCCTATTTGTTGAATTTAGCCTTGACCTTTGCTACAAATTCAAATTGAAACACATAAAAATATAAAACTCAACTAAAATATATTTTAAAATATTTATAACTAAGATATAAAAATGATATTACCCTATAATCCTTAAACAACTTGCAACATTCATCCTAGTATGGACATATCATTTGATTTAAACCACTGGGTCCTCTCGATGTTTTGAATGAGTTATGTCCCTTATTATTAATAAAATATGTGAATCATTCTTCCAATCATCATATTAATCAACAGTAGTTTGATCAATATCTTTGATAACAAAAGGTATCTCTCACTCATCAACCTCAATATACTCAAAATATAAATGCAACAAAATAGTGGTGTGTATGGTTCAATTAAAAGTAATTTATATGGATTTTTTAATTGAATTAATTTTTTTTATTTTCCATTTTGATGACTTGACTTTAACCAATTCAAATACTACAACTAATTTTCACCACTAAAGTTGATTTTTAGTGTTTTCAAGTAGGTGGCATCGATTTGAATGTATTGAATTTTTTTAAAAAAATTAATTTTGTTACAATCATTCAACTTAATGACATTTAAGTTTTATATTTTTTTATAACATAAGAATTTGACTATTTTACATTGAAACAATATTTATAGTTATATTACTATTAATTTTTCAACATGAAAACATTGCATATGGTTTATAGATTTTAAATTTTCATATTTATCCTAGGGTCTAAATATTACATAAGAATGTGATATTTATATAAATTATTAATGTAGAAATATAACATTGAAAAAATTAACTTGCAACCATTACAAAATTATGAATATTATTAAAGGTATAATTGTATTATTTAATATTTATTTTATATCACTAAAAGTTAATATAATAGTAAAAAAATAATAGGACATAGGGACTTGTTAAATTACCTATAAGAATATTTTGGGTAAGTCCAGTTGAAAATGGTGGATAAATTTCAAATCTCTTTTTAACATAAATCAGTTTTGCTTAAAAAATTGTCCATTACAATCTAACTTTAAATTTTGAATGGCTTTTATCCTTATAATTTTAGTGTACTTCAGTTCACTTTTTGGAGTTTGAAAAAAAATTTTGCCCAATCTCACAGCATAGTACATATGACAAGTTAAAAGTATCAAACAAGAAAAGAATATTAATCGAACAATGCAATAAATTACTTAATACTTAAAGCAACTCTAAAAGTAATTTGTGATCTCTAAGCCTCATATACTCGTACCTAGATCGCATAGAAAGACTCTATGGATAATCGCATAAGTACCTACACCAATCAAGAAAAGTACTTTTAGTTTTCACCGATAGTATTTCAAGTTTACATAATCTTATTAAATTGAATCAAAAATGGTTGACTCTATTTTTTAGAATGAGTACTTGGAGGTTAAGCGAGCTAGAATTTTTATGCATCGATCAAGGAGTAATAGCTTGGAAAAATAATCACAATGTTAGTAATATATATATATATATATATATATATATATGAATGGAGTTATTTTAATGTATAAAAATTGGGGATAAGAGTTCCTAACTCATAACCATGTGCAAGTCGGAAAGTATCTCACAATGGATCCACTTTGCTATCTCTTCCATGATAGCTAAGTCTAATTATGTAGCAATATTTTATTATTACAATAAAATTTAATTATTAATAGGATAATCACATATGACATATAGTTATCGTATTGCAAATAAAATTTAATTATTAATAAGATAATTACACACAATTTCACAGGACATATAATTATATATTATAATACAATTTAATTACTAATATGATAATCATACAAGACATATGAAAAAGAGTATGAATACATGAATGAATAACATTTATTACATATATTGTGAAGGCGCATTACATGATTGTATCAATTAATTTGAAGCAATAACACTAAAATTAGGGTGCTCATCGTCATCATTAATTTCAACTATATCATTATCCTCTAATTGCTTTTCACATGTGCAATAATTATCTAAGACATCATTGTCATCTATGAAATCACTTAACACCTTGTGTGTTATCTTGAATATCTTTTGAAGATGAAACAAATTGAGAATCATTATTCAGATTAATCAAGTTAATGATGTCTAAATATTTGAGGTCAACTAAGTGTAAAATTTACAGAGTTGATGTCTTCTAAAATTAGGATGCCTCCATCATTGCAATCATCATCCATAAGATCCCATTTATCAATCATCTTATCTACATCACCAAGAATTTCCCTCCACACTTGATAGTTAAGGCATCATCTTGAGCTTGAAAGATTTGATTTGTGTAAAACAAGTAAAATTTATTATCTATTTTATATGTCTCTATTGTATTTAATTGTTAGTTAAACATATTTATGCAATTCTTATATAGTCCCTTCACTAGGCCTCCCTTGTTAATAAAGTTTTTAGCTCTGTAAACAAATGTCATAGCATTGTTCTAGTACTTATCAAGTAACCAATCTTACAAAGCTATCCAACTTTTATCAACAAACATCTTATCACTAATTAATGGCATAGTATATTAAATGAGATTTCATCATAATTGGATAGTTGGTATGTATCCTAAATTCACCTTATCATAACAATACTAAAATCTAAAGGGTTATTCCATTTGAGTTCTTCCTATAATTATTATGTCCTCTATTATCCATGTTATCATTTCTAAATCTAGAAATTTTAGTAGCAATCTTCCCTATAGTTCTCCTAAGTGTGCAAACTATACTTGAGTATGATCTAAAATAGAAGAATAAGGAAGACACATGAAATTCCTACAACATGAAACATTAAATAGATAAATTGGCAAGAATAACTTTAGTATCACTCCCAAACTATCTAAAAAATGGGACAATTTAAAGTTGGATTAGCCTTTAAAGGCTAGCCAACCCCTAAAATGGTCTAAAGTTATAGTGCGTAATGCAATCAAGTTAAAATTATTGTAAATCTACAATTACAATAATTTTGACTACTTTTTAATTTATTTGTTATCATCTTCTTCATTTAACTATAATAATTTTAACTCGTTGATCTCTTATTTTTCATTGTGTAATATTTTTTACGTTATTAAATCTACCTCTATAATAAATTTAATTATTCTCATTTACCATTGTTTACTCTTTTCTATAGCCTTTAACACTTAATTTTTTTTAACATTTATATACTAAGAATAGCATGCACATACCACAAATTTCTCAATTTTAGTATTTTACTTAAATTTAACTTGTTTATTTGAAATTTATTACCTATATAATTAATTATAATAAATTTAAATATTTTCATCTATCATTATTTAATATCTTCTTACAAGTTAGGATCTTATTATGAAATTCACTGGTTACTTTTTCTAATAAATTTTACATCTAATAATTTCTAAATATTTATTACTTTACTTGAATTTAGCTTACTTATTTCATATACTGAAATCCCTAATTATATTTTTCAATCATTGAAGACAGGTACCTAAGAGTTGATCTTTTGAATGAGAACATGAAGACCATGAATATGCATTACCCATTGCATAAGAGGAGAAAATAAGAAAAGAAGGATGAGAATAAATGTAAAACAATTCTCCACATAAACCTTTAACGGTGCCCCGTGGGATTCTTTGTCAGTTTAGTCATTGAAGTCTAACGATAGAACTACTTTGAAATATTGAAGACTAAATTAAGCCAAAAAAAATAATCTTTTAGGATAGAATTGAGACATTTTTGAAATATTTAGACCTAAACTGAGATAAAAAAAAATTAGGATTAAATTGAGATTTCTCGAATCTTCTAAGGACTAAATTATTAATTTACTCAATTAGAAATTTTCATAAATTTTATCAATAAAAAAGTGTTGTACGGAGAACAACACTCTTATGCAATCTATTTGAAAGGGAATAACGTATAAAAAACTATAAAAATAAAAAAATAACCCTCTATTCATTTACAAGCTGTAGCGGCTCCTCTAGGCAAACCATTGATTGGCATTATTGTTTTGTCCCTTGAGACATAGTCAAGGTGTAAAAATTCATTTAGACCTAATTTGATTGTATAATGCAATTCTATCAATGTCTTAATATCATTGATTTTGGTCCGGACCCCAGTTTTTAACTGTGGTTCAAAACACGTGTTATGATTACAATATTGCAGTTTGCAGTGCCCGCTACAACTGCATTATATTGTAATTGCTATATTTTTCTATATCACAATAATTATCGTCACTTTATTGTTTTCTTCTATGTTAATTGTAATTAATTGCTAAAGAGCTATCTAATTTTTTAATAATTAAATTGTTATAATAAATTGAATAAATAAAAAAAATATTTTTCAGTAACCGATATTTTATCTTTTTTTAACTTATTAACCATAATAGTTCTTACACATGTTTTAAATTATTATAAATTTAACATTTCAACTTATTTTGTTTTAATATATTAATAATTTTTATATACATAATTTCTTAAAATTGATCATTTCCCCAAATTTTAACTTATTAATTTTGACCACTCTTACACACATATTTTACTATAATAAATTTAAATATAGTTGTTTCTACTTTTTTATTTGTTCTTTCTAAATTAATTAACATTTTCAACTATTTATTTGCCTAGAATGAACTAATTATAATTAATTATTGAGAATTTAATAATTTTTAATAATTAATAGCCACAATAAATTTAATATTTTAATATTTAATAAATATTTAATATTTTAATATTTGAATATTTTAATATGAGTTACAATAATTTTAACTATTTAGTAATCTTATTTATTTTATTAAAACATTTTTATATTTTAATAATTATCTAACAAGTAATAATTTAACATTCGAGATTCTTATGGATGTCTTTTATAAATTTACTTTTTTAACTTGCATTTATATAATATTTTATTCTTTATCCTAAGTCTAAGTTTCATTATATTAACTTTAGAAATCCTACACTATATGTAAAAAAAAAGAAAATAGATACATCAAAAGATTTACAACAATAGTATGGCAGGGAAACAAAATAATAGTAGAAATAAGAGAAAGTTACATACCAAATCATTTAACTACATATCCTAAATCAAATCAACTCCATGTTTTGAGTCTAAAATTGTTACATCAATAGAAATAAGAAAAATTTATATTAGCAGACAAGGCAAAATAATCCTCAAAATTATAACTTACGTCCATATCTCAAATCATATCAATTATATATTCAAAGCCTAAAGTATCTTCTTACAAATTCACAATAGAAAAACTCACAATCACAATCATAGCTATGTTCATACAAAAACTACATATTTCAAGGAAAATAGAGTTACCTCAAATCGCTACTAATGCAATGAAATCTCCTAAATATGGGGAAAGAAACTAAAAAAATGATACAAATAAAAGTAAGATAGGGAATGAAAATGAAAATGTTGAGATATTTAGCTAAAAAATGAGAGAAATTAACTTCAAATGTTGAAGAAGCAAAGAAAAGCCATAAAAGGAGAGGTAATTTGCAAAAAGAAAATGGAAAATAGGACAATGCTACAACTAATATCTGGAAACTCTAAAGCAACAACATTTTAAATGTTGTTGCTTTAAAGTTTAATGAAATTGATCATTGCTTTAAGTTTATGCAAGTAGACTGCAGATTTTTCTTTCCCACCATTCTAAAGTGATGACATTTTCCACGTAAATTAATGAATTATTATCACTATAAAGAAAGGAAATTAATGTGCACCTCCTTATTAATTGAAAACCCTCAAGCAATGATAATATCACTATTATAGAGTTACTAAAACAAAAAAAAGGTGCACTTGATTACCACAAAGCGATTAACTAAGATAAAACAACAACAAAAATCATTGCATCAAAGCTCAGATTTTTTTTGTATTTTATGTCATCACTTTGGATAGTTACACATGAGAAAAAAAGTGTTACTTTTCCTATCTTGTAACTTTTCTAATAAAGCAACAACATTGTTTTTGCTTTAAAAGCCAAATTTTCTTTTAGGCCTCTAAAGTTACAACAATGTTTTCATTTTAAAGATTTGCTTATGAAAAAAACCTATAATTCTTTCCCATTGCTTTTCTAGCCCATAAAGCGATGCTTTAGGGTATATTCCCTATGGTGATATTTTGCCTACCTTAATTGTTTTTATCCAGCTTTTAAGAGAAAACTTCATAACATGTGAGTTAAGCGAAATCAATTGAAATCATATAGGAGTAAAGTGTAATTTTCTTATATTTATGTAGATTAATTAACGTTAAGAATTCTAAATAAGAGCTAAGACATATTAATCTCGTCTCTATCTTAATAGCATACCAAAAATGAGAAAAAATTTATTGTAATACATGCCCTATGTGAAAAAAAAATTAAAACTCTTAATGCTTGTAAATAACAATATTTGTATATTCTATTACTAATAATTTTATAAAATATATAACAATAGCAAATAGTTTGTAGATCTAAATTAGGAGATATCACTAATATAAAACATCAAAACACATAAATTTGAAGAAGAATATAGTTTTGCTCTCTCATAATTTCTTCTAAATTCACTTAACTCACTTGCCATAGAATATTTCATTAAAATTTTGATAAAAAAAATTCAGATGGGTAAAGTGTTATTAAAAATTACAAGCAGGTAAATTGTAGCATTTAAAAGTACAAGCAGGTAGTGAGAAAATCAACAAAATGGATAAAGTATAATTATCTCTTATTTAAATGTTATTAATTTTCTGTTTAATTAGCAATAATACAAAGTTAATATGGTCTTATATTCGAAAGTTTCAATCATTCTATGCTTTCAAATACAGACATAAATTTCAACCGTTTGATTTTGAATCTAAATTTCTTGTAAACATCCTTTTTTGAATCATCCCTGTTGAGAATTTCTTCTAATTAACATTCTGACATTCACAGGCTCCGAGAATTTCCTCTAAATAACATGTGCCTGGTACTCAGCAAGAGCCCATATTGGAAATACATTTTTGTACAGTGCATAGTGTACCAAACAAGTCTTCATGAAAGTTCCCAGTGCGTTCTGTAATAAATAAAAGCACAAGAAGAAGCAAGTTGCACTGTATTGTTAATAATAAATAAGTAATATGGAGAATATAATTTTAAATTCATGCGTTCTGCGATCACAATATTTTGCATAAGATTATTATTATGATACTAGGTTTGACAACAGTAATTTTCTGTAATTTTATTTTGCTCAAGTAGTTTTAAAAACCATGACTGGTACATAAAGAAGAAAATAAATAAAAAAGGATTCTGATATATGAGACCTAGTCCAGGTAGTCTCCATTTTCCAACTGGGAATTGATTAATAGCTTTGCGGCGCTGTGAAGTGGATTCGGGTCCCTCTTGGCCTACGAACATATCACACATGAATTAAGAATTTAAGAAAGTGCAATTTGAATTTTTTTATCAGATTTTAGGTTTTGCATATTGGAACAAAAGATCTAATAGAGGATGAAACAAAAGCCCAGTAAAAAGCTCAGTCCAAGATACAGTCCAGCCTAAAACTAAAAGAAGATTCCAAAACTCTCTAATTTAGGGAAGAAGGTCAATGATTCTAGAGAATTCTTGGGATTGAAGATATCTCATTAATAGGAAAAATTTTTTGGAATTTTTTAAGAAAAATTTGCCCCTATTAGTAACTATAAATACCCCCTCAAAGTTGTAGTTTTCATCATCAAGTGAATAAGAATTTTCATTCTCCAATTGAAGAGTTTCTCTCTTCTTTTATTCTATTTTGACTCTTGAGTTATTTTGGCATCAGAGCTAGTTGAAGGTGGTTGGAATTCTTGCTAGTTTCATAGCTCTACAACTACCAAACCTGAAACTCCAATTTTCAATCAATTTTTCGAGAAAACAACACTACTGATAGGTTCAGAATGGCCCAAAATGCCCAAATGCAAAGTTTCATGGCAATCAGAGATACCACGTGCCCTCATGTGCCTTTGCTGGAGTTCCATATGCTGGCCACTTTCTTCATGTGCCACATGCGCCTACTTGAGGTAGAAGATGACTACGTCAGTGCCACATCATCCATTCAATAAGTGCCACATGTCAGAAGATGCCACATCATCCCACTCAATTAGCTATTCTAATGTTAGTTGCTTAGTCAGTGCTCTAGTGTACATTCAGCACCACGTCAACCACCATGGTTACACCACATGTCAGGTGAGCCACATTAACAACCTCATCAGCATAATTTTCTCAAATTGTACAATTGCCCTTTATCTTCCTCCTATTTACATTTTAACCCCTACTTTTCCCTTAAATTACAAAAGGTTCCCTTTTATAAATTTTATTTTGGCCCTATATTTTTCCCTAATTACCTCTTCACCCCAAATTTCTCCTTGTAATTTCTAGGACGCCCAAACTTTACTAAAAACTTAATTTTTACCTAAAACTTTACGTTTTATTGCAAATAACCTTAAGACTTTCTAAAAACTTTATTTTGACCCTATAACCCACCATGAATTATCAAAATGCCACCAAGAAGAAAAAATGAAAGAAATACCTAAGAGATGGAGATGGAAGAAATGCAAAGACAAATTCAACAATTACAAAAAATTGTCAATGCTTAACAAGCCTTATTGAATCATAGAAGAGATTTTGAAAATGACTATAATAGTAGCTCCTCTTCCTCATCAAGAAGCCATCGACCCTAAAGATAGCCGACCCAAGGGAATAA
Organism: Sindora glabra; assembly: GCA_020226215.1. Taxonomy (NCBI): domain Eukaryota; kingdom Viridiplantae; phylum Streptophyta; class Magnoliopsida; order Fabales; family Fabaceae; genus Sindora; species Sindora glabra. The sequence goes on along the minus strand of CM035230.1, from coordinate 46,618,974 downwards.
CATTAAAGTGGACATTTTTGGATTTCGAGGGAAGGCTCCAACTAGACAAATTCATAGATTGGCTTCAAACAATTAAAAGGGTATTTGAGTTGAAAGACATATTGGATGAGTAGAAAGTTAAATTTGTTACTATCAAGTTGATGAAACATGCCTCCATTTGGTGAGAAATTTTGAAGAAGAAGCAAGAATGCAAAAAAATGAAGCAAGATCATGATATGGAAAAAATGCATGAAAACTTACACATAAGTTTTTACTTGATCATTATTATCAAGATAACTTTATTCAATTTCAGAATTTTCATTAGAAATCCCTATCCATGGAAGAATATACCAGGGAATTTCAGAAATTGATGATGAAATGTGATATTCAAGAAAAGGAAAAGCAAACTATTGCTCACTACTTTGGAGGTTTGAACTTTGAGATTGCCCAAATAGTCCAATCAACAGTACTAGCCCTAAATGTTGTCATTTGGCTCGTTATTCAAGTCGAGAAATAACTACCCAAAAGGTCCATATTACAACCTTTCCCTTTAAGAAACCTTGCCAATACCAATGAAACTCAAGCCCCACAACCCACTACCTCAAATAAAACCCTACCTAAGCCCACCAAAGAAGCCGACCTTAAACCATCCACTTAACTTAGGCTACCCAAATGCTTTAAATGTCAAGGATTTGATCACATTGCATCAGACTACCTAAATAAAAAAATCATCACTATCATGGAGGGAGAAATTCAAGAAGTATTAGAAGAAAAGGAGCTTAAGCAGACATAAGATGAACCCATTAAGTGAACCATGTTTAATGCAAAACTCATCTTGCTAATCATGGAGAATTACTCATGATTAGACAAAACTTACACACCAAAGCCCAAAAGGAAGAACCTTGGCTAAGGCATAACATTTTCCACACTCGGTGTACAACCCAAGGCAAAGTTTCTGATGTCATCATCAATAATGGAAACTGCAAGAATGTTATATCAAAATACATGATGGAAAAGCTCAAACTACCTACCTAGAAGCATTTGTACCCTTACAAGTTGTAGTGGTTTAATAAAAGATAATGAGGTAAAAGCTACGAAGCACTGCCATGCTAACTTCTCCATGGGTAAAAGGGATCAAGATGAAGTATGGTGTGATGTCATCCCTATGGAAGCTTGTCACCTCCTCCTAGGAAAATCTTGGTAGTATAACCATCGTGCTATATATGATGGTTATTCAAACATCAATTCTTTCAAAGAGTAAAGATCAACTTAGCCCCATTACCACATGAAAAATCCAATTAATCCAAAAGTGAAGCCAAGTCAATAGTATCCTTAATATCTAAGGATGAAAATCTAAACATTATGGCAGATGCTCTCAATAGAAAACACACTTTGCTTTTCCATTGGAAGATGCCCACTCAAATGGTGTATTGTACTCATTCCTTTAGCAAAGAGCAAAGAAGTTTCATAAACAAGTTCGTGTAAGAATTTAGAAGTAGAATTCAAAATATAAGCCCCAATGCAGCAAACATTAATGGTGGCATACTTTCAAAGAAAGAGACTTGGTATGGATACACTTGTGAAAGGAGAGTTTCTTGAATCAACCTAGTTCCAAATTATCTTCAAGGGCAGATGGACCATTTTGAGTTGTGCAAAAGATCAATAAAAATGCCTACAAGATAGAACTACCAGGCTCTTATGGCATTTCTACTACTTTCAATGTTATTGATCTTCTCCCATACTATGAAGATAACAACTAGACTTGAGGGCAAGTCTCATCCAACATGGGGAGAATGGAACAGAAGACCCAATAAAGGATGGAACAAAAGCCCAATGAAGAGCCTAATCCAAGACATAGTCTACCTAGAACTAAAAGAAGATTCTAGAACCCTCTAGTCTAGGGAAAAAGGTAGATAATTCTAAAGAATTATTAGGATTGAAACTATCTCATTAATAAGGAGAGGTTTTTTGAATTTTTTAAGATAAATTTACCCCTATTAGTAGTTATAAATACCCCCTCAAAGTTGTAGTTTCCATCATCAAATGAATAAAATTTCATTCCCCAATTGAAAAGTTTCTCTCTTCTTTTCTCCAATTTGGCTCCTAAGCCACATATATTCATGAATAGCAGCCATTAGTGTTCAATTGTAGATTCAAGCCGCTCCCAGCCTATGAATATCACAAATAAAGGAGCTTTCCATGTTACCCTTAGGAATTCATATTAATCCATAGTGATGCGATAAGTTATGAAATTATGAAATTGAAATTACTCAATCACAACTATCTAATTTTTAATAGATAAAATCAAACAATTAAAATTTAATGATTTTTGAAATTATCATATTTCTCTAAATTTTGAAATCTATTCAATACCATAGAACTCACCCACAAAAAAATTATGAATTTAAAGAAGTGTGATTTGAGTTTTCTTATTAGACTTTAGTTATTGTATACATTGAGACAATAAATGATTCACTAAACTCTCTATCTATATCTTTTTATTCTATCACTCTCACTCATTCCTCCATTCTTATAAATATATTAAAAATTATGTTGAGAAATTATTTAGACATTATGATATATGATTATTAATTTTTGGTAAAATAATATGAATATGAATTTAATTAATAAAGAAATGATGAAGATAAAAAATATTTAAATAATCTATTTTTAATATAGAATATACTTGATTTTTCATTTTTTTATTAAAGATTCATTAAATTCTATTTTACACCTATTGACCTCTCACTTTTTTTAATCTTACATCTAGTCTTTTTTTTCCTTCTCTCTCTCTTTCATCTTTTTTCTTTCTTTTCTCTTCCCCTTCTATTTGCTAGCCCTCTATCTATATCATTTTTCATCAATCTCACTCATTCTTCCACTCTTACAAATATATTAAAAATTATGTTGAGAAATTATTTAAATAATTATGGGATGTGATTATTAATTTTTTATAAAAGCATATGAATATGAATTTAATTACTAAGTAAATGGCGAAGATTAAAAAGAAATAGTTAAATAATCTTCTTCAAATATTATTTTTAATATAGATTACACTTGACTTTTCATTTTTTTATTAAAGATTTGTTAACTTCTATTGTGATAACATTTTAATAATAAAATGATTATTGTATGACTTAAAGCTATGTACGGTAATGCTATGATCATGGGGTGTGATATTAATAGGTTGAGAACTTCCTTGAGTAACTGGATTGATCAGTAATCAATTCAGAAGTCATCAAAGGCCTGTGAACATTTCTTATGACAACTGCATAGGCTTGTTGTATGTTATATAACCATTTTCAGTAGTTGGACCCGAGGATCTCCCATTATAGCAATTCAAATATATGCTACCTAAGTGGCTTTATTTTTATCTGCCGCGTGAGATGAGTGTTAGGTGCATAGTTAGCGTTAAGATGATATAAATTTTAAATGGGCCAAAATTTTGAGAAAAATATAAACTAGAACCATTAATTTGGGCTTGTTGTATATTACCTTTATTAATTTTAAAAATTTGGAAATTAAATTATTTAGGTAAGGCCATACTTGATTTTTTAAATTATGTTAAAGTTTTTAATCTTGTCCTCTAAATTTTATTTAAAGTAAATTTATCTTCTAACTTCTTTTTAATGCACAATATTACTCAGTAATCAAGTGCTATTAGGTTCTTTAATGGAACTTCTTACATGACATCTAACCTAGAATCTTACATGATCCACATTCTATTATATTTTTGTACTCTTATGGCAAAAGATACTTTTAATCCCCTAATTTTTATCAAAATTTCAATTTTGTACCCAAATTCCTATTTGAATCAAAACTTACCTTTAACTTAAATTTCTTCACAATGCAGTTTATAGGAACATTTGTCAAATTATAACTTTCTTCAACATCTAAAATTATACGGAACTAATCCTTTCAACTTAGTGCCATTAAGCCTATTGTTTTTAAAATTGAAACAAAAGCAGAAGATACATAGTAAATTTGTTAGCAACAATGAATTTGAATAAATATAACTTCAAAATTTGGAATGCATTTTTACGTCATAGCATACTTGTTATCAAGGACAGATATACTATGTACATCATGGGGGTAATACTCCCACACAAAAAAAATTAATGAAAATTGGAAACATATATCTACAAATTGTAATGATTGTCCCACAACTTATATAATAGTGTTCCCATAAAAAAATTTTAATCAATCAAAAGGGAAAGATTTTACTTTAAACTGAGATAAAATTATATGAAATTTGACTTACTATACATATTATCACATATAAATGAGAGATTAAAAAATAAAATAATATTTTGTTTTTATTTAAATATTTAATTCTTGTAATAATTTAAATTTTTATTTTTATATGCATATATTTTTCCCACAAACTAAAATTTATGAATATTTCAATGTTTGTTGTGAATCCTAAATGACTATTTTGATAAACAAAATGATATAAAAATATAAGTATTTGTATTCATTAATTATCTACAAAATTTGGAAATAAACTGGAAAAATTAATTAAATTGCGATCTGTAACTTCAATATTGCTAGCATGGATTATCTTGCAATAGTAATCTTGCAACGTAACATTCACATTTTTTATATTTATTTGTAATTTTATTAATCCTAATATAATCATGTTCGTGATTGTACTCACAATTTAAAATCAAGTCATGATCTCTGCACATATTAATATTTGAAAAAAAAAAGAAACGAAATTTCTGAATCACAAATTGTATGTTGTAAGATGGTGACAAAAGGATGGTTGTATGGGCAACTTCATTGGCGAAAATTCTATGTCGTATCATTATGATAGTGTACCACCAATCTTACTCTTAATTATCAAATTTGACTTAAAAAAATAAATTTGATGTGTAATAAGTTTTGATGATATATCAGTATATTGCTGCATCAATAATGTATTGTAATTTTTCCATTTCATTCAACACCAAAAGGAGTGGAAAAGATTTTTTGCATATCCACCAAAATGCATTGATGAAAGCCTGCTTTCAACCAAGTTGTTGAAATAATATGCACCACGATTTAATATGCAAATACGAAATATAATTTTCATAGAAGTATGGTTCTGGATTGTGATTCCTTATCACAAATGGGTATTGAAAAGTACTATTTTATGTTAAAAAAATCTTTATTGATTAGTGGCAACAGTTTCGTAAATATCTTTCTTTGTCTGTTGAATTCTATAAAAGGGTAGTTTTGAAATTACAAAATTTTCGTAAATATCTTATCACAAATGGGTAGTTTGGAAAATTTTTTATTAATTTTTGAGCCATTTTTTTCTATTTTTTTCACCTCTAATTTTTCAAAGCATTTAAAGATAAGAATATTTATTTTCAGCCTTTTTTATTCTTATATATTTTATTTCCAACTTTGTTCATAAATCCAAACAAGGGGTTAATGGTAGGAAAAGAAAGGAAATTCATACACTGTCCCTCTATGACAATATTAATTAAGTTTTATCAATTTTTTGTAATTTAGTTAAAGAAAACGACTAATGGATCAAACGACAACTATAAGTGGCTACGAAAATATATCGTAACTCAATAAAACTCCCCTCGAAACATGACCTAGTCCAGTGAAGTCTCCAACTCAAAATTAGGAAAATAATAGTAATTCACTACATACTACATTCATAATTATAAGAGCAAATTATTTTATTGGCATAATTATAAAAGTGTGATGGTGCAGTTGTGCAAACGTATATACACACAATAATTATAATTATTGTCCTTACAATTTATATAATATTATCCTCATAAATTTTATCAATTGAAAGAGAAAGATTTTATTTTAAATAGAAATAAAAATATATAAAATTTGGCTTAGTGCACATTACTAACACATATAAAGAATAAATTAAAACTAAGATAATATTTTTTCTTAAATATTTAATTTTTTATAAAAAATTAAATTTTTATTTTTATATGTACATAGTACCCCACAAATTAAAATTTTTGGATTTGCTTTATGAATCCTTAATGACTATTTTGATAAGCAAGATCATTTAAAATATAAATGTAAATTGTCTCTTCAAATTAATATTTGGATTTATTATGTATTTACATTGGTTAATTATCTATAAAATTTGAAAACAAATGGGAAAAACAAAATTTTTTGTTATTTAGGTGTCGCAGTATTTTTAACAAATTCGAGAAAATGATTCTCAATGAACTTGGCATAAAAACCAATCCAAGCATTTCCATTATTTTTAAAGTGTTCGAAGAACTTCCAAGTTTTCTAGAAGTACAGATTGATATAAACGTAGGGGTCGTTTGGTTTGTAGCAAAAACATAGGAAATTATAATTTTCAGGATATAAACTACCATAGAGTTGTTTGGTTACATAAATGAGAGGAAATAAATCTTTCTGTGAACTTATATTTTCCATAAAACACGGGAAATCACTTACCTACTCCCCCTAGGTAAGTTCTATTTCCTATATTTTTAATTAATTCATAGACAAAAATATCCTTACTAAAATTAATTAATATCAATTTTACCCTTTTAATTGATTATCAGGTTTCACATTGTGAATGTCCATTTTAGTTGGTGTTACTGTTATTTTGCAGTTTGCTTATTAATTAAGATATATATATATATATATATTACATAATATATTTTATTATTATTATTTTATGAAAAAAATTTAAATATTTAATTTAAATGAATTAATTAATAGCATACTTTTATTTAATTCTCACGTTATTTTATAACCCACTTATTATTTTATTTTTTATTTATTTTATTGCATAATTTTCTTTTACTTCTTTTTTATTTTATCTATTGCTATTATTTGAAAGTTAGATTATAATTATTAAATAATATAAATATAATATGATATATTTAATTTGATTATATAAATATTTTGAATAAATTAAAATTTTAATATATATTATATTAATTACATTATATAATTATATATTCTATTTATTGATTGAAATTATTTGAATATTAAAATTAATTTTTCTTTAAATTTTATAAATATTTTTTAATATCAAATTTCAAAAACTATAACTCAAATTAAATATATATATACACGCACACACATCAATTAGAATTAAAATTTTCTTAATTAGTTACTATCTAGAGAACAAACAGTAACATGCTATTATTTGATAATTTAATATTTAATTAAACTTAATTTATCTATTTATTTGAAGTTTTCAATTGATGTTACTGTTTTAGAATGTAACAGTAACATGTGACTGTCTAGAGAAAAATAGTAATATATTATTATCTATTTATTTGGGATATTTAATTGATGTTACTATTTTGGAACGAAACAGTAACATCAATTAGAATTAAAATTTTCTTAATTAGTTATTGTCTAAAAAATAAATAGTAACATGCTATTATTTGATAATTTAATTTTTAATTAAACTTAATTTATCCATTTATTTGAAGTTTTCAATTCATGTTACTATTTTGGAACATAGCAGTAACATATTACTGTCTTAGAATGTAACAGTAACATATTACTATCTAGAGAAAAAATAGTAATATGCTAATATTTATTTATTTGAAATTTTCAATTGATGTTACTGTCTAGAGAAAAAATGGTAATGTACTATTATTTGGCAATTTGGTTGTTAATTAGACTTGATTTATCCATTTATTTGAGATTTTCAATTGGTATTACTATTTTGCAATGAAATAGTAACATGTTACTATTTAGAAAACAAACAGCAACATGCTATTATCTATTTATTTGAAATTTTTAATTGATGTTACTGTTTTAAAATGAAACAGTAACATGTTACTGTTTAGAGAAAAAATAGTAACATGCTATTATTTAGCAATTTGGTTATTAATTAGACTTGATTTATCCATTTATTTTGGAGTTTTTAATTGATGTTACTGTTTTGAAATGAAACAGTAACATACTAGAGAAAAAACAGTAATATGTTATTATCTATTTATTTGAGATTTTTAATTAATGTTATTGTTTTGGAATGAAACAGTAACATGTTACTGTCTAGAGAAAAAATAATAACATGTTATTATTTGGCAATTTAATTGTTAATTAGACTTGATTTATCCATTTATTTGAGATTTTCAATTGATGTTACTATTTTGGTACGAAACAATAACATGTTATTGTCGTGGAATGAAATAGTAACATGCTATTATTTGGCAGTTTAATTATTAATTAGACATGATTTATTCATTTATTTGAGATTTTTTGTTGGTGTTACTGTTTTGAAAAGAAACAATAACATGTTACTGTCTTGGAATGAAACAATTACATGTTACTGTCTTGGAATGAAACAGTTACATGTTACTGTCTTGGAATAAAACAGTAACATATTATTATTTGGCAGCTTTGTTATTAATTAGACATGATTTATTCATTTATTTGAGGTTTTTAGTTAATGTTACTATTTTAGAATGAAACAGTAACATGTTATTGTCTTGGAATGAAATAGTAACATACTATTATTTAACAGTTTTGTTATTAATTAGACATGATTTATTCATTTATTTGAGATTTTTAGTTATGTTACTGTTTTGGAATGAAACAGTAACATACTATTATTTGGTAGTTTTGTTATTAATTAAATATAATTTATTCATTTATTTAAAATTTTTTGTTTGTGTTATTGTCTTGGAATGAAACAGTAATATACTATTATTTGACAGTTTTGTTGTTAATTAGACATGATTTATTCATTTATTTGAGGTTTTTAGTTGGTGTTACTGTTTTGGAATGAAATAATAACATGTTACTGTCATGGAACGAAATAGTAATATACTATTATTTGACAATTTTGTTGTTAATTAGACATAATTTATTCATTTATTTGAGGTTTTTAGTTGGCGTTACTATTTTGGAACGAAACAGTAACATGTTACTATCTTAGAACGAAATAGTAACATATTAATATTTAGTTTATAAATAGTAATAAATTATTTTTTTGTTATTTTATTTGTTAAAAAAATTATTGAAACACTACTAGACAACAAAAGAGTTAGGAAGAAAAATTTTAGTATGGGATTCGAATGAATTTAAATTGATAAAAATAAGATCAAAGTTAAAAAAATAACAAAAAATTAAAGAAAAATAAAAAAAATCATTGAAAAAGGCCTTTTTTGCCAAATTAGAGTGAGGTGTTTTGCAAGCATGTAAATCTCAAAAAGTTACATGAAATAAAAAAAATCACTTAAAACAGACAATCAAGCACAAAGTTATGGTCATTCAAAGTTTTGAACTCAATTTATACATTTTTAACTAAGTAGACTTCGTCAAACCTACATTTTCTTATTTTCTGTTGAAAGAGCAAATGAAAAAGATTGAAAATGAGTGGTCATGCAAACATTGGTTAATTAATAAAGAATTTATGACTTTTAAAAATTTTTAATTTACCACCACATTCACACAGTTAAAAAAAGAGTAATTTTAGTATATAATATTCATAAATCATAAAATTGGAACCTACTTAAAAAAATCTGGCACTATCACCTCTTTAAAATTAATTAATATCTATTAATATATATTAAATTATTATGGAGGATATTGTAATCATTTCATTATTATTTCCTAAGAAATTCAAAGTTGAACCAAACAAAACATAAGAATTTATTTCTTGGGATATGTGACTTCCTTTATATCAACCAAACAACATTTAAGGATTTCCTAGGAAGTGCACACAGTAAGTAACTTCCTAGGAAATTCAACTTCCCATGGGAAGTTATTTCCTGCATGAACCAAACGACCCCGTAGTATTATGTCAAGACTGGCTTTTCTAAATGTGAAATTTATTGTTATATAAACTTATGCAATCAGTTCGGGACCTACAGAGTAATAATATCAACAGTAAGAAGTAGTTCCACGTAAATGCACTGATGAATGCTATTTGCAGCCAAATTGTTGAAATAGTATACACCAGCATTTAATATGTAGTACTTACCAAATAAAATTCTCATAAAGGTATGGTTCTGCATTGTGATTCTTTATCAGAAACAGGTATTGAAAACATTATTTTATGCTCAAAAATCTTTCTTGATTAGTGCCAATAATTTCATAAATATCTTTCTGTCCAGTAAACTCTACTTTTGAATACAACAATACTATATGCACTAGTATTAAGATCCGAAAATAAATTAAGGATTGCCATTAATGAAATAAATTTGTAAAATTTAATTCAGTATATATAAAAGATCTAGAATTCTAATTTGAATCTCATTTTTATTACCTATATGATTTTTAATAAGAGTGTATACAAATTTTACATGCAATATATACATACATAAAAAATTATAGTTTTATCACTCAAAATTACAGCACAGTTTTTTTCAATTATTAAACAATTATAAATATATATGAAAATTGTAATTTTAATTGAAAAATTAGCAAGAGTTCGTTTCGTGCGCTTATACTCGGATAATTCAAAATTTTAAAGCACTTTGCATCATATAGGTAGTTGGCATTAGGTGAGACGTCGAAAAATTAATTTATGGCCTGTAACATTATTGCACTTCAAACTTATCGCTATATTTAGACTCCATTTGTTTCCTTGGAAAATATTTTCCATAAGAAAAGCTTATTTGGATATATTAAACAAGTAAAACACTTTCCCTAAAAAAATTGATAATTAAAAAAAATTGATATCTAAAAACTTGAAAATGGAAGAAAGCAAATTCCTTTTTGAAATTGGGGAAGTTGCTTTCTTCAAATTCTTTATATATAATATTAAATAAGTAAAATACTTTCCCTTTATTTTAACATTTTATAACTATATTTTATAGAAAATACTTTCCAATAAAACAAATGGAGCTTTTATCTTCACATTAAGATTCCACGTAATTTTGGTTCTATTAAGTACAATATAGTTAGCTAATAAGTTAACTAATAGTTGATAAGTTAATTGAAAATTAATAAATTATCAAATAATTCATAATTGAAACTTTATAACTAATAGTTAATAAATTAGTTGAATATACTAAAAGCACTTAGTAAAATTTAGTTGAAAAATATACAGTGATATAAAAAGGTTATGTTCATATGAATAGATATATGAATTAAACTAATTCATATCCTATTTATTTTAAAGCTAAATTATATAAATACAATCAAATATTTAAAATAAAAATGTAATTATTTAAAATTTAATTAATTATATTTATGAAATTACACATTATTTGTTTTTCTAAATAATAATTCAATAATCTAAATTTTAATAAAGTATGCAATTTTTCATGAAGCAATAAAAAATATTTATTCATAAATTTGATGATAAGCTTACTAATGTTCTTTTCAAAATTGAAATAAAAAAATAAAAAATAGTCAATTTTGATTGATGGAAGAGAGTTTAATGGTTTACTAGTAGAGAAAAAAAGATTGAGCCCGAGATTTTGATTAGTATATATAAAGAAATACTTCCTCCCTGCCTTTTTAAGCGTAGTTTTAGAGAGAAGTTTTTTATTTCTATTTATTTATTATTGTAGTAAATTAAGATTGCATTTATTATCTTTTTTCATATATTATTATATTATTTTAATAAATGCTCGATGACTTTACTTACCAATTGATTTTTAGTAGAGAATATATTAATAAATTATAAATCATATTTCCAAAAATTAAGATTCTATATTCTCCTCCTTGATCTTTGTATATTAACCTTAAATGATGCTTAAAAAGAATGAAGAGAATAATATTTACCAAAGAAATAGAAACATTATTTCTTTGTACCATCTATGATATTGAGACATATAGCAAACTTAGTAAGGACAAGGTCTTCTTATATTTTTTCAATTTTTTCTCACATCCATTTTTTCAACTAGTAGAAAAGATAAGGAAAAATGCAAAAGCTCCTTCAACATTAGGGTGGTTAGAGTTTTCCACTTCAACTTTGAAAACTTGAATATCACCTATTTAAACCATTAAAACTTGAAATTAATACACATTATTGACTTTATTTATTCTTTTATCAAATTACATTATTTTTTCATGAAGTTTTTAAATAGAAAACATAATATTATAGAATGTTTGGTTATTTCATCATTTTCACACATAATTTTGCAATTAACTTTTAAATATTTAATTAAATTTAGTATATTTAATTTAATTTCTATTAATATATATCATGTGCAAAAAAGATAAGATAAAGCAATTAAAAATTTAGAAAAATATGTAATTTAATAAAATGATAAATTAAGTCCATTATGAATGTTAATTAGAAGTTTAGTTTAGTTCAAGTAATATTCAACTTTTCAAAATTAGAGAGGGAAAAATTCAATGATCCCAAAGTTCATGGAGATATTTTACATTTTTTAAGAGAAGATCTTAAAATATAATTTGGAACTTAGGGGGCATTTGGTTCATGAAATCTTGCATTTTCAAGAAAGTGTATATATTCCTGAGAATGTGATTCTTAAGCATGTGATTCCTAGGAATGTAAGATTTTTATATTTGGTTTAATAGATATATATATTCCCAGGAATAATTTTTTGCATTTTTAGACATATTATATTCCCATGCTTGATTCACACTTTATATTCTTAGGAATCTTATTACTTTTTCAAAAAATGACCTTATCAATTTTTTGTTATAAATTGAAATAAATTATAGATTTAATTAAAAATATATGAATAAAGACTTTTGAAGACTTAATAAATTAATAATTTAAATTCTATTTGATTAAAATATAATAAATAATTTAACATATAAAATATTAAAATTTTTAAGAATTTGAATTTGAATATTCATATAATTAATTATATAAAATAAATAAGTAATTTCTCCATTGTTGACAAAAAAATTTTATTTTCTTTCAAAAGAAAATAAGAGAGAAAGAAGTGAAATAATCTCTTTTAAATTTAACTTGAAAAGAAAATAAGAATTTTAAATATTTAAATAATTAAAATATAATAATCACATATTTTATCTTTAAATGTTCTTTTCTCATCCTTTTTCTTTATTCAAATAAGAGAAGAAATTAAGTGTTCATTTATTTTATCTATAAATATTTTTTATAAAAAACATTATTTATATATATATAAAGGGATGATATATTATTTATATTAATGATTGAAAAATAATATCTAAAAATATAAAAATAAAAAAATAATTTTTAATTCTTAAATAAGTTAGCAAATCAACATTTTAAATCAATCCTCATCTAATTTATTAATTATTAAAATTATATTAATTAATTTGCTTATAATCTCAATTCATATAATCTCAATCCTAATCTTATATTTATATCAGATTATTATTAGTTTTCAATGTCATATTTCAAATTAAATTGTACATATAAATATTTTAAATAAATTATCATTTTAATATAAAATTTTAATCGAATTAATTAAATTTTTATAAAATTATTCAAAAAATAAAATTGAAAATTATTTATTTAAATTTTATTAATATTTTATATTGAAATTTAAGAATGATATATTTCAAATTATATATATAAATCAGAATTTGATTAGTGTTCTATAACTCACTTCTAATATTTAGAATATTAAAAAAATTTATTTATAAAATTAAATGAATAAATTTTAAAATAAATATAAAAATTAAATTTCAACACCTTAAAACCTTTTGTTTTATTTTATATAAATTATTTTTATATTAACATTAAAAAAATTAACAAATACCCATATGGGGCATGAGTTAAAATGTTGATTAAGTTAATTAAAATAATATGATCAGATCATGGCATAACATAGTATTAGATAGGTTATATCATGTTTTTCAGTGGAGTCAGGAATTATGACTTAGGATTGGAAGCTAATTATAATTAAATGAAATTTTAATTTTATCTATAGTGAAAAATTATTTAAAGAATTATAATTGTTTAATAATTTTGATTTAAGATATTATAATTTTTTATAAATTAAATATAAAAATCATGAACTTTAAATAAAATTATAGAAATTTACTTTTAAAAGTTATAACACAAATTATTTACACTTTTAAAGGTTAGAATTTAGAAATTATTTATTTATATTTTACTTATTTAATATAATTATCCTTGTTAGCATCAAAAAATTAAAAATAAAAAATATAATTTAAAAAAAAATAAAAAAAAAAATTTCAAACTAAATTAGAATTTAAATATAGAAATTATCACTTTTTACTTTTTTAGTGTAATTAAACTTGTTAGTAAAAAATAAAAAACAAAAAATTTTTAGAATAAATGAGGGTATAAAAGAATGGGAGTATAATTATCATTTTACTTTAGTATCAACATTACCATAGGATGAGAATTTGAGATACTCACCTCCCCCCATGGGAATATTTGGAGGGGGGAAATTGGGCCCTAAAATATTCTTAGGCAAATTTTTTTAAACTTTAAACCAAATATAATATTCCTGGGCAAATTTCTTAAAAATTTGAATCAAATATGGGAATGTAACATTCTTATGAAAAATTTTTGAGAATATAAAAAATATTCTGCAAATCAAACGCCCCCTTATAAGATAAATAAAGAATAATTTAATCACAAAATAATCATTTAAACATTTATTATGATCTAATATTTAAAGCTAATTGTCACTTAATAGAATTGAGGAGAGGTTTGCATATATTTTGAGATTAGAGGAAAGTTCTACATAACTTCGATTAAATTCAAGGAAGTATGAGTGTTATATATATATATATTCATTCTTCATGGTACTATTGTTGGCAATTAGTTTTTCATGGCATTTTTTGTTTGCATAATTAATATTATTTTTAAGAAAGTCTGAAATCAATATACTTATTTCATAATACAAACAATATTGAAATATGTGTATTTCTAAAAAAAATTGGTCAACATTCTCTCATATTATTTCTACGGAGAGAAGTGAATATTATAACATAAAAATATCTGAGTTTTGTATAAAAAAATAAAAGTATAATGTATACTTCATATTAATACATCTCCTAATCATTAATAATGTTCACTGACCAATTACTTCTGTTGATATTGATCGCTGGTAATCCACGAGAACCAGTTAATTTTTGGCATTCGCCACAACTATTAAATGTTGATCGGTTAATTTTAATCGATTGCTCATTTTTCATTCACAGACCAATTTTAGATAAAAACAATTTTAGAAAACTTGACAAATATTTTGGATCACATAATTTAATCATAAATACAATATTTTAACATCATAGAAAGCATATTGAAATATCATGTTCCAAAATTTGTTAAAACATTTTAGGATTATATGACGCAGCAAATTAAATCCCTACAACAAATCATGACTTTATTTGAACTATGATTAAAATTATGGCACAAGATTAAAGTTTTTATGATTATGCTACTTGGCCACACAAATACTGACTAGATGGATTTGTGTCATAAGTAAGCATAGGAAATAAATTGCCACAAAAAAAAGGACTTGTGACATAAACAATATATTTTGCCATAAGTTTACCATGGCTAATAGATCCTTCTAACTACAAGTATAAGCGTAGCAAGATTAATAATCCTTACAACAAATCACCACTTCATTTGAATCATGATTAAAATTATGGCACAAGATTAAAATTTTTATAACTATGCTGCTTAGCCATACAACTACTGATTAGATGGACTTGTGACATAAGAAGCATAGGAAATAAATTGCCATAAAAAAAAGACTTGTGGCATAAATAGTTTATTTTACCATGAGTTTACCATGACTAATGGGTTCTTCTAACTATAAGTATAAGCATAGCAAAACTGGTACATTTTTTTACTAATAGCTCATATTACCACAAATACAATCATGACAAAAAAATAAAATAAAATTGCCACAAAAACTAATGTGACTAGGTAAAACAGTTTTTATATATCCAAATTAAATGAACTATCCAACTAATTTAATAAGGTACTAGCCTATTATCTAGGATATATATCATGCAAGAAGTTAATAATTAGTAGCTTATAAGCTAACTAAGTGCATAAAAAGTGTTTCATAAAATTTGTTATATAACTAGTTGAAATTATAAAATGATATAAAATAATAATATAAATAGATATATAAATTGAACTGATTATATTTTTTTAAGATTAAATTATATTAATGCAATTAATATGTTCAAATTAAAAATATAATAACCCAAAATTTAATTAATGATATTTTATGACCTTATATTTTTATTTATTTACATAATTTTTATTTAATTATTATTTACAAAAAATAATTACTAAAAATATAATTAAAGGCATGGTTTATCAATCAATTAAAAGAAGAAGAATAAATTTAAAAATAAAAGAATAGAGCTTATTTTTTTAATAAAAGTTAGTGCATAAAACACCTATATAGTCTAACTTATAACCTGGTAATAGTCTATATGTTGCATGAAAATCTAGTGTAAACACTAGTTAAGGAATATCAAAACTTTATGCCAATTTACTTATTTAGTATTATAATATAATATATTTTATTTAAAATTTTAGTTGATTGGCTAACTTCACAAATATAAAGACACACATGTTGTACTTTTTATATAGTAAAAACATATACATAAATACATACACAATCTTAATCCACATTAAAAACATGTTGACTTTATCTTAGAACTTTTTTTATAGACTAAGACCCATACATCCCATCACTAATTTATTAAAAAAAATTTCTTATAAATGTCTCGTATCAATTTTATCTATCACAAATAATAATTTGGTTAATTTAGTCCCTTTTCTAATACTTTCATATATTGATTAATGATTATAAAAAAATGATCATTAAAATAATAGATAAATAATACATGACGAATGAAATGGATATTAAAATTTTGTGAGGTGCGAACTCAATATAACTTACAATTGTGTGGGACCTAATGTGGAAAGAAAGGTTAAAAGAATCAGTCCACAACAATTTAAATATTGATATTTTATAAAGCTTTAAATATGTATTTTTAAGTATATATATTAGCCAACAAATAAAATGTTTGAATTTACACTAGTTTTTAAAATTATATACATACATATGTTTACATATATATCTATATAAACACTTGTAAATCATACTTGTTTGTAATCTTTTTGAATGTATTTGATAACAATGCACATGATTAAATTATCATAAAATAAATTCAATTTTGAAGTAAAAGATTTTCCCATTAATTGCTAATTAAATTACTATGAGATATAAGTGAAAATCTTACATCTCTTGAGCATTTTTAAATTATTTTCTAAAAGTTCCTCAAAAAAATAGGTTGAGTTACATGAAACAAATACTTATATAAATCATAACTTTAAACCATCATACATATTTAAATATAAATTATAAGTTTAAATTTAAATTATTATAAATTAATTTAATTAAAATTTTTTAATTTTGATATCTATTTTTGTCCCTCAAAAATATAACTTATATCATTTAACTCCTCAAAAAATTTTACTGTCAATTTCATCCATTATATATTATTTATATCTTATTTTATTCCTTTCATCTATGAAGTCATTAACCTATCAACAAAAATGCTAGTAGATGGATGAAATTAATCAAGTTATCAACAAAAATGCTAGTAGATGGATGAAATTAATCAAGTTATTGTTTATAAGGAATGAAATTAATACAAATGAAATTATCAAGTGGCCAAAGTAGGGTTTTGGACAATTTTATATAATCCATGGTGTAAAATATAATTAATTCAATATTATTAATATTAATATAATATGGATTTTTATATAATTATTTTTATGTAAATATATATAATAATATCATAGATTTTGCCTATTAATTTAACTAATCTAATGATGATACATCTTTCTCACCAAGCACATGAAACAAGCCCTTATAAATAGCGCATATTTATTCCTTCAAATTTTATTTTATCCTTCTAAATTTTAGAATAGAAACTCAATCCATTTGGTATTTTTTTACATATATATTTGTCATGTGTAAAAGTTTTCTATTTATTATATTGTGAAAAAAAGAGATATTTTATTATGAATAAAGTTTTATTTTATTTATATTATGATATAAGTAATACTTTATTATAGGTAAAGTGTTTCTATTGTTTAATTCATAAAATAAGTGATATTTTATCATGTATAAAGATTTTCCGTAATATAATTTTTTATTTTGTTATACTTATTATAATTCTTTATTCCTATAACAAAAAATAAAATTATCATATTTTTAGATTTTCATATAATAATAAAACATTTATGATATAAGTGATAATTTGTTGTTGTAGAAGATATAAATCCCCGTAAATTCCTTCTTCAATGCCACAAATTCCAATATCCTTTCTTGGTGGTGTAATAAAGAGAGTCTTGGGAGAAGTACATCATACCATGTAGATAATGAGAAATTCATACATGCTTAACGATGCTATGTATTTATAGTCAACAAATAAAGAATAATTATTAGTTTTGTCAGGTTTATGCATATTAAAATTTTAATTTTTTAATTTTCAAAATATTAAAAATTGCAAAAATTAATAACTAATATTTATCTATTGATCATAATAAAAAAATATATAGTAATTTAAAGCATGCAAAAATTTTATTATAGACACTGTGTGTGTTATTGTGGCTGATCACTTAATGCAAAATATCGAGGAAGAGCAAAGAGAATCGGGCAGTACTATTATATTGTAATATTATTGTATTCCTATTAATTGAATCAAATATAATAATATAATATTTTGTAGAATCAATCTAAAAATTATTAAAATTCTTCATAATACATGATTATGTTAACGAAATGCATTTTTAAGTACTCATTTGTTATAATGAAAAATAACTTCTCTAAAAGTATTTTATTTAGTTGCATTTATAAATAGTTATAAAATATCTAAAAATATTTTATATATTGAATTTTATATAAAGATAACTAAGAGAATTTAATTTATGTGGTATATGATATTATTTAAAGATTTATATCTTCTGATGTATTCAATATAATATGTATCCTTAAAGATGAAATTATTTTCTCTCTTTATTTGACACTCTACATTATTTTTCTAATCACAAGATATATATGAAATATGAAAGCCTTTCAGTTATTTATAAGCAAAACGAAAATTTTCCTACAGAACATAATCTCTCGTGAGAAACAAACTAACCCGAAAATGAAGCTTATAAATTCCATAGTTATTTCCTCGGATGCCAGAAACTCCAACATCCTTTGTAGCTAGCAAGTCTTTTCTAGCAAAGAGAATGAAAGAAGTCCATTATACCATGTGACCAGAGACATTGTATGTTAGTGTACTGTAGCTACACTTATTCTCTCCTTCTACAAAATATGGAGGAATATCTCAGAGTACAATGGAAATGGAGCAACACTTCCCCAACGTTCCATGGGTTTGCCCTTCATTGGCGAAACTATTCAGCTAATAATTCCAACTTACTCACTTGATCTCCATCCCTTCTTCAAAAACAGGAATCAGAAGTAAATATTTCACCTTCTCTCTCTTTTTCCTTTAATTTATTCACTTGCTTCATGCCCTCCATTTTTGCGATTTATATTTATAGTTGCATTTTGATAAATATAAATACAAATAAATGCAGATGAAAAGAACTTCTTAAAGGAAACTTAAAATAAATGGATATTTTATAATTATATTCTTATGAGAAAAAAATTTCTATAATTATATTTTATAACATCTTGAAGAACTCCATAATAGTGAAAGAAAATAACTTATTTTCAAAGAAATTGTCTTCTTATGTTTAACATTAAATATCCAAGTCATTTTCAATATTTAAATATTTTATAACTATATTCTTATGAAATATATTTTTTGTAAAACAAACAGAGCAATCAATTTGCTGGGGAAAATAAAGGAAGCAAAAAATTAAAATTGAATTAGAATATAAAATAGAGAAAAATAAAAATTATAAATTGTTTATATATGAGAAAAATAGTAACAATAAAATTTATTTTTATTTCTTTCTTATTTTTTAACTAAACACATAAAAAAATTTAAATTTTTTTTTATTTCCATCCCACCAAATAAGGGTAAATGTTTTCATTTAACATAGTGACTATAGTAAGAAAATTAATAAATACATTGATTAATCCCTCATCTAAAAAAATTACAATGATTCCATCCATCAAATTCCACAATTAATACTATTACTTTTTATTTTAATTATAATTATTTTTCTGTCATTTTGCACATTGCACTAGAATAAATCATAAAATGTAACTAAAAAAACATATATTTGAAATTATTAAGATAAGATCTAAAAATCAATGTGAATTTTTTATTAATTTTAACATTGCAAGATAAATAATTATTTAAAAATATAAATAAAGAATTTATTGTACTGTTTATTAAATTTAAAAGGTATAATAATCACCATATTTGTAAATGAGAAATCAAATGTTACACTTATTATTAATAAAATTTATAAGTAAATATTAATATTACTGCTCTGTCGTTTCTTTGATAGTAATCATTTTAAAGCAATATTTAAATTATACTCTAATTTTTTTCAAAAAAGTGGTTTAGGGTAGCTAATTCTTCCTTTTTTTTCTTTAAATAATGCAACGAAATGTCCAATTTTTTTATAAGATCTTTTTTTATGATATCTTCTCTGTTAAGATTAAAATTTTAAAATCTATTTAAATATTAAATATGCATTATATTATTAATAACATCATTTTTATAACTAAAATTTATTTATTTCATATTAAATAATGAAATAATTTAAATTAAATTAGCCACAGTACATTCATGCCACTTTTCATTTGTTTATAGTAATATAATTTATTAACAAGTCATTAGTTTAATAAATACAATATTGTTGCCTATCAAAAAAGAAGTAATTAAATGTAACTTTTTTAATGTGTATGATAACGATACACATGATTAAAAATTACAAATTAAATTCATTTCAGAAGTAATAGATTTTATTATTAATTGCTGTTGATTAAATTATTATGAGATAAAAGTGAAAATTTTACATCTTTAGAACAAATTTTTAATTATTTTCTAAAAATTTCTTTAAAAATGGTTGAATTACTTGAAGCAATATCTAACTTGTAACTTTAAATTGTAAAGCATATTTAAATTTTAATTATAAGTTAAAATTCTTGTAAATTCATTTAATTTTAATTTTTTATTCGTAATACCTATTATAATCACCCACAAATATAAGTTATATCATTCAACCCCTTGCAAATTTTTAATATCAATTTCATCCCTCATGTATTTTTCATATCTTATTTTAGTCCTTCCATCTTGTTAATCCATCAATAGAAATACTAAAAGATGAATCAAATTAATCAAGTTATTATTTACAAAGGATGAAATTGAAAGAAAATATATGTGAGGAATGAAATTGATACAAGTGAAATTAATGAGGGCTCAGAATAGTTTTTAGACTATTTTGTAGATTCCATGCTATTAAAAATAAATTTCTTAATTTTTTTAAATAATGATCTAATTATTATTAAATCATTTATAATTTTACATAAATATTATTTCCTTTTTTAATGAAAGTTTACTTAAAATTACAATGATAAATATAAAATTTGTTTTTAAATATGATTAATTTAATATTGTTAATATTATTGTATCATAGATTTTTACATTATTATTTGTAAATAAGTATGTATAATAATATCATGCGCTTTACATACTAATTTAACCAATTTGAATACAACCCATTTACCTTATCACGTTTACGAAACGAACCATTATAGATAGAAGATATTTATCCCTTTCCTACCAAGTTTTAGAAGGAAAATCAATCTAGAGATTTTTTTTATTTGTATATTCAATACAAATAAAAGTTTCTATCTATTATATCGTCACACAAATAATATTTTATCATGAGTAAATTTTTTTTACTTATATTATAATATAAATAATATTTTATTATGAATAAATTTTTCCTGCAACCTAATTATAGCACAAGTTACATTTTATCATTATTAAAGATTTTTTGTAATATAAATTTTTAAGTTTTTTATATGTTTATTTGAATTTTTTTATTCCAATAATAAATAAAATTATTAGAATTTTTAAACTTTTATAATATAATTCATGGCATAAGAGATAATTTGTTGTGATGGATACACAGTTGATGCTTAATATGATTCATGGCTTGAGAGATACTTCGTTCAATGCCACAAATTCCAATTTCCTTTCTTGGTACCGTAATAAAGAGTGTTGACAGAAGTGCGTCATACCATGGGGACAACATGAATGCTATCGTGGGTGTGCTTAGGATCACTTACTACAAAATATTGAGGGAGTGCGATGGAAATAGGGCAGTACTGTAATATCATAACATTATTGTATCCTTATAATAATGTAATAATTTACAGAATCAATCTCGAAATTATCAAAATTCTTCATAATACATGATTACGTTAATGAAATGCATTTTTAAGGGTCTATTTGTTTTAATAAAAAATAAATTTACTTACCTGCTTTCATAGATAGTTATAAAATATAAATTAAGGTATGAAAAGATATTTCATTTATTCAATGTTATATGAAGAAAACTAAAAGCCTCTATTCAAGTGACATTTGATGCTTTGTAAAGGTTTTAAGCCTTTCACTACATCCAATATAAATATGTATTATTTTGAAGATAAATTTATTTCTCCCATTATTTGACACTACGAATTATTTCTTTAATTACAAAATATACATGTGATGTGAGAGCCTTTCACTTGGATGCCCCATGGGAAAGAACCCAACCCAGAAATAAAGATCATAAATTAATTTTTCTACAGAACAAAATGTATCGCGAGAAACAAACGAACCCAGAAATATAGCTTATAATCATAGTTATTTCCTTGGATGCCACGAACTCCAATATCCTTCGTAGTTAACAAGAGTCTTTTCTTGCAAGAAGACTGAAACAAGTGCATCACACAATGTGGACAGAGATATTGTGTACTGTAGCTGCCCTGATTCTCATTTACTACAAAATATGGAGAAATCTCACAAAGTACAAAGGAAATGGAGCAACTCTTCCCCCTGGTTCAATGGATTTGCCCTTCATTGGCGAAACTATTCCGCTAATAATTCCAAGTTACTCACTTGACCTCCATCCTTTTTTCAAAAACAGGATTCAAAAGTAAATATTTCACCTTCTCTCTGTCTTTTCCTTTTAATTTATTCACTTACTTCATGCCCTCCACTTTGTGATTTATATTTGTAGTTGCATTTTGATAAATGTAAACACAAATAAATGCAGACAGGAAGAATTTCTTGAAGGAAATTTAAAATGCCTTATTTAATTAACCAAATAATTTTGAGTATTTTCCAAAAGATTTGCTGGGAAATTTACTTTTGTGAAGTTCAACTTCCTCCAATAACTTATTTTTTGTATAAATGAAACGACTCTTGAATGAAAAGCCAATTTCATAGTGAACGTCAATTTCAAATAAACCTTGACATGGTTTAAAGTTTCACTCTGCAGCCATAATATTGACGCTGTATTTTTGTTTGTTATCAGATATGGTCCGATATTTAAGACTTGTGGGGTCGGATACAATGTTGTGCTGTCTGCTGATCCAGAAGTGAACGAATACATATTCCAGCAAGAAGGGAGTTTGGTTCATTTGCGGTACATAGATGCAGTTTCGAAGAAATTTGATGAAACTAATGATGGAGGACTTTTTGTTGATTCTTTCCACAAATACATTAGAAGCCTTGTCCTCAACGGCGTTGGTCTTGATAGGACCAAACAAAACTTGATTTCTCAATTTGAGGACATGATTGGCAAGGCTTTGCATGACTGGTGTCACAAGTTGGCAGTTATGATAGTTCGACAGATAAACGTGCTCGAATTGAGATGAGATTTTGTGAAAAAATCTAACATGTTATGTGGGTCTTGTAGCTATAATTTGGATCAATCCGCTTAGTGTACTATTTTTTTCTAATTTTCCCAAATTTAGAGGTATTTTGGTCATTTTGGAAGGTTCGAGAATTTACTCGAGTTTGAAAAGCCTATATTTGTGATCCTCACATTATCATCTTCATGTTGATTGGTTTTCAAATGAATTAGACATTCGGAGCATGGCGAAATGGACTTATGATAGTTCAAAAAAAGTATGTCTACTTTTGTCAAAAAGCCTTTTATTTAAAATGCTCTTCAAGGAAATGAAATATGCCAAGGGCCTGCTGGGGCACTTGGACATTGAGTTAGGGATGGGAGTGTGTTGCCTTATAACCATCCCTTTGCACACTCTAAACTATGAAATGAGGTATAAATCAAGCGAATAGAATGTCCTTCTCCTTATTCAATTGTCCCTTTGGCCCAAACAACCTAGAGGCTTCTTGTGTTGAAGGATCTAGGAAATGTTCAAGCACAAAAGGATTTGAGGGCACACATTTGATTAGAATGTATCTTTATCCCTGTCTGTGTCCAAAGTGGAAAAATATTTATGAATTTTAAATTGCATTTCATAATAATATTCCATTCAATATTCTTAACATATTATACTGTGCAACAATAATTTTATTATAAATTTTTTTAACAATAATTACATTTATGCATAACTTTTTGCTATACTATTGTGCACAATCATTGTCTAAGACTCTAATTTTCTTTGTGTTCATACTCTCTGGTAAAAAATGTGAGACTCAAAGTAAAATTAATTTTTTTAGTGGGAGAAGGGAGGTGAAAAGGAGAAAATAAGAAAGCGTGAGTATAAAATTATATACGGTATTGTTGAATGTAAAATATGTGGGGATTTTAACTCAAATTATAATTTTTTATGAAATAGGATAATTATCTATTTCTGTCACCATCTTATTCAAATTTGAATTTTAATGAAATAGGATTATGATCAAATCAAATAAATTTTCTTATTTAATATTTAACATTGTGATTAAGTTATGATTTATCCTTTGATAAGGATTATAGTTTTTAAATACTTAGTATTTTACAGGAGTTTATTGTGTTGTGAGAGAAGAAAGGTGAAAAAATTTGTATTTATAATCTCATGGTAGTTATCTAAGATTCCATAATGAATTCATAAGAAATTTTTCGTACAATCTTATATCATTTACTTAAGATCTTGAAATTTTCATTTTTTTTATATAAGTTTGCAAATTTTCCGTAAACTCGTAAATATTTTGTGTATGTTACCAAATTTTATGAAAAAAATTGCACCTCTATGTCTAAACAATAGCAAAATTTTGTGAAAAGGTTATAAATTTCATAAAATCACACAGTATTTCTCAAAGTCATGCCGAAATAAATCCCTTGAAATATTTCAAGTGCTTTTAAGGTTATACAATTTTCCCGACTCCATGTTTTTGGAACAGGATTGGACAGAACTAAAAAAGTCACGAATCAGGGTTCAATTAGATCAGTTAGTCAAAAAATAGTTATGCTAATAAAATTCATAAATATAATTCAATCAAACTGAATGTTTCGTAATTCAACCTGTTCAATCAATCAGCCGGTTTGATTCAATTTTTAAAACGGGCTCCACCTTACATTCTGAAATCTTGTAAAAAATTTTCAAATAAATTTTAAGTGTGTAAAAATATCTTTTAATTCTTAAATGTATTATTACAAGTTTGTGCTAATAGCTAGCACAAGTATGAAAGACTTTGTTACTTCA
The DNA here is from genome assembly GCA_020226215.1 of Sindora glabra. Taxonomy (NCBI): domain Eukaryota; kingdom Viridiplantae; phylum Streptophyta; class Magnoliopsida; order Fabales; family Fabaceae; genus Sindora; species Sindora glabra. The sequence goes on along the minus strand of CM035230.1, from coordinate 46,593,505 downwards.
ATGGTAAGTTTGTGATATGTATAATTTTGTTTTATTTTTGTGAAAAGTATCTTTTAAGATTTTAAATGATCGACGGTCAATGTGAAGTTTTTATACTAAGTGGGGGAGCATCGAAGGGATTAGGGCTTTTAACCTCCAACATTTTTAAAATTATGTATTATATAGTATCATGTGATTATGTAAGAAAAACTGAAGTTATTTTTCTTTTACATAAGGCATTTGTCCTCTCAAAATCTTCAATCAAGATTTGCACGTTTATACTATCAGTGAAAAAGAAACTGACCAGTAATAGTAATTAAAATTTTTTATCAACAATGAAGAAATTTCAATAATTTTTAATGATGTAATAACACATTGATAGTGTAAAACTGCTATGCCTCGTAGATAAATCATTTTCTTAATTCTCAAAAGATCCAATTTTATAGGAAAAAACTGAAGCACTAATGACTAACATCTTGGCATTAATTAATTGATTGCAGGTGGTTTTCTCTTTCACTGCGAGGCATATGTTCGGTTATGATCATAATGAGAAGGCAAAAGGAGAAGCTGGGAGATATGATTATCAGAATGTTCGATGGGCTGGTTTTCATTTCCCTTGAATATTCCAGGCACAACATTTCACAAATGTTTAAAGCTACAAAAACAATAATGCCAATAACGAACGGTTTCCCAGGAATGGCCAGAAGTATTAAATGAAATATAGGGTTTCCTTTTCTAAATTGTGGTGCTATGTCACCCAAAAATAATCTACCGAATGAAATTTGAAATGATTTGAAAAGAAATGCAGCAGCTATATCAGGATATTGTCTTTGTAGTCTTTGAAATCAAAAGCATAGCAAATTAGTATTATACTCACCCCATTCCTTATTATCTATCACAGTTAATCAATTTTACATATATTAAAAAACTAGTTTAATTTTCTTACTCCAAATGGACTTCCCAAAATTACAATTTAATCCCTTATTATGCAGAAATTTTAAGAAAATTAAAAATAGAGAGAGGATTATGATGGAATAAATATATTGACATATTGCAATAAGGATAATGATGCATTTATTAGTAAAGAAGATAGGTAAAATTGAAAAAAAATGAATGAAAATTCTTTAAAATGTGACAAATAAAAAGAAATGGAAAGAGTATATTACATTGGTATCTGTTTAGAACAATATTTTTGGCTTACCTATGATGTTGGTTTTTAAATCTCCTAAAAAATATATATAAGACCGTTAATATTTTTTTCCTCAAAAATAGATTGCAGAAGGACCTTGTACAAACTTCTTTTTTTTTTTTAGCCTTACAAACTCTGTTCATATAATTACATGGACTTTATGCAATAAGTATACAAAAGTTATTATTTTGTTAATTAAAGTTCTAACACAAAGTGTTTCTAGAAATTTGTAACTCTTTCTTTTTTAAAAAAAATAAAACTTGCAAGTCAAATATTCATGAGAATTTGTTTGACATGTGTATTGTAACAAAATTTTAAAATAATTACTCCTACCATTCATTCCTTTTTAAGTATCACTTTAGAACAATTTCATGTTTCTATCTATTTGCAGTATTAGAAAGTCAAGATTGCAATTATTATCAACTTTACATATCAATTAATTTTTAATAAAGGATATTAAGACTACTTATTGCATTTCTCAATCCTTCTACATTGAATTGCTTGGGAGAACTTGTCTGCTTCTGCAGCTATGTATCTAATTTGCTCCGATTCAAGCTTATACATACGGGATAACAAAAGAATTTGAAAAATATTATGTGCTCCTTTGATGGGGTAGTAATAATCATTACTATATAAGAAGTTTTTCCTTCGTCGTATTTAAAATTTGAGTTTAATACTTTGCATATAATTGTTGAGAGATTACTAATTAGTCAGTTGTGTAACTACTAATAAGAATTGAGATAAAGAAATTATTAAGAAATTAATTATTAAAATTTTTTATTTTTATCTCAAATCCTTTTAATGACGGACACACACATCATATATCCGTCCATTAACTAAAAATTTCTTTATAATTGTTAGGTTAATTTTTTCATTCTTACTATTAAATTAAACGTCAACATGCTAAATTATATAATTTTGTATGTTTCAGTCCATAAATCAAAGATTTTTACAGTCTGAAGATTCTAAACCATCTACGTTTTAAGTTAACGTTGTAGCGTTTAGAAAATCTGCGGATAAATATGGAAAAATATGATTATTTACAGTGTAAAATTATTAAATATTAGGATTGTGAAACAGTATACAATAGTAATATTGTACGAAATATTTTAGTTGCAAACCGTATTTTAAAACAATGGTGCACAAATATAGACTGTACTTTCTTATCTATTCAACAAATGTGATTCATTTGTCAACATTTTTAATTTCGAAGGTGCCAAGGATTGAAACATAAAATTTTCAATAGCGTTAATCAAACAAAATTGTCATATAAACTAAGAATATAATGCTTGTTAACAAGTGGCTTCCAGAGTAAGATAGAAGACGCATTATTGCGGTAGAAATTCATTAACTGACAAGATCACTCTTCTTATTTTCTCCTTCTATTAAAAACTTTAGGATTGCTATTAATAATTTTCAAAATTCTATATAAATTATACTTTCCGAGCTACGGTAACTTACCTCTCTAGAAAGTTTTTTCTTACTGCGAGAAAAGGGATAGATATGGTTATAGTTTATTTTGATAGAAAATAATTTTTATAAATATAATAATAAAATGCTAAGATAAAAGATAATATTTTAGTTATTTAGGTTTTATTTTTCATCAAAAAATATTTTTCATACAAAAATGTCAATTAAATATATATTGATGAATGAGTGATATACTACTTCTATTGATAATTAAAAAAATGATACCTCAAAATATTGTAAAATATAAGAATTTATTTTTTTTAAATACTTAATTTTTAACATTAGATAAATAAAATACTTTTTCTTATCTTAATATTTCATAATTATATTTGGAAAAAATATTTTTCATTAAAAAAATACATCCTTAATGTTAAATAAAAAGAGTTTGGAGAAAGTAACTTTCTTTATTTCGAAAAAGAATATATATATATATATATATATTTTGCTGTGACAAATGCTTTCCAACGATATAATCGAAACCAGAAATTAAAACTCACATAAATGCCAAAGCGCCCATACGTTTCATTAATTGATAACTTCAAACATATCACACGTTATATTTGGGATATGAAAAAAAAATTCCCGTAAGATTTTTCTCCTGAAAGACTAACAGAGTTTGTATGTGTTTATGTTGAACATGAGGAAACTCTCAAGAAAAGAGACGAATCAAAGTCCTCCCTTAGCTGGGAAAAATATAAATCAATGACTCACACACTCCAAGTATTCTCAGCTTCCAACAATGTCAACTGTTTAATTTTAACGTTTGCTTTTCAATTCCCAGAATTGAGAACTATTATACTTAGAGCAATATGAAATCCCAGGTGACCAATGAGGTTCTCTGGTTTGGAGAATTGTTCCTGGATTACTGAGAAAGACATCAAAAGACATCCACGTGGAAGGTACACAAAGCAAATCCAATCTCTCAAACCAACTATAAATTATAAATTATAATCATACTTATTAGTTAAACAGAAAATCAAATAATTACTTTATAGTAAATGGAAATTAACATTTCAGGGTACACAATTCCTGCTGGTCGAACCATCATGGCCGTCACCGCTGCTCTTCGCTTCAGCCCATCCATAACTGCAATATTGCCCGTAATATTATATTTTCAAAGTAGACCGCATCCATGATTTTTTGCAATTTTAGACTATTATGATTACATTTTTTTGCATTGGTTCGCATTGCAATATGACTGTGACTGCAACCGTGCAATTTAAATCCCTACCTGACATGTATATAGAACTATTCGTCTTCAACCCAGCGCGTTGGAAGATGCAATGACTTCTTTGACCCTTTGAACTTCCAAAACATTATGACTTGCCGACGAATGGATCTGATTTATCCTCTTCATTTTCTTTCCCTTTTTTTTGTATTTTTTTAAGAGATGAATAAATAATTTTTATTTTAAAATTTATTATTTCAAATTTTCAATAGAAAAATTTTTGCATCCATCTCTCTCCCAAGATTATCCTTTCTTTTTTTACATAAAAAATCTTTATTCGAATATTACACGTACAAATTGATTTCAATTTAGTTTCTTTTTCATTTTTCTTTCGTAATGTGTCTATAGCGTTATAAATATACAAATACAAAATTTTTATGTGCCGTGAAATTTATAAATCATTTTTTTATTTAATGAGATTCATAAAAAAATTTGTGTCCTTTTTGAACAGCACAAAAAAATCATCAGAAGAAACAGGAGATATATAAATTATATTGCTTTGATTTTTGAGATTGAAATTTAGTTGATGGTAGGACATGGATCCCTATGCTATAAGCAGGAATTTCATGCCTTGTGGTGGAGGGAGAAGAAAGTGCTTACGGGCGGAACTTTTCTCCATGTTCTGGTCACCAATTATAGGTATCTCACAAATTTACTTGCCCCTTTGTTTAGTGGTTTATTTATTTATTTATTTATAAGTGGACGTTCTTGTTTTTGGAGATGGTATTCACGTCAAGTTGCGGAAGAAACATGGAAGAAAGAAGAAGATATCCAAAATATAGAATATTGCAATAAAATATATATACTCAAGCAATACATTATTGCTTGAGTATTTCATTTTACTCATCCTTGGCATCTCATGTATAAACGTTTTACATTCACACACACGTATATATAAATAAATAAATAAACCATTAAGCAAAAGGGCAAGTAAATTTGTGAGATACCTATAATTGGTGAGTAGCACTTTAGTGTGTGCAAAGGCAGTATTGGATAGTACCTTAGGTGGTTCTACTTTTAGCATGTTTGGGTTTGAATTCAGGATCATCTCATGTGTATGATTTAAATGGATTAACACTCCTATTGTTTATCAGAGGGAAAAAATAAAAAACAAAAAAACTATTATTGATGTATCATGTGTAGGGATAAGAAAGTTCTCAAATTACATTGAACTTGAAAATAGTATAATTTTTTGTGCCGTTAAGTAAACTATGGGATAAGTTTTCATCTCAAGTAAAATGTTGAAAATGAAGTAATACCTTGCATTGCCTATGGAGTTCCGTTATTATGAAATTATTATATTTTTACCTTATATACAAATATGCATGCATTCACACATAAATATGTATAATATTTTTATTTATTTCAATAATCTAATCATTAAAATAGAGATTAAAATACAATAAGATTTCAGTGGAGATGATGAATGCATAAAATAGTGTTTTGTTGATTATATATCAACCTAGTTTATTTTTAAATTTCAAATTATTTAAACCAATTAAGTGTGACTTTATAAAATCCTATTAATTAAATATGATTTTTAATTTTTTCATTTATATTTATTTTTCTATATTTCCTTTTCTTACTAGTGTTTCAATTTACTTAATAATTACATAGAATTTATAATCGTTAATTTCATAATTTGTATTGTTTAATTTCTTTTATTCTTAATCATTCCTTGATAGTATTCTCGAGGATTTATCATATATGGGAATAAGATAAATTTTATCCCCAATAACAAAGGGTGAGGTAAGGCAATGTTTTATCTCCTTAACAAAACATTGGCAAGAAAATGCTGATATGCTTCCCCCCTTAACTCCCATCCCTGTACTCATGCTTTATAAGCTACTTTATGAGTATTTTTTATAGGATTATACTTTTTGTAAGTACTAAATAATAACTAATTATACTTGTTCAAGTGCACATCATTAAAATAATTTTTTAATCATTTAAATGTTCATTATGCGAAATTCAATTGCTGCTAAATTTACAATGTTGCAATAAGCAGAAACAAGTCAAGTTAAGGCTTATCATAAATAAATTAGGCCTATTTTAAAATTTCCTAGCCAAAGCTTGGACTAAAACTTATTTATAGGTCAAAATTTTGGTATGATCTGAATAGTTTAAAAAATCTAAGAATTTTGGCTTGATTTATTAGCATATTTAGATGCAAATATTGAAATCTAAAAAAGTCATTGAAAGAATACTAAAACTAAGTATATAAAACAGGCCTTTCATTAGTAAATTGAAATAATAATTTTGTTAAATAAATAAGGCATTGAATAAAATTTTGTTTCTACTCTTAGATAATTTTTAGTAATTCAACATAACAAACTATAATTATATTTATTTAAAGTTGAAAACATTAAATGACATAATAATATAAATTCAACACTTACAAACTTTAAAACATTTAGAAGATTGATGATTGAGTTGAAAAGGGAAAGAAAAGTAAAATGATAAAAGAGTAGTAACTATAATGCAATTAGTCAATTAATTTAAGAATATTAAATTAAAATAACATATTAGTTAAATAAATTAGTCTAATAGACTAACAAGCCAAACTTAAAACTAAATATATTATGTCTATTTAACAAGTAGATTAATATATTGGCTTAAGTTAGAATTATTTAATTAATTAAATAAATCAGGTCATGCCTTTAACAAGTCAAATCATAAATTGTTTATGTATGACTTTTACTCCTAATTATGACCGTTGCAGCCGTAAATATGCGTTCAATTACAATTTCGTATGTAATATTCAAATTTCCCGTCAATTTTTCAATTAAATTCAAAATTTCTCTTCTCCTAAAAACCCAATGCTGTGTTGAACCTCTACGCAAAGTATAGAGAAATTATAATTGTGACCGCAAAAATTTGAAGTCATGCTCAGAATAAAATGAGGATAATAAAGCTTTACCCTAGCTCGAAGCGATACAAAAGAAATTCTTGAATTTCATATTAACATATTCTTAAATGTGAATCATTTTTTCATCAATCTATATATTGCACAATTGCTTTTGAGTCATTCTTTTAAACATCCTTATTACATTTAGGCGCACACATATCACACACTGTCAATCTCATTTCAATTCCTATCCTTACGCTAATTTTCCATGACTTTTTTAATTTTAATTATCTTATCATCATCAGTTTAGCAACCAGAAAACATTTAGGAAAATACAGAATATAATATATAAATACGTAAATATAATTATTTATAAAAGGAGTTGATTAAGGCAAAATTTCTACTCAAATGAATGAATGCATGTGCTTGTTTTGTATTGTAATCTCTTGTGAATATCATACATGAATTCTATTGTTCGTAAAGTTTGCCAGAGATTTAAGTTTGGAAATTTAACATCTCTATATTTAATAAGAGAAGAAGACACAAAAACACGGCTATATAAGTTTTTTCTTAATTTCTTGCCTTTTGAGCCATTGATATGTTAAGTCATGTGCTGAAACTTTGAGTTAATTAGGTTTTATTTTCTTCATCTAGTTGGTTCACCATAACATGAAAATGGGGTTTTAAGGGATTCTGAATTCAATTGAAGAATTGGTATGAAATTTCAATATTTTGAACCTAATTACAATGTAATGTTAGAATATTTTGTATTTACCCAGATTCAATTGATTGAGGCTTTAATTTGGCAAAATGGATTGAATCCATTGTTCAATATAAGTTGAAAACTAAAATCTAAATAAGCAATCCAATTAGTTGGGGTGCACCTCTTGGGCTTAAGACCCAATTTATTGAACATGATGTTTTAATTTAGTATAAGCCTATAATTGAAAAACCCCCAATGAAAAGTTAGTTAATTACGTGAAAGAACTATTATTTATGAAGCAAATGAACTCTACCCTCTATAAGATTTTAATATATTGCTCCATTGAAGTCTATCTTTTGGTTGACCATGGAGAAATAAGAGAGGAACTTGCTCTCCAAGTATATTGTATACTTGCTTGATTTGGATTGCTTGCAAAGAAAAATACATGTGTCAAAAGGTAAGAATTTTCTATTTTATTTATATTTAATCATTCTATGGTTCTAGATCTAACAAAGATGATCCATAGGAATTCAAAAGCATTCCAACAAATGGTATCAAAGCTGTTATACCAAATCTAAAATCCTGAATTCTATATTATTATTTCTTATGTAAAATTCAAAGAGAAAATTTTCCTTTTAATTAACTACAAAGCTCAATTCTAGATTTAAAAATTTATAGGATGTTGATTTTAGATATCATTAAAATATAATGCAATTATATATCCATTAATTTTGAGTTTAATTTTATATTAACTCCATCGTATATATATAATCACTTGTGTGATTGTTCCTTTTTATCATGTATACTTGTCATGCAATGTTCATATAAATTTACAACTTTATGAACATGTTGCAAATAAAATAAAAACTAAAAAGTTTCACAAAATTATAAGGAGCAAATTAACGATTTGGCACTCAAAAGATTTGAGATGTCTTAATTTAGTATTTAAATATCATTTGTCTCAACCTAATTATGAATTTTTAGAAAATATCTCAATTTAGTCCTTAAAGATTTTTTTCCTTAACTTACTCCTAACTGTTTCAAAAGGTGTCTTAAAATAATTCCATCATTAGTCTTTGAAATCGGAACTAACACAGTCCACATTAGGCTCAGTTTTTTTTTTTTAAAAAAAACTCTATGTCATCACTTTGTATAGTTACACTTCCAAAAAAATGTGCCACTTTTCCCATATTGTAACTTTTCCAATAAAGCAATAAAATTAATGTCTCTTTTTCTTTAGGTCTCTAAAGGGATGACAATGTCATCGCTTTAAAGATTTGGCCATGAAAAAAACTTGCAATTCTTCCCCTTGCATTTTGGGCCCATAAAACCATGGCTTATATGTCATGGCTTTGAATGTCATTGCCTTAGGGATATTTCTTGTTGTGATATTTTGGCCCCTTAAATTTTTTTATCCAACTTCTAATAGAAAACTTCATCACATGTGGATTAAGTGAAATCATTCAAAATCATATGCAAGTAAAGCGTAATTTTCTTATATTTATATGAATTAATTAATGTTAATAATTCTAAATAGAAGCTTAAATATATTAGCCTTCTCTCTTTATTTTTAATATCATGCTTGAAATGAGAGAAAATTTATTGTAATATGTGACTTGGGTTAAAAAAATTAATTAAATTCTTAATGTTTATAAATAACAAAATTTATATATTTTATTAATGATAATTTTATAAAATACATAACAATAACATATAGTTTCTGGATCTAAATTAGGAGAAGGCTAATATAAAACATCAAAACACATAAATATGAAAAAAATAGTTTACTCTCTTATAATTTTCTCTAAATTTACTTAACTCATATACTATAGAATATCTTGTTAAATATCTGACCCAAAAAAAAAAAGGTGGGCAGTGTATTAAAATTAGAAAGCATAAGTGGGTTGTGAAAATCAACAAAACTACATGTGCATAAAGTGTATCTATCTCTTATTTAAATGTTATTAATTTTTAGTTATTTTAGCAATATTAGAAAGTTAATATGATTATATATTTGTAAGTTCCAATCATTCGATGCTTTCAAATACACACATAAAAAACTTCAACCGCTTGATTTTGAATCCAAATTTCTTGTAAATATCCTCTTTTGAATCATGCCTGTTGAGAATTTCCTCCCATCAACATTCTGGCATTCACTCGCTCTGAGAATTTCTTCTAAATAACATGTGCCCGGTACTCAGCAAGAGCCCATATTGGAAATACATTCTTGTATAGTGCATAGTGTACCAAACAAGTACTCTTGAAAGCTCCTAGTGCGTTCTGTAATAAATAGAAGCACAAAATAAGTAGCACTTAGTAACAAATCAATAATACGGAGAATATAGTTTCAAATTCATGCGTTCTGCGATCAAAATATTTCACATAAGATTATTATTACCATCATAATAGGTTTGACAACAATAATTTTCTGTAATTTCATTTTGCTTAAGTATTTTTATTTTTGTCTGTAATTTCATTAACCACAAAATCATTACGACTACAATCATAGTCACAATTGAAAACCAAGACCGGCACATAAAAAATAAATTTCTAATATATGAAACCTGTGTTATATTTAAAAATTAAATAATTAATTTTATTTCAAATATTATATGGATTAGCATTAATTAATTATTAAAATATTTATTTAAATAATTAATTTTATATTTTAACATTAAGTATAGAATACATCGGACCCTGATTTAATGTGTATGATCCATGATAGATTGGATCATGTATAAACTCATATGGATAGAGGTCCCAACCTACAACCCTTTAGTGGTTAGTAGTTTCCTATCACAAGTCTAACCTTAAATAAAGAGACCAGAATTATTATTTTCATACTGAAAATTAAGGATTCCCACACTCTTAAAATTTTCTGTCCCTTTCTCTCTCTATCTGGATAACCTAAGGGTAAAGTAGGTTGCAATTCTACTCATCATCATCATCCAGATCAGTCATGGCCTCATCAAATTATACTTCAGGTACGCTCATAATTTGTTATGATTAATTTCATATTTTTGAGATTTTAATTCATACTTCCAACAATTGGTATCAGAGCATGTTGATAATATGAATTATATGATTATGAGCAATTTAAATTATCTTTGCAAATTCTGAAATTCCCAATTTTTTGTTTTGTTCTTATACTTGGAATTACCACAAATTAGGGATTTTTAATTCTAAAACAATGGATCTATTTTTTTCTTTTGATGAAATCTTGAATCCTGATGTTATGTATTGAGAATATTATTCTGTGGTTTGATTGTATTAAAATTTGTGATTATTATGGATCAGTTTGAGTTTTTCCTAGAAAATTTATGAACATAATTGTACAATTTTAAAGCTTTTACTTCTATTTAATATGTGAATCTATATTAAAAATAGATTAGATATAATTTTCTGGGATTAAAAGGTGTTAAAAATAAATTTTTCTGGAGCTTAAAACCTCATTAATGGCTAAAAAATAGCCACAACCGAATAGCTCGATGAAAAGCTTGAAGAAGATTGTTTTCTGCAATAAGCATGTGGGCATCACGTGCCTGTGTGCTGCGTGAAAGTCACGCACCAAATACAACCAATGGTTTGATTTTATTCACGCATGTCGTCACGCGCCCAGGAGGATCGTGTGTCATACGCGCCGAGTTGACAGCAGTCTGCGCTAGAACACTGTAGCACATGGGTCACGCGGATGACAATGTGTGAAATTCACGTGCTAGCATTTTGATAGAGCGTGTTCACGCTCCTATTTTGCAGCGATGTTTCGCTGCGCACGTGTAATTAATGCGCTCTCGAGCGCGTGTTCCAAGCACAACACGTTTGACTGGTGACCCCTGATAGCAGCAGTAGTTGTTTTCAATTGCATGGCATGCGATTTTATTTATATATATATATATAATTTAGGAAATTCTACGGCGCTCCGAAAGGTTTCAAACCTGGGGTAATGTGGCACATTCTAAGCCGTCGGATGAGATTACAAAATCTCATCCGATGACTTCTGGGGGTGCCACGTCACCCCGGGTTTGGAACCCCCTAGGGTGCCATGGTGTTCCCCATATAATTTAGCTTGACTTTTCTTTGCATATGTTTTATGCCTTTTAGCTTTTGGTATATATTTTGTTCCTTTATATATATTCATGCCCAGCATGTTATATATCTATCCATGATGTTTCATGCATATTTGTTATATATATTATATATATTCTAGAATTATATATATTTGACATTTTTTTATATATCATAATTGTTACATATAATATATATAATTTTATACATGTTATTAATACTTTGGGTTTTATACATATGAATTTTTTTATGCATCTATATATTTTTTTCCAGATTTTTTGAGGCCAGTAATTATTTATTTTGAATTTTGCAAGATTTAAATTGTACAAAAATGTATTTTATTTATTGCAAGATTTAAATTGTATAAAAATATATTTTATTTATGAAATTTTAGCCTAAGAAAATTCATGAATATTCTTTGTATTTTTTTTTGAGCTTGGTGTACTGTCACTCTCTCTAATTGTAAACATAGGTATATTAAATAAATTTTTAGCCTTTAATTATATAATTTAGTACATATAAAGACACTTAAAGCCATTTATTTCACACTAGTGATAGATTATGCATATAATAAGACTGTGTTACATAAAACATTTAGAATATCTAGGAGCATATTACATTGATGATGGTACACCCTATCGATGTGACGTTATTAATGTAATTTTAGGGTTTAGACTCCTTAGAATAGGCAATTAGTAATTATAATGTTTTCAATATTTCTTATAACCTATCGGTATGACTATATTGATTATATTCTTATGTAGGCTCTTACACAAGCTAAATGGTACATGTAATTTTGATACCACTTTATTATATAGTTATTTGACTGATTTGTTTAATTGGGAATCTTGTGTTATAATTATGTTGTGCACGCATAATTAATAATTTCCCAATCTTGTTGCATCAGTCTAGGTCTTTCAATACCTATCTATGGTAAGGAATCTTAATGAAACAAACTATGATGAATGGAGAGAGTTTTTGAACATGTACATAACAATCTTTAAGGAGGATTAGGCTCTTAGAGAATCGACGCCGGCTAATCTAGTACTTATGTCTAGTACTACAGATGAGACCTATTGCAAACAATGGTATGAATCAAACCGGATCTGTTTGGCAGTAATTAAGTTCACTATTGAAAAAGAAATTAGAGAGAGTATCCCAAATAAGGACATTGTTGTGGGGTATATGAAAGTTGTTGAAGAGAAATTCAATTTTATCTATCTAATTTTAGTGTGTTTTGACACCAATAATCTTGAAATATCTTCTAAATTTTGGTGGTTGGATTTTAATGCATCTGTTCATGTTGCAAATTCTTTAAAGGGGCTCAAGAAACAATGGATCCTAAATAACAAAGAGAAAAATATCTTAGGAGTAGCAGGTAGTAAAGGTTGAGGTTCAGTGCATAGGATCAATTTCTTTATGTTTGTCCTTTGGACACATTTTGGATTTGAATAATGTTGTTTATATGCCTTATGCCAGAAGGAATATGATTTTTAATTCTATTTTAGATAATTGTAGTTATTTCCTTTGGCAAGAAAGTGGAAAGATTGAGATTTATAGTGATTTTGTTATTGTTGGTAATGTCACCTTACAAAATGATCCGTATCATTTGAGTTTGAATGATTATCCTATTGTATCTTTTGATATTCCCATCAATGTTGTGATTAAGCATAAATGTCCTAGAATGAGTAAGAATTCTTCCATTTGTGGGATTGACATTTAGGCCATTTTTCTAGAAAGAGATTAGAAAGATTGGTAAAACAAAGCTATGTTGTTAAACCTATATTTCTCATATTTTGAAACTTTTAAGTGTGGGGTTATAAAGTAGATATGAGATCATATATTCCCTAGTTGAAGAAATTAGACTCTAGAACAATCGGTGGGTTCTTCATTAAGTACTGAATTGGATCAAAAGGTTATAGATTTTATTGTCCCACTTATAGTACCAAGATAATCAAGTTTGATCGAACATTTTATTTTAAGGATGACTTAGATAATGGGAGTTCGATGCTTACGACTATCAATTTATGTGACAAGGCCACCATTCTGCCTATACCTATTTTGATTCCCTCACCACTAGAGGAGATAATGTTAATAGTCCAATTCGTAAATAAAGATCCTCATGTTGAAGAACCTAATCAGCTAGCCATTGAGTTTAGATGAACTTAAAGGGTTTAGAAGATTGCAATACCATATGACTATATTGTATACTTATAGGAATTTTAATAAATTTATTAGGGTAATTTTGTCATCTTAGTGCTTTATATTGATCACATTTTGTTAGCTAGTAACTTGATCCTTTTCTAGATGAGTCAAAATGCATGTTATCATGGCATTTTGATCTTTAGCAAAACATCTTTTATTTTAAAATTTAGATCCATCATGATAGAACTCATAGTATTTTAGGTTTGTACCAAGCAAATTTGATTGAATGGATGCTTGAAAGATTTAAAATGGATACATGTGCATCTAGTCTAATGCCTACTTAGAAATCTAATACGTTGTCTTAATCATATTGCTCTTAAGCTAATATTGAAAAGGCTAAAACAGACAAGATTCCTTACGCTTCTGCTATTAGTGATCTTATGCATGCACAGGTCTGCATTCATTTACATATAGCTTTTGCTATTTATGTGCTTGGAAGATACTCAAGTGACCCTAGGATGGATCATTGGAAAGCAGCCAAGAAAGAAATGAAGTATCTTTAAGATACCAAGAATCATATATTGACTTGTAAATGATCTAATTTACTTGAGGGTATTAATTATTCAGATTCTAATTATGCCTAATACATATATGATCATAAGTTAACATCTGGATACATCTTTATGATGTTTAGAGGAGTTGTTTTATGGAAAAGTATTAAACAAACACTCACAGCTACCTCAACTTTGGAAGCAGAGTTTATCATATATTATGAGGCCACTTGTTAGGCTATATGGTTAAGGAAGTTGATATCTGGCATATAATTGGTTGATTCTATATCATAACCTTTACCAAATTTTATTACGATAATTCTCCTGTTATATGCTTCTCTTAAAACAATAGGAATTCTAATCATATTGAACATTTTTTTATGTTAAACTTTTGTTCATTAAAGAGAGAAGATTGCTAAATCTTGAACTCACATTAAACACAGCTCTAGTGGAGACATGCTAAGGATTCGTTGATTTAAGGCTTACCTATAAGAGTATTTTAAAATCAAATAACTCATATGGGTCTTGTTAATTTTTTTGATGAAGCTTTAGTTTAGTGGGAGTTTAAGATATGCTTATTTTATTTTGATGATGTATGTGACCAGTAATTGCTCATATTAAAATATTGGTGATATGTTTTATACATATATATATCATTTGTTTCCCCATCGGATTCAATGATTTTGAGTTGTTTCTTTTATGAGCTATGGTTAAAAGACTAATCTTATATATATATATATATATATATATATATCCAGTTACTTTGGGATTATGAGACATTAATTTTACATCACTTGTCTCCCTATCGGATTCAGTGATTCTGTATGGTCTCATTCCACTTATGTAATCATTGCTCAGTTTGGATATTGAAACATTGGTAATATGTTTTATACATATATAAATCATTTGTTTCCCTATTGGATTCAATGATTTTAAGTTGTTTCTCTTCTGAGCTATAGTCGAAAGACTAAACTTTATTCTGTTCCTTTCAGATTATGAGACATTATATCACTTGTCTCCCTATTGGATTCAGTGATTCTATGTAGTCTCATTCTTTGAATTAAGTTTATAACTTAATGTATAATTAATTACTTAATTAGTGATTTTTCAATTATTCCATATAATTAATTAATGCTATCCAAGTGGGAGATTGTTGTTTTTAAAAATTAAATAATTAATTTTATTTGAAATATTATATAGATTAGCATTAATTAATTGTTGAAATATTTATTTAAGTAATTAGTTTTGTATTTTAACATTAAGTATAGAACAAATTGAGCCTTGATTTAATGTGTATAATTCATGATAGGTTGGTTTATGTATAAGCTCATATGGGTAGAGGTCCCAACCTATAGCTCTTTAGTGGTCAGTGATTTTCTATTACAAGTTTGACCTTAAATAAAGAGATCAGGATTATTATTTTCATACTGAAAATTAAGGATTCCCACACTCTTAAAATTTTCTCTCCCTTTCTCTCTCTATCTGGATAACCTAAGGGGTAAAGTAGGTTGCAATTCTATTCATTATCATCATTCAGATTAGTCATGGCCTCATCAAATTATACTCCAGATACACTCATAATTTGTTATGATTAATTTCATATTTTTGAGATTTTAATTCATACTTCCAACAACCTGGTCAGGATAGTCTCCATTTTCCAATTGGGAATTGATTGATAGCTTTGCAGCGCCGCGAAGTGGATTCGGGTCCCTCTTGGCCTATGAATTTATCACAAATAAATTAAGAATTTAAGAAAGTGCAATTTGAATTTTTGTTATAAGATTTTAGGTTTTTCATATATTCATGTGGAGCAGCAATTAATGTTCAATTGTGGTTCGTAACCTGAATATTACATATATTCATGTGTAGAAGTAATCAGAATTCAATTGCACAGATTTGGGTCGCTCTCGGCCTCTGGATATCACAAATAAATTATGAATTTAAAAGTACGATTTCAGTTTTCTCATTAGACTCTAGTTTTTGCATACAATGATGTGTCAGATAATTCACATAAAAAATAAATTCTTACAAAAAGTTAAACTTAATTATAAATTCATTTATAATTTTTTTTGTGAATTGCTCAAAATTGTAGTTGATAATAGGGATTAAAATTTTTTTCAAAAAGTTCTTCCTACATAAAAAATACTAGATATGCAATTTCCTACGTTATATGAGAAGAAAAGCTTTGGGAATCCGGGAAATCCTACTTATTGTATTTCACTTTTTATATAATTTTTTATCAATCAAACTCAGCGATAGACCAACCTGGTCAGAACGAATCAAAGCCAATGTGGCCCAAGCAGTTTGCACCAAATTAGAACTGTTTCCCTCTCGAGGTGTATATACCTGCATCACTCATCAACACGAAGCTATCAATGAGCATACTAACTTCAAATTCCGATGTTAGTTTATTGTGTCACTTTTTTATATAACTTTGCGACTCATGTTTAAATAATTTAATTATTTATAACTAAGTTTCTATTAATTAAATTATTACTTGTCTTTTGTTCTTTTATAATGTAGGGAGATAGGATGATCGAAGGAAAACATAGAACATGTATTAATATATAAATATTTGTACTAATAAGTAGAATTAGAGAACTAGGTACCCTTTTTGTACATGAAAGGTAGCTTTCTCCCCAGCCCCCATCTTGATTTTGTATTTTGAGTAGAACGTGTACTCCTTTTCTCATCGCCGAACAATGGTCGTTCTTCAAACCAGATGCTGCTAAAGCGTCAAAGGCAAACCATGTCCCATAGATGAAGGAAACTCCCCAAAATCCAGGCCTGCCTGGCAATATATTTCTCATGCGTTTTATATTATCATTATATATTATTAGGAGAATTTGAGAATAAAATTGACTTTTCTCAAATACAGAATCTGTTAGTGCCACAAAAAATACTGTTAATTTTCAAACTAAGAAAAAAAAAAGTGCATTAGTTAGATAGAATCAAAGAGTAATACTAAGTAGGTATAATTTTATATACATAATGTCACTTTCTACTCGCATTTTAAACCGGTCTATTAAAAACTTTATAAAATGTGTAAAGAGCGAAACTGAAACCAAAACAGGTATGATTTTATTTTTGTCATAGTAGGAGTGCCAAATTATTTAATATATTATATATGTAAAGTTTTAAATTCAAACTTAGATATAAAAAATGATAAAAAATTTATAACTATAATATTAAATGTCATTGTACTAATAAGAGTGCAAATAAATAAGTGTGAGTAATGTCATTCAAAAATCAACACCAAAATAATTTCAGTAAGAGTGAAGATGGGATATGCACATACCAAGATCCATCATCCAACTGTGTGTTTTCAATAAACTTCAATGCCTTTTTGATAAAATTGTCAATTTCCTTTGCTCTATGGTGAGGGTACAGCTTTCGAAATAGAACCAACGCCTGGACTGTGGACGAAGTGTTCTCAACAAACCTGGATCACTACTGTGTGAGCCTCGGGATTGAATTTTATATTTAGAAGATATCATGAACCAGATCTCAGACCAATAAATCTGGCATTTTATATGAAATTGTATGTTATATATTGATTTGAGTTTGAGTTTTGCCCCTAAGTTTTTCAGAAAAGTTATTTTGACTTGAATTTTATTTTTCTTAATCAAAAGTCCGGCCTGTGGCCCCGACATTTTTAATTCTTTTAAAATTTTAATCCGTAATTGCATTTTTGAAAATAATTAAAACAACTTTCCAGGTAAAATATGATTCAATGAAATAGGAAGATATTTAAGTATGCACTACTATTAATTATGTTAAATAAAATAATTTTTTATTCCAAAAATTATATTTATTATAATTTAAATATAATTATAATATGTATTTATCTATTTCGGCTGGACTAGGCTGGTTGTATTTTGTGCTGGTCCGAATATGACCTGTATAACGATCAGCCTTGAAAAAATGAAACGAATCTATTTAGACCTCATTTTTTAGATCCAAACTCTAATTTTGTTGAGCCGGAAGGATCAAGCCTAAATTCTAAAAATTCAAGTCTATTCATATTAAGGGTTGATTTCTAAAGTTAAAAAAAAAAATGAAAATTCATTCTCACCCAGTTCTCAACACAACGTTTTTCACGAATTCTGTCGGATTGAACCACTGAAAAATTACATAAAACAAATTGAATATTGGTTATTTTAAAATAGAATTATGACAAATCAACAATACTCAAAATCGAATATTGGTTATTTTAAAGAACTTTCGTGCTAGTTTTGGCAATTTGGTGAAATTTACCTCTGACCATGGAGCACATGTTTGTGGCTCCCAAGCTGAGACCCCACCATCTTTTCCCTACAAAATTCGGATAAAAGTTATTTATTTAAATTCTGATGAAGTTTGTAACTTAACTTTCTTGTAATTAATATGCATTTGTCTGTCCTTGTCGCAAAAATTAAAGACAATGTTATTATAGTTTCACAGCTGAAATATTGAAACTATAATAAATGTTCTTTGAATGATGTTTTTCAGTATTGAGGAGAAGTGAGAAAGATAAAATCATGTGAAACTCTTGACAAGGGTTTTCATTCAATGGTGTGGAAAGAAAATGACTGAAAGCAGTGGGATCACCTAAAAAGAAAATATGACATTACCGATTAATAATTAACTTATCAGCTATACACTAAATTATTAGTTATTAATTAATTTATTAACTACTTATGCAAAACAGCATTCTAATGCGCCCCTTCTATGAAAACTTTTTGAGCTCCAAGTCTAAACATACTAGAAAATCACTTAATCTTCCATCAAAATTTTAACTTTAATTAAAAGATTGGAGATGACAGTAATTAAATATTTGACTTTTCAGTCTACTTACCTGGAGAGAAAGTATGACGTTGAGAGCTTCGTACATCCACTCTTCTTCCAGTTTCTCACCTACAATCTCTCTTGACATAGTGGAAAGCAGTAGGCAGCACTGAAGGGGGGAAATTTAAAGGGATTTTAATTAAGATCACTGGCAAATTTAATTAATTAGCTGATTCATAATATATATCTATATATATACACACACATACAGACACAACATGATTTCAAATTTTAATCATGGCTATGCTACGATATGACTAGTAAAATTTTGGTGAAATGCGAAAAAAAAAACAGCATTGTAATACAAATTATGAAAAATTGCAATATTTGTGATGGGGTTTGAATTAACCTTTAAACCTTCAGCAGTGCAGTCTGAAACAGACCAAGCATGATCCTGGTCAGAGAATGTCCATCCTCCTTTAGTTATATGACGGAACATCGCCCTGAAGTCACCGGAAGGATTTTCCTTCACCTTCATTAATCTAATTTTTCATGAACAAATGGTGATCAGAAAAGAACAAAAATAATAAATTATAATTATGGAAAATGGATTTATGGATGCCTATACCTGACATTTCTTTAAGAACTCATGGGCTTTCATGATTGTAGGTCCCAATTCTTCATTGTGATTTGTCGCCAGCAAAGCTTGGATTGAAAATATTGCATCCCAAACCTGACTTGCTAAAGCCTTCGTAGAAATTAAATTTGAAAATAATTAATTCAAATGCTGAAAAAGAAATTCTTGAGAAGTAGAGAAATAGTCACGTATTAACCACCTACTATGTATTATTCGCACATTACTTTTCATTTTTTAGAACTGAAGTTCACAATTGCGGTCACTAGCAGCAATATTGTTATTGGCTGCACCGCACCCTCAATTTTGCATTTCAACAGCTCTATTATCTTATATTTATTCACAATTTTATGAATCATAATAAGTATTTAAATTTAATGCACTATCAATGTAAATCATTTTGATAAAAAAATTATTAAAATTCTTTTTATTATGGTCAAATTTTCTTAAGTCATTTTTAACGAAGTATCTTGCTCTTATTTATTGATATTACAAAATATTTTACACTGATTAAATTTAAACACTTGTAACAAAATCACAAACACAATTTAAAATTATAATTATAATTAATAAGATGTGGCTCCATTATCTCATTAATCCTGCATGTTAAAGTTGGATTGGCTCGCGCGCATATGGTATTGAATTAAATGAAGCTGAGAGCCTTTAGCTCAAGTGGCATTCAAGGTCTCTTGAAGGTTTTGTGCCTTTCGCTGCATCCAGGATTCGATCCCTGATCCTTGCCTATGTGTGTCTAGTAGTTTAACTACTCATATGATTACCAAATAAAAAATAAAAAATGAAGCTACACATGATTAATTGGTAACATATGAATGATAACATATGAATGGTAACATATGAATGATAACATCTATGCGTGGAATTTAGCTCCTTTAAATTGAGTGTCACGCTATAAAAAAAGAAGCCAACAATCACAACTATTGATAAAAATAAAAAAAACAAAAGTTAGTAATTTGATAAATTAAAAGTTATTAAAGCATAATCTTTTAATTTGTAATTATTTCATTCCTGATTTTCTCATTAACAATAGTAATCATTTACTTTACCCTCTAAAGTTTTTGTTGTACTTTAAAGAAGTCGGATCCCTGTGATGTGATAGATAGTATTTATGCAAGTATTTGTCTTGAAAGAGGGTGAATTTTCTTATTCTAAAATAATTAAGAGAGATACACACATGTTGTGGGAATAGATGATGAATATATTGTAACATTCAAGATCTAGTTTCATGCATTTGCTTGTACCTTTCTATAACTAAAATTATATTAAGAATAAGAGATAGAATATATGAAAGTTAAGTGAAAACTAACTTGCACTGTGAGTCCGTCTTCTACAACCCAAAGATAATCTGGTATCCTAGCAAGATGCTTCTTAAAATCATCTCCATTCGGATCTTCAACCCAACAAGCAAGCATACATAGAAACTGCTCAAAAGCAATTTCCCATTTAGCAATACAAATTAAGATGCTAACTATGTATACTTAGCATGAAATGATAGTATTATCAAATAATTTTAATATTAATTTAATTCAGTAATTATTCACTTCTATCTAAGTAAAAATTCTTTTAAAAAAATTGTAACATCAAGAATAAAGTCATTTAACTACGCTTAATTAATTTCTATTTCACATGATCACCTTTATTATCACACTACAAGAAAAAGTAGCAACAACAACGATACTTTTAGCGGCGACAAAAATTTGATCGTCACTAAAGGTATTTTTGGCGACAACATCATCAGTAAAAATGATGCAACTTTTTAGAGGGAAACAGAAAGTTGGGTGGGAAGGAATTAGGCTTTTAGCGATAACTTTTGTCATCACTAAAAGGCTAAAAAATTTTCGGTGCCAAAATTTGGCTTTCAGCGATGATAATTATCGTCACTGAAAATACAAGACTTTCAGCGACGACAGTGTCGTCGTTGAAGTTCCAAGCATCAGCGATGACCATCATCGCTGAAAGTTTTGTACTTTCAACAATGACAATTATCATCGTTGAAAATTCAAGACTTTCAGCGACGACACTGTCGTCGCTGATGGTTCACCCTTCAGCGACAGCATTGTCGTCACTGAAAGTGTTGCATTTTTAGCGACGATAGTGTCGTCGCTAAAAGCCTAGCCCAAATTCCGAGACAAGGCTTTAGCGATGACATTATCGTTAGTGAAGGTCAGAACTTTCAATGATGACAATGTCGTCGCTGAAAGTCGCTCGGTCATCGCTGGAGCTTTCACCGACAATCGAATTTTTTTAGTCGTTGGTGAAAGTTTTGGCTATTTATTCGTGGTGACTCTTCCCTCCTCATTTGCGCATTTGAAATTTCTGGACCTGAGGTAAGTTCCTGAATTTTCTCTTTCTTTTAATTTTTTTTATTTTAATATATTTATTTTTTATATATGTTGATATGTATTAATTTTGTATGTTATATCTTTTAATTTGTTAGTTATTATTAGCACTTAGCTTAGTTCGTGGAGAGTATTCAGAGTTGATCAGTAGATTTTTACCATCGAGGTATGTAAATAAAAAGTTATAATATTTTTTGTGCAATAATATATTTAATTTACTCAAATAGTTTGCAATGAATTAATAGAATTGATAGTATGTTTAATTTAATATAAAATTTTGTATTATTTAATTTTGTATGTTGTAAATTTTAAATTTATTTATGTAAATTTAACTTAGCATAAATTTTGTAAATATAAATTTTATTATTATTATGTATCCCTCAAATTATAATTTTGAAGTATACAATATATGTGTAGATTATTCAGTTAGACTAATGTAAGATAAAATAGTTATGATATTTTATTCACAAAATCTAAATTTTGTGATGCAATTTAGGAAACTTCAAACTTATTAGATTCGATGAGATAATGTAAGATAGAAAATTAGAATAAATATATAAATTTATCTTAGAAAATAAGAGATTACAATAATATAATCTCTTTTTTAATTGAGATTGAAACTTAACAATTCAAATTATATTATTTACACCACATACTAAGAAAAATTCAATTAAACTAGAGACCACATGAAAATAAAACCCTAACAATCCAAATTATGATATCTACATTACATAAAAACAAAAAATTTTAAAAAATTAGGAAGTCTGCATGAAAATCACCCCTTCTTGGATAAAACTACATTTACTTAAATAAAGAAGCTGAATTGTGCATCTTATAAATAATATACACCTTATAAAACTAAACTTACTTAAATTTACAACTAGGAAGTCCGTATTCATAATATACACCTCTTTATAAAGCTGAATTGTGCACCTTATAAATATAGTAGAGTAGGTTATACGTTTGAATTCCCACAAGCTTATTGTGAAACATAACAGTTATTATGAATATTTAGAAAAATCAATAATCTACATAATAAGTCACTTAAATAACAGTACTGACACTTAAACAACAATACTCATAAATTGCTCTATCATTAATTTTAATTATTGTAAATATATTTTTACAATAATTTTAAATGGAACCGTATTTGCATTTAAATTATAAACTTATACCTGTTCAAGGGTTGGTTGTTCTCTGAACATCAATCAACCCTTGAATTGTCCTGAAAAGTTGGGTAGTTTGGGATATTATCATGTAGTTATTATTAACAATTTATTCGGCTTTTATTTGATATTGTGGAAATATCTTAGCATCCTAATTGTTCTCCGGGTATAAACTATACAGGCGTATAGTTTAGGCACTTGGAGAACCATAGGGAGATGCTGCCGAAATTTCTGCATGAATCAATCAATGAGCGTGGATAAATTGGAGAAAATAATAACTATAGAAATATCTCGAATGAGATAGGATCTTACCCTTCAAAGTTAAAGTGATACGGTGCATTTAGGGTAACTGTCAAATATTAATCAACACATTTTATTTCACCTAAGGCAATTTTCTTCCTGTTCAGTGATACAATGTCTGTCGATAAAAGTTGGATACATCTACCAAATCGATTGTCAAATAAGTATTGGAATGGTGCAGTAAGATTTGTTCAAAGAGCAAAAAACTTTGCTGATGAAAGGGGTTTGGTAAGATGCCCATGCAAAAAGTGTGTGAATTTAATATTCCAGACATTACCAATATTGGAGGCACATATTATAGATAATGGATTTCATCCATTATACATAAATTGGGTACACTATGGTGAAGTAGATGTTTCGACTTCTAGAGGATCTAGGGGGATATCTCCCAATAATAGAGATGAGCTAGTGGATATTATACATGATTTCATTGGCCCTGAGGCACCTGAAGTTGATTTTCACAATGACGAGTACAGGGGTGAGAATGCGGCTGACAGAGACATTGGAACAAATTATAGTAACTGTGATAACCTGTTCGAGCAAGTAGAAACAGAGTTGTATCCAGGTTGCATAGCATTTTTAGCCTTGAACTTCTTGGTGAAACTTATGCATTTGAAGGTTCTGCATAAGTGAACAAATAAGTCATTTGATGCTCTTCTTCAATTGTTAAAAGATGCACTTCCAAACAATAATAAATTGCCTGAATCGTACTATGGAGCAAGGAAATGGCTCAACAAGTTGGGATTGGGGTATGAATCAATCCATGCATGCAAACATGATTGCACACTTTTTTGGAAAGATCATGCTTCTAAAGATAATTGTCCAATTTGTGGGGAAAGTCGATGGGTAAATAAAACTACAAAAGGAAAGAAGGCGCCCTCAAAAGTGATTTGATATTTTTCATTAACTCCTCGATTACAGTGTCTGTATGGTTCGAGACATACTACAAAGAACATGATATGGCATCACATTGGAAAATCAAAAGAAGAAGGGGTAATGCGACATCCCGTGGATGGAAAAACCTGGCAAGAGTTCGATAAGAGGTATCCTAATTCCTCCGCTAAACCACAAAACATTAAATTGGGTTTAAGTGTGGATCGATTTAATCCTTTTGGTGATAGGAACCTATCCTACAACATGTGGCCAGTGGTTATGACTACTTATAACTTGCCACCATGGGTATGCATGAAACAATCTTTTTTCATGTTGACCTTATTAATCCCAAGGCCGTAATCGCCAGGTAAGGATATCGATGTGTTCTTACAGCTGGTCGTAGAAGAGTTAAGGGATCTTTGGGAGAGAGGAGTTGAAAATCGAGATGCGAATATAAATACGGTGTTCAATATGCAGGCAACATTGCTTTGGACTATAAATGATTTTCTTCTCAAAGTAGTCTATCCGGGTGGAGCGGACAAGGATACAAAGCATGTCCTACATGTAATTTGGATGCTCTGTTAATTCGAGTTAGAGGAAAAATAGCTTACGTTGGTCATTGTCGTTGGCTTCCAAGAAGTCACACATGGACAAATAGGAAAGAATTCAATAGGAGGTCAGAGAGGAGAGCCCCTCCTTGGCCTCTTACCAATAATGTTATCATGGAACAGTTGGGTAAGGTGTCACAGAGACTTCCAGGAAAACATGCTCAATTTGGTGGTGTAAAATAAAAAAAGGCTGCCGACGAACTTAATTGGAGCAAGCGAAGTATATTTTTTAATCTCCCTTATTGGCCAACAATGAACTTAAGGCATAACATTGATGTGATGCATGTTGAGAAAAATGTATATGATAGCATCTTGGGTACATTATTGGAGATTGAGCACAAAATAAAAGATACAGATAATGCAAGACGAGATCTGGCAGACATGAAGATAAAGCCTAACTTACATTTGTAGGAGCAAAGGGGTCAACTTTTCAAGCCACATGCTGGATATACGCTTAACTAGGAAGAGCGAAAATGATTTTGCCAATATATAAAGAATGTGAAATTTTCAGATGGGTTTGCTGGGAGTCTTTGTAAAAATGTCACAAATCGTGACCTGAAGTTAAAGGGGTTGAAATCACATGATTGTCATATTATTATGCAAAGACTGTTAGGACCAGGAATTCAGGCTTTCTTGCTAAAGGAATTATCATATCCACTTGTTGAGTTATGCAACTTCTTTAGTCAAATATGTGCTAGAACTTTCAACAGGAAGGATATTCTACAAGCCAAATAAGACATTATCATTATTTTGTGCAAGCTTGAGAGGATATACCCCCCAGCATTTTTTGACATAATGGTTCACTTGGTGATGCATTTGCCAGACGAAGCATTGGAAGGAGGACTTGTTCATTTTCGGTGGATGTACCCATATGAGAGGTATATAAAAAAGTTAAAGGATTATTTTTGAAATTGTGCTTAACCAAAGGGTTCAATTGTAGAAGGATATATTGTTGATGAGGTATTAACATTTTTCTCTATGTATTTGGAAGGAATGGAAAGTAGATTCAACCGACCTGATAGAAATCAAGATGTAACACCTATTCAAACAAAAAGGACATTGTCGGTGTTCTGATCCTAATGTCGACTGTTAGGGAAGAAGATTATTTCTCATTTCGATAGGAAGGATCGGGATGTTGTAGTATGGTACATCTTGAATAATTGTACTGAGATTAAAAAATATCTCCAGTAAGTAACTTACATTTCAGTTATGTTCTTCTCCCTTATGTGATTATAATAGACTAAGATTGTTATGTTCTATAGTGAGCATTGATTGGAACTCGAATGAAGTGGTGTTGAAGATATTGATAACTTACAGAGAACTAAATTCCCCTTGTGGTTTTACTCGAAAGTAAGGGTTTTTTTCTTCCCAAATTCATTAAACGAATATCTCAAATATTGTTCATTTCTCTTGTTGATATTTCAATTTAATTCTTAGAACAATTGCTACTTTTTTAGATGTACTATTTACATAGGAACGGTTCCCCAAAGGCCACTGAAGAGTTACTATCATTAGCCTCCAGTCCCAGTTTCACTATATACTCTGCGTGTATTGTGAATGGAATTCGCTTTGTAGTCAAAAGTCGAGATGAGAAGCATAAACGCAAAATAGTGGCATTTCTGTTTCGGGGATTGATGGTAACATGTTCTATGATGTACTGGAAGAAATAATTAAGTTAACTTATTAAAATAAGTACAATGTGACTTTATTTAAATGCAAGTGGTACGACACTAATCCTACAAAGAAGAAACTTTATATTGACAAAAATATCACAAGCATCTCCATCAATGGACAATGGTACAAGAATGATCCTTATATACTTGCTACTTAAGGAAAATAAGTGTTTTACACTGAGGATCTCCTTAATAGACCAAACTGGAGGGTCTTCCATAATATGGTGCATCACGATATATGGGATCTACCCAGTGATGGAGATAATGCACAAGACCTATTATTTCTGTAGGATAGTAACTCATCTAACTTCAACCTCACAGTTGATCTGGGAGATTTCGATCTAGTACATCTAGTAATGAAAGAAATAGTCCTTCAATCATTCCAATGTACAGGAATATTGGATCTGGTGCTCATGGAGAAGACGCCTTCATCGATGATGACTAAAGCCTTGAAGATGAAATAATTGATGATTATATGGATGAGGAGCCTACACAATCTGATAATGAAGGAGAATTTGATGACCATGAGTCTGTTAGGTTCACTGACATTGATTTTGACTAGGGATAAAATAACATATTTGAACTACAACTCATAATTGTGTAAGCATAATTATTAAAATAATCAATATAATTGTAAAAAGTTGAACCACTTGATCATTCCATTTGACATTGAATTCTTTTTAATTACTTATATAATGTGTATTATTTTAGTTATGGCAGATGTCGAGGCATGATACCATGGAGGTGATGTTGGAGGCGACCCATCGAAGCGACCCATCCATATTCCATCACAGTGCAAAGGATCAGGCATTTGTTATTAATTATACATACCTAAGCTTGATTAAATATTATGTTTATTATATTAATATTTTTCTTTATTAATTGAAGTAGCAACTGCTAGAAAGAGGGGATCGAATAGGTCCCTAAGACTGCATGAGAAGATAGGTAGGGGTGGAGGCAGACCGGTGCCTGTACAGTTTGATATGACTGGTACATGGCATGCGGTTGGTGAGAATGCCAGTCATCTCCCTCGTGACATTGGCAGCATGATCCGCGCCCACGTGCTGCCCTATTATAAGTCATGGTAGGCTGTACCTCAATAGATCTAAGATAGAGTTGTGCAGGAGGTTTGCGTAAGTATCCATTTCCTCCAACTGTTGAATTAATGTCTTTGAGATTAAAATTTCTAAATATATGACTCATAAATTTATTAAATGTCTTTTAATGCAGTCCCACTTCGAATTCTAGGGCATCTCTGAGGGTGATCGGGATAGAGCGCTCTCTAATTTGATGCGAACTGCTGCCGACTTGTACAGAGATTGGAAGTATAGGTTGAATAAATATTTCTTAGAGCATGGAGGTGATCGATACCAGGAGTATGACTTAGATCGAGCTCGACGTTATGTGCCTCAATCTGTCTCACCATAGACATGGTAGAGGTGTGTGGACTTCTTTGATAGTGACGAGTACAGGGTAAGTATGATATTTTATGGTATTATGTTAGTATTTCATAATTAGTAAATTGTGAACATAAAAATTTAACTTTTTTCCTCTTAATTTTCAGGAGTTGTCTGCAAGAAATACAAATAATAGAGCACAAAAGGTCGTGAATAACCGACATAGGTCATAGTCTATTGCTGCACATCGCTTTGATAAGGTAATTTAATTTTTTGTATCTTTTTTAAATATATCCACTTATTAAATAGCATTACTACCCTTCATCCTTTTTTTCTAATACAAAAATTGAATAGAAAAACAGAGATACTGGTGAGCTGTAGTCAATTCCTGATAACTTTAGGGACTAACACACATATAGGTTGGGGGAGTGGGTGCATCTGATCCCTCAAGGGCAACATGTAAGTTATTTAAATTTCATATTTTAAATAAAATTTTATGAATATATCTTGTAA
This sequence comes from Sindora glabra, assembly GCA_020226215.1. Classification (NCBI taxonomy): domain Eukaryota; kingdom Viridiplantae; phylum Streptophyta; class Magnoliopsida; order Fabales; family Fabaceae; genus Sindora; species Sindora glabra. The sequence continues at coordinate 46,565,039 of CM035230.1, read as the reverse complement.
GATAGATTTCTTATTGATTTTTTTTAATAATTTAAGACGAAGATGACTGAGCTTATGACTCAACATGTACAGTCTAGTGTATCATCCATTAGCTTGCCTATGACTCCTGTACAGTTAGATGAGGCTACCATCGCCAATGAGGTGCTTGACATTCGTCGATGGTACAGGAAGGCTGTTGGGTGTGTACTTGTTGGTTAGACTTATCATTCAATGGGGACTTCTAGCACAGGGATGAGCTCACAGACCATGTCTTAGGTCGATGAGCTGTAGGAGCAGTTACAGCAGAGTCGGGAGCAAGTTGAGCAGAGCCAACAGTTGATTCAAGAGCAGCAGCAGCGGCTTGATCAGCAGTAGCAGCAGATTACACAATAGCAGTAGCTGATGCAGCAGCAGCTTGGGACTTATCTTACTGAGATGAGCTCGATCCTTAGACAGCAGGGTATCGTCCTACCGTCACCTCCATTTACTGCTGCTACATCGCCTGGGCCGAGTAGATTTGCACCTGGACTTGCTGTTCAGCTGTCACTGTCATTTTATCATCCTCGTTGCCAGGATGATGATGATGACAATGATGGTGTACCGTGATATTCACACTTCCCTACTTCCCCATAGTATATTTTGTATATATATCTTTATATTTTTTATGTGTACACATTTACATGGATGATGTATATATAATTTATTTATATAAATATTATTTTTACCATTGCTTTATGAGTATTAATTTTTTATGTTGGATCAAATTGTTAGACATTATTAATAATACTACTGATATATTATAATTGTATAATTTATATTAAATTTAATTTAAAAAAATTATTGAACAATTCAAGTTAATTAAAATAAAGAATATTTTAGATAATATATTATTTGAAATATACGATAATTTGAATTTAATTTTTTTAAAAAAAATTTAGAAAAACCTTTAGCGGCGATAATTGTCGTCGCTATAGGGCAAAATATCATCGTTGAAGATCACACTTTTAGTGATGACTTTTTACTTTTAGCGAAGACTTTGTCATCGCTAAAAGTTTACCTTTCAGCAACGACTTTGTTGTTGCTAAAAATGTTTCATTTTAGCGACGACTCGTCGCTAAAAGTGAGATCTTCAGTGACAACTTTTTTACCTATAACGACGACAAGAGTCGCCGCTAAAAATCAAATTTCAAAATTTTTTGAATTTTGAAATTATTTTCTGCAATGACAATGTCGTTGCAAAAAGTCCGACTTTTAGCGACGATAAATTGTCATCGCTAATGACCTTTTCAGGCACGAACATATACTGATGACATTTTTAGCGATGACTTTTTCTTTTGCGACGATCGAATACTTTTAAGCAATGACAAATGTCGCCGCTAAAAGTCTTTTTTGCTATAGTGTCATACCTTTTTGAATGGTTATATATCGGCTACTTTCATCTTCGTAATGAATATGGTTCATAGTTACTTCGAGAGCCTTCTTTCTAATCAACTTGTTGAAGGGTGAACGTGTAAACAAAGGCTTTGTGACAAAGTAGGCAGTATCCCAGAACATGTCTCGCATAAAGTTACGGTAGAAGAAAAGATCTTCCTGAAATATATTTAGAATTAGAATTTTCTTAATCTGCGATTTTTCACAATATTGTTAATCATAGTAAAATCACTACAGAACCAAAGTCACAATTTAGAATCAAAATTTTATTCAAGGTTAAACATACCTTTGCGCATCGATGGCGTACTTGTCGCCAGTTGATTTGATGATACGGTTCGTTGAGGAGTTCCTCTCTTAACTCAAGAGTTAGAGGTGTGATTGGAGCAACAAACCTTTTTCCATATAAATATGACATTGGCATGTATACCATTCGAAAGTAGCACCATGTTCTTGCTACATTCATGCAAACTTATTCAACTAATTTGCACAATCACATTCCCACACGCGACCTCTCCCTCACATTATATCGGGGATGTAAGTGTAGCTAAATAACTGTATTATATTTAAATTTATCTATTAATTATTTAATTTCAACAAAATCACAATCACAATTTAAAAAGCAGTAGTCAAAATTTGAAAAAGAACGCTTCTAAAAATTTTTCATGGAAAATTTTACTTATTTGTGAAAAATGGAGGATTAATTTATCATTTTTATACCTTTTGATTAAAAAAGTGATACATAGAGTCATTATAATTGAAGAAAATATATTTTTAAATAAAAAGAAAATTTTCTCCCATCAATTTTTCTGTACTTAATATTATAAATATTATTTATTTTTTATTATTTTAATATTTTATAAATATATTTATTCGAAATATATTCTCTCTCGAGACAAAATGTGTCTAAAATAGAACTTACTTATTAGCTAGTTTGAACATGTTCTCCATAATACTTTAGAAAAAAATGTTGAAGCCTATTTACAAGTTCATAGTTGCAATTGGTTGTATAGACGATTTTAACTCCATGCATATGCATGAATGTCAACTTGGCATTTTCCTAACACCATCATTAAAAGACTAATTATGAAAATCTCTTATAGCATATGATATGATCACTTGAGAAGCTTTGTGAACCTGGATGCACAGGAAATAAGGAAGGAAGGGTCCATAACTCTGGGGGCATTGGGAGGCTGCTGGTCCAATCAAACACACCAAGCATCTACAAAAATAACAATAAAACAAAACTTAAAGTTTACCGATTTTTAAAATTTATAAAAAGAAGGTAGTCTAGTATGTAAATTTCACAAATTTAAATTACACATTCTATTTTTTATGCATGTAATATTGTCATATTGTAATAATGTTTGGTCTCTATGATCTGTCCGTAATTTTAAAAAGTGAGGCAAATAAAATTAAATTTTTAGACTGTCATTCATTTAGTCTTACAGCAAGGCAGATTTTGCCCCAAGATGGGACTTAAGTGGCACCACCATGATCAAGAATCCATTTGAGGGCTCTAGCACAGGCACCATCCTCAGCTTCAGGTCCATCTCCAAGCATTCGCAAGCATACATAGTTCAGAACAGTGCACAGCATCCCGCTATGGCTTTCTATGTGCAGTCCCCATCCACCATCTTCATTCTTCAACACGTCAAAACAAAACTGTCTTCTTATGCTAATTTTAAGTTCAAATTTAAAGAAAGAAAGCATATTTATTGAAAATACCTGACGATTATAAACGTCACGCTTAAATTCTTTTTGATGCTCCGGCGATAATATAATGTTTAGATGCCCTGTTATATATAGAACAAAAATCTGCAAATTCACCGTTTAAGAAAGAACTATAAATATACAAATCGAAAGATATTCAGAATCTTCTTATTACTACGTTCAAAGAAAAAACATAACTGATTGCTGTGGTTAACTTTTTTTTATGAGTGTACTAAATGATAGGCCGTTCTCATTTAAAAAAGATTAAAATTCAGTCTAGATATGTTCAAGACAATTCTTATTAAGTAACAGTAGGAGTGATTAATTCATTTGGTACAAACACATAAGAGAAGATATAACCTTTAAGAAAATGAAACTTGAACAAAAGCTTTCAACTGTTTAGTTAGATTTTATTAAATTACTCAATCTTCCTCTTACACTTCAGCGTGTAACATGTCCACTTTCACAAAGAAAAAGTATTCTCTGTGAGTTTTAAAGTGGGCACCACATGTTTAATGATAGTTATTTTAAAATTATATTTTATGGGAATATTTTTATCACCAAAACTATTTACATTATGCTTTAATTAGAGAATGATACTTATAAATGTGAGACTTGCCAAAATGTAAAAGTAGAGATATTTGAGAACAATTCTTTTTATAAGATACTTTATCATTTCTAAATGTATTAGATGAAATAAGGGGGAATTGTCTTGATACTCTACCTAAACTCTAGTATTAATAATGGAGGTAAATATATTACCTACACTTATCAATATGCAAGAAGACTTCTTTTTTTAATAGAATAGTATTCAGCACAAAGAAATTGATAGTGAGAAAAGGTTAAATCTACATGGACCAATATGAGTGAACTAGTTGTTTATTGTAATCTTAGGATATAAGTTGTTTATCATAAATGACATGTAGGTTATTATTGTAAATTATAGTGTTTTCATTGTATATGTCAATATAATGCACTACAACAAATTAACACTTGTGCCACGGTTAAAATTGTGACACAAGATCAAAATTTTCATGGCTATGTTATTTAGTTATGGAAATACTGGTTAAATAATCTCGTGGCACAAGTAAGCGTGGCAAGGAAATTGCCACTGGAAAAAAGGTCATGTAGCATAAATGATTTTTTTTACTATAGGTTCACTTGTGGCTAATAGATTCTTCTATCCACGAGTACAAATATGGTAAGAAAGGCACATCTGTGGCTAATAATTCATATTACCACGAATAAAATTCATGACAAAAAATAAAATAAATTAATTATAAAACTAATATATTTAGCTAAAATAATTTTTATATATCTAAATTAAATCAATTATCTAACCAATTCAATTAAGTGTTTTCTTATCATTTTATTTATACATTTGTTGAAATCTATTAATACTTTTGACCCATATCTAGTTAGGATAAATCATTGAAATTCTATTTGTCTAGAAATTATAATTGTATTTATCGGGAATCAAACCTGAATCTCCAAGCTGACGAATGTCATGCCTTACTATTGCGCTAGTTTGCTTCTTTAGTATTATAATACAATATATTTTGTATAAAATCTTAATTGACCGATTGACTTTAAAAGTAAAACTACACTTATATGACACTAATTATATAACAATAAAATATTACATAAATACATATAATAAAAATGCACTAATACTAAAATATTTTATGATTTTATTTTAAAAATTAATTTTTATAAACTAAATTCCCATTTATTTTGTTAGAAATTTTGCTTGTATCATATTTATTCTTTACAAATATATTATACCAAATTTATTTCTCATAAATAATTAATTAGTTAATTTTATCCTTTTATTAATATTTTTCATTAATTATTATTAATTAATTTATTATAAAATAAAAGTAAATTTTTTATATCTTTCAGGTAATTTTTTTTATTTTTCAAAATTCCTTCAATAAAGATTGAATTATATAAAATAAATATCCATATAAATTATAATTTTGAACTATTATGTATATTTAAATTTTAATTATAAATTAAAATTAAAATTATTATAAATTATTTAATTTTAATTTTCATTAATAATACATATTTTATCTTTCACAAATATAAATTAAATCATTTAAACCTTGACAAATTTTTTATATTAATTTCTCCACTCATAAGTTATTTATATTTAATTTTTATTCTTCCATTTATCAAGTCAGTAATCTATCGATAAAATTATAAATGAATAGACTAAATTAATTAAATTATTATTTAGAAGGATAGAAATTATTGCAAAATATATGTAAGAAATGAAATTAATACAATTAGAATTAATAAATGATGAACACGAAAATTTATATTATTTTATATATATCACTCCCTCAAATATAATTTTTTAAAATATTTTAATATAATAATTTTATTATTATTAAATTATACATAATTTTACATAACTATTATTTTCAATTTTTTAATGAAAGTTTTGTTGATATTAAAGTGATTAATGTAAAATTTATTATTATATATTTCTACAATAAAACTTGTTATAACTTATCTCATAAATTTTACAATTTATATATAATATAATGATTTTAGTATTTTCATAATATATATCTTCTTTGTTATCATATTTTTTTAGAATAATGTGATGAGATAAAAAATAAATTTTTATAATATTTTATACTTTGAATGATTTTTTAATTGATATTTTAAAAATTAGATTGAATAATGAATTGAAAAAATTGTTATATACATATGTATTATATATATGTATATGTAAATCTTATTAATTTTTAATTTTAGTATGTATAGAATTTAAATTCATTGAATAATTATATAATACAATCATTAATATATTATAATAATTATTTTGTTATTTATAAAAAATAGTTACATTTTAATAAATTAAATTTAGTACATATGTATATAAAAATACTTAAGAGCTTAACAATTGAATTTTTTCTTACATATCTTAAAGTTTGGGATTCAACTCCTATTTAAATTATTTTAGGAAATATAATAAAAATATATAATTATACAATTTACAGGTAGTTCTCTCTTTTTACATATATTTTATGAATTAACTATTTGAAAATGTTAAATTCTATAATTTTTTTATTTTAATTGATAAGGCTAATTAGTTGATCAAATGATGAATTAGTTATTTGTTAAACATCTATAATATATAAATATTTATATTTTTTATTATCTACCATATTACAGTATGTTGCACTTATTATAAATAATATTTTTTATATGTATAGTTATAAAAAATGATACATTTGATTATGATTTTATTCATATAACTAATTCATGACATAAGTAATACTTTGTTATAGATAAATTTTTCATACTTATATAATAAAATAAGTGATACTTTGTCATATGAAATATGTATTCATAATTTAATTTGTGACACAAATGATACTTTGTCATAAGGAATGTATTCTCATAATTTAATTTGTGATACAAGTGATATTTTGCCACAAGTAATTTTTTTTCATAGTACAAGTAATACTTTACCACAGAAATTGTGTTCCCGTAGCTTAATCTTGTGGCACAAGTGATATTTTGCCACAAATAAAAATTTTTCGTAACACAAGTAATACTTTGTAATATAAATTGTATTCCCGTAGCTTTGTTCATGACACAAGTGATATTTTATCATAGGTAAAGTTTTTCCGTGGTATAAATTTTTAAATTTTTTGGACATTTGTTTAAATTTTTTTGTTCCCATGGAAAATGGTAAAATTGCCACATTTTTTGTATTTTCATGGCATAATTTATGGTATAAGTGTTAATTTATTGTATTGATATTGTGGAAATAAATAAAATGATTGTTAAACCCTCTTTAAAATATAATAATTTTAGAACTTATTTTATGAGAAAAATATTGGAAATAACTAGTATAATCAGTTAAATCAAAAAATTTCATATGAATTATGGAATAAAATAAAAGTGATATTTTGGCAAATATTGGAATATGTATTCCATGAGAATTGGATGAGAAAATTTAAATAGAACCATAAATAATAAATTTTGAGTTATTATAAGTGAGTATGGAAGAGATTTAGGGAAATTTCTAAATCCCCCTAAGAACATTATTCCTTATTTTTATAACCATCAATTCAATATTCCTATATTTTTTCATCCAATAATGGTAAAAACATCTTTATTATATGTTTTCCTCCTTATCTTCTCCTTAATTTAATGAAAGTTGATGAGTTTGGTTTCATTAGAAGTTTGAAATCTTAACCAAAGAAATCTTAGGTTTTTGATGTTAGGGTTTAGAGATATCCAATCTAGCCTTCTAGCACTCTTTTCCATACTAAGTGAGTAAATTGCTTATTTTAAGTTTTATGGCCATTTGAATGTAAATGGTTGATTTTTGAGTTAATTGATGGAAATGCTTTCATGAAATGATCACATTGCTTCATTATTGTGTTGTTGGTATGTATTTATGATTTTATGATCTTTGGTGGACAATTGGTTGCATTAAATGCAAGTTTTATGAAGAATGAATAGTGAAAAATTCAAAATTTTATAAATTTTTTAGGTGGCAATCAACTATACCCTTAAAAACTCATTCTAGAAGGATATAATTGACTACATAGTCAATTACTTGACCTCGGGTAGCTCTTTGGAGAGTGATAATTAACTATATATTCAACTATAGATGTTGAAGGTTCTCTTTAAAGCCTAATAGTTGACTATTGTGCCTTAAGTTTGCCTTTGGACCTTACTACTTTACTATAAAATCAACTATGGTCTCCAAAGTTGCTCTCAAGACTCCCCTAGTTAGTATATAATTGACTATACCTAACTTTTCTTAAAAGATCATGACACCTAAGGGTCCATCATGGGATATATGCTTTCTAAATATCAAGTTTTGATGAAATATGATAGACAAGGATGTTATACATGAATTATGATCATGAAATATGGAATTAAACTAGTATGTCAAATGATGCATCATGTGAATAAGATTATATTGTTGTTTATGCAATGAATTGTGATGTATGGCCATACAAGGAGGTATGTTATTGTTGGATTATTGTGATGAATATGGCTTATGACCTATTATAAGAAATGAAAGTTTTGAGCAAATTGTGAATTAAGAAAATGTGTAAAGGGCGATATAAACACCAAATAATTAATTTCTGATACTAGGTGGGAAGGGTATAAGAGTAACCTTGAAGGACAAGAATGGGCAAGTGAGAAGTGTATGAGGTTGACCCTAAAGTCACAAGGAAGATGTATGTGTTTCATCATTAATTGTTATGGAATTATGATATGATTGTCAATTGGTTATTCTAAGGTGATATAATTGTGGTAGTATAATTATGTGTAAGCCTCTTAAGGCTATTTGAAATGGAATTGATAATATGATTATGTGATAAGTTTCACATAGGGATGATCTAGTGGGTAAATTATTGTATTGTTTGTTTAAATGGACTATTCACTCATTGAACTCCAAATCACCCCTCTAGGATTTATTTTACAGATTGTCAATTCGGGCCTCCATCATCATTTCCTCAAAGCTAAGCTCATTGGTTTAGTTGTTTAGTAGCCTTGAATATTTGTATATGGAACATCTTTTAAGCTTTATTCTATGTATAAGCTTGGGTAGAGGATCCAAATATTGAAATCACTTTTAGGTTAGTTAGAGTTGTTTATCTTTGATTGGGGAGGATTATACATAACTCCAACTTCCTTAAATCTAGTAAAACCTTGTTAATTATTGAAATACATTTTTTTAATCAAATGTTGCCTTTCCCTTACTCCTTCTCTAATAAATTACTCAAAATTATGATAAGTAAGCTAGATTAGGTTGTTGGAAACTGGGTAACAAGTTCCATATTAATTATGATCAAATCAAGGTTATGATAATTGTAGAATATATTTTCATAATAGATTGTCTCCTTTCTCATATGTTTCTAAATTTATGGTTAATCTATTTCTATTTGTATTTGTTTGTATGTGAAGACCATAAAAAAAGATGTCAAAGTTATCACAAATAACCAATGATGTAATGCATAAAAGAAATGTAATACTTTGGATTTCACATAAAATTACTTGAACAAAAAAAAATTAAATAATTCAAACAATGATGTTAGCATTTTTATAAAATTTATGCTTAATTTGTAAAATTGTTGCTTCCAATTGGATAAAAAAGTCCTAAAATAAAAATGTCAAGATTTTACAATCAATCAATGTTAAAGTAATATAATATTAGTTTTTATTAAATAATACATTTTTAGTAGGACTATGTCATCTTATTATAGACAGTGGTGTTTTATGGAAAAAAAAAGTTAATAGCCAATGTGGTTTACTTGACCTTACTTTACATGTCTTTGCTTTTTAACAACCAACATCGTAAATATTTGCACCAACAAAAAAATACAAATGGACTAGCAAGACAATGAAAATAGAAGACTAAAAATTAGTGGTGTCATTTTCAAAATAAAGATTCCTTTCACATAAAGCTTATTAAAGCCTAAGATGTACTCTAAAGAATCATAAAGTACAAATTTTTCTTCTGCTCTTTCATGCAAACAAGGCATACTCGCCAAAGCTCTTAATATTTTTGTTCTAATTGTGTGGAGTTGTTTTGTTTAGGCTCTATGTTTGTAGGTGCAAAATCTTCAATTAAGGATAGTTGGGGTTAAGGTTAAGATGTGTCACTAAAATGTTTTTGAAGCACTTTTGGCTTATAAGCATGCACCTTTACCTTGGGCATGAAATAAATTACACACAGAAGGTTGTGTTTGAATGTATGTATTTGTTATGATTTTGAATATTTGCTTGAAAAGTGTTTAGCTTTGGATAATTAAGGTTGCAATTTTGATGCATATAAATATATGAATGTGTTTCAACACATAACTAAGAATATGTACAATTTATGATGATATAAAGTTTATTTAATGTTCTTGTGTATATAATTTTTACTAGAATGGCTAGTCATGGATGGAAGATGGATGTCTGCTATCACACTTGTTATAATTTAAAATGTTTTTTGTGAATAATTAATAAGTTAATATAAGAAAATTTGAAATAAGAATTTTATGTAAAATAGTTAGGCAATGAAGGAAATGAAATGTTTAAAGGATAAGTGTGATTAGGGTGAATATTTGCAAATGAAGGAGATTTATGGCACTTTTCCAATTTTGCTCATAGCCATATTCTTCTTTATTTCCCCATTTCTGATCTTTTTCACCCATATCTCCACACCAAACATCCCAAACTTCATTCTTCTTCTTTTCTTCTCTTCACTTCCTTCAAATCAAGGCACCATTTTATCAATCTCTTATATTCTTCTATCTAAGGTAAGTTCTCATCTTTACAAGGCCTTTCTTTTCTATTTCCTTCATAACTTGGAATGAATAGAGGATTTTAGATTAAATAGGAGTTTATAACCCTAACTTCAATTTTTTTGGCTTTTTTATAGTTAAAAGCTACCAACTTACAATTTCACTCATCTAGCATTTCTTCCATACAAGGTAAGTAAGCGATTCTAAGTAGATTTGATTATTTTTGAAGGATTTTTGCTGAAATGGGTTAGGCTTTAATTATTTTTTTAAATCTAAAAGAAATATGGTGATTTGTATGTTTTAATTTGAAATTGTGAATAACATTGGTACTAGCTATGTGATGGATATGGCATGGTGAAAGTAATTTGTGTAGCCCATCTAATGATCATGAAGATAATGATTTCAATACTTGCATAGACAATATAGTTTATAATATTACAGATAATTTTATTGACTATCCACATGTTCTAGATAGCATGTTGAGTGATGCAAAGAAGATATCGTGTCTAGATTACATTAAATTCACACATTTATCTACTATATTGAAATTGTTCAACTAGAAAATGAGAACTGGGCGAAGTGACAAAAGCTTTATAACATTACTACAATTGTTGAAATACATGTTTCATGAAGGTAATATACTGCTAGCTTGTACTTATAACTTGAAGAAATCATTTGTCGAATAGGTATGGAGTATAAGATGATTCATGCCTCTCTAAATGATTGCATATTGTATCAAAAGGAGTATAGAACATTACATGAGTATCCAAAATATGAGGCATTATGTTACAAGTTAAAGAAATATAATGGCAACATCAAGGAATAGGCTTTGACTAAGGTGTTATGGTATCTTCCTATATTCTAAGGTTTTAATGCATGTTTGGTAATGTAGAAGATACCAAAAACTTAACATGGCATGCAAAGCAAATAGTTTCTCATGGCAAGCTTCATTTTTTGACAAATTGCCCTTCATAGAGAAGATTGACTTATTATTCACCAAATTTGATAATAAAGTAACAAATCTCAAGCTTGCACTGTATATTAGTGGAATGAACCATTATGATAACTTAAGTAGCAAACATAGCAAATGACCTATAATATTGGTTATTCATAGTTCTCTCCTTCATTATGCATGAAGTGCAAGTACATAATTTAACATTATTGATTTTAGGATCTAATTAATTGGATAATGACATAAATGTCTTATTGGCATCATATATTGATGATTTAAGATTTTTGAAGAATAAAAATGTGTCAGTATTTGAAATATATTGTTAAGAGTCTTTTAAGTTGGTAAATTAAAAATTTTATGCACTTGGTATAGAAAATTTTTATCAATTATAATTTTCATTATAAAATTTAAATTATAAAAAAAATTATTTTTAATCATATTATATATACTTATCACATTAAATTATTTAATAAAATATTTATTATTTTTAAAATAAAAATATTATTATCAATTATTTTTATTTTTTTATGCTATTTTAATGTATCACACATAAATAAATATAATTATAAATAGAAATTTCACCCCATTCCCCCATTCCCTTATTCTTCTTCTTTCTCTTCTTCATTTTTATTTCATCATATCAAATCCATGTGACTTACCTTTTGTTTGCAATAACTAAAAATAAAATTCCATTTCATTTTTAAACAACTTTTTTTTAAATAGTATTTGACTTTAAGTAAATAATGATTTCGATTCTTTTATAATTTCTATTTTAATTACATCTATGTCATTATAAAATCCATCAAATTTAGTAAGAATTTCACTAGAATTTATTTTATTTAGTATAAAATACATATTATATAAAAAGCTTATCACATTTCTAATATTGTATTTACTAAGATATCATCAAAGTTTATTTTTAATTAAATTTTATATATTTTTTAGTATATTTCAAATAAAATAATTTATTCATAAATATATGAAAATTATTATTTTTTATTAAATTTTAAATAATTTATTTATTTATAAATAAAATATAATTATTTCTATTAAAATAATAAAATAAAATTAATTCTAAAAAATTTGCATCCAAAACGAAAAACTTTAATTTTGTCGTCATTCAAGAATAGACATGAATGACAACGTTCCCCCGGGCGAATTGGGTCCCACAAAGATGCGACCATGCCATATCTATCTGATAAACAGGTGCGTTGCAATTTATGACAATTAATGAAAGTTGGGCGCATCACTCATAAATGTTTGACAATTAATGAAAGTTCGGCCAGACTACTATACTCTAGAACGAAAAGGAAGCCTAAGCGCCCCGCCTAGATAGAACAACCACCATGCTGGATGTTATAATAAAAGTCAATAAGGATGTATAGAATTTATTACCCTTTTTCTTTTTAAAGATTTTTGGTATACCGTAAATTAAATTAAATTTCGGTTGAACTTCTTTTAAGGATAAAGTTCTTCCGGTGCTTATTTTTTCTATTCATAAAATTTGAATTCAAAGTTTCATTTAAAGAAATCAAACTCCTAACCAGCAAATGTTGATTGAGATTTTATTACTTACAATGTTAAGCCCAGACTTTATTTTATTTTTTCTCAACTTCAGCTTCAATATAATATAAATGAACAAATGGCCTAATAATGAGTGCCAACCCTTAATCCTTTTTTTTTTCAATTTTTTGTACTGTGCGTTCAATATATTTGTCTTGATTTTTTTATATTATATTATATTACATATGTATATAAATTCATTTAAATTTGATTATTTATTTATTCTTATATTATTTTTTGGTAAATTGAGAAAAAGTTAAGATTGGAAAAATCTTAACCAATTTTTTAAAACCAAGCTTTAGAATTATTTTTATGTTTAACATATGTTTTTCAACTCGAATTTTAAATTGGAATAATTTTTTATTAATATTATTCTTTAATATCTAAGATCAGATGGCATACTTTCAAATTATTTTGTGGCCAATATAAACATAATTTACATGTAAATTTCATTAATCCTTTAACACAATATATATGAATTAATAACTAATTTATATTTATATTTTACAACTAAATCATACGAATATTATTTTGGTTATCAATATTTTATATATATTCACAAAAACTTCTACATGAAGAAAAATTGCACTACCATTAAAATTTTCAAAATCAATTTTAATTAAATATTATATGTTTTTATTATATTATATCAAATATAAATATATCAAAATATTGAAATTGTAATTACCTCTCTCTAACAAATAATATACTGAAAAAAGAATTATCTAAAATCTTATTTTAAATTTATATCATCTATATTCGCAAGCTCAAAATTTCAGAACTATTTTTTGTTCTGTTTAAAGGGCATTTAGATAAAATTATTCCACCGATTATAATATGTACTGTTGTGGCAATGTGAAACAAAATTTAGTTGCATCTAGCGAGTGAATGTTTCTCCCACTTTTAATTTCAGGGAGGGTGGAAGTAAAGGTGATGGAGCTTTCGTTTTCTTTTTGATTTAGAGAAATAATTTTGTGTTGAGTTCAAAAGGAATTTACAAAATAATAATTTTAGTAGAAAATAATTCAATTTTAACCATTTTTATATTAAATAATTCATTATTTACTTGCTTTGAAAGTATAAAACTAGCATATCCATGAATAAATTTTTTATGAATCAATATTTAAATATATATATTTATATATATCCTATTGTGATTGCCTATTTCCTTTTTAACAGTATTATTCACATTAAAGTTGTCTAAAAATAAATTGTGTTATTACACTTTTAAGAGCAAACCAACTTAATAAATATGTATTTTTCTTAATAATTTCATACAAAATAAATTGTGTAACTAGTGTTACTATACAATTTTTTTATAATTTAAGCCCAATTCATTGGTTAATATGTTGTATGTCCGAGATTCTTCAAATTTATTCACCGCCAATTTACTATTTTTTTTTAATTTTATGTATACAAGACCTTCCTCTTAACATACACTAATTGGATAATAATTGACATTTATATTTAAACATAAGATATGACATACAATTTCCAAAGCCTTGTAAGATATAAGCAACCACCGAAACAAAACAACTCAATTTTATTATTTTGAATTTTGAATTTTAAATATTTGAACTTGAAGTTTTTCATATATTCTTTTGTTTTATTGGTGTCATTTACGAGTGAAAATTTGTTTTACACATTTGAGTAAATATATACTTTTCTTGATATCAAATGTTTCTTAAGTTGAGATCCTGATGTAAAATTGTTTTCTTTATTGTGTATTTATATGTTAATTATAAAAATATAATTCTTATCTGAATAAATTTTTATTAGATAAAATGAATATTTATTTTATTTTTAAAATTATAACATTTTTTATATTTTTATGCTAAGCCCGTGCATGGACCTCGCATAGAGACTCTAATACTTTTAAGTGTTAAATCTATTACGCATTAAATTTACAGCTTTTGAATAGTTTATATCTTTTAAGTACTAAATTTAATTAATAGTTTGACAATTTTATTATAAAATATTAAAACTTTATATATTTTTAAAATTATTCTTTTTACGGTTTTAAAATTTATTCATCAAATTTCTAAGTACTGTGATATGTATCATAAATTTAAATACATCTAAAAAATAGAGTTTAGATATATATAATCAATAAAACCTAATAGAAACTAGCAATTGCTAAATTTTAAATTGAGTCTTGGCCTGCTTCGATCATGCTGATTAGAATTAGGCTGATGCATTGAGGATTCATACACTGATTTTGGACAACAATTTTAGATCAAGTGAACAACATCTTGGCAAATTTCTTGAAGGGTGAGGCCAGGGAGCGTAACATGAATGGTGTTACTAAAAGATAAAACAAAACCTTATAGGATATGGTTAGAAGTATAGTTCTTTGAGGATATTAAGTTTGGGTGAAAAAGATAAAGTTGAAAACCATATCTTGGAAGAGAAATTTGTTTCTCTTCTTGCAATTATCCTTGATCATGATCAGGTTTCTATTCCTATCATTACTCAAGAAGAAACTTTAGAACCACAAAACAATATTGAAAGTATCCCTAATCAAAGTTTACAAGTTATTTATCGAAAACAAACTCAGCAATCTCAAGAACAAATGCCATTAAGAAAATCTACTAGAGAGAGGAGAAATGCAAGTTCAAATGATTACATCAATTTTCTCCAAGAACATAAGATAGACATTGGAATGATGAAAAATGATCCAATCAACTTTCATTAAGATATTAAAAGTTCTAACTCTTAAAAGTGGAGAACTCCATCTATGGGTTTAAGCAAGCTTCCCATCAATGGTATTATAAGTTTCATCAAGTTATCATCTCCTTTAGTTTTGACATGAATGCAATTGATGATTTATATACCATAAGTTTAGTGGGAGTCTGACGTATACTCAAGTTTATACACATTTGGATATTGCATACATTGTTAGGATGTTAGGTAGATACCTGAGTAATCTAAAAATGGATTATTGGAAAGCAACCAAAAGGGCCATGTAGTATCTATAGAGAAAAAAAAGACTACATACTTAGATATAAAAGATTGGATCAGTTAATGATCACTAGGCATTTTGGCTCTAATTTTGTAGGATGCTAAGACAACATAGATCCACTTTGAGCTATATCTTTTTACTTGCTAGAGGAGCTCTTTTCTAGAGAGTGCTAAGTAAATGTTCATAGCTTCTTCCACCATGACAACTAAATTTACTACATGTTATGAGGCATCTAATCATTAGATATGATTGCAAAATTTTGTCGCTCGGCTACAAATTATGGATGCTATAGAAATTGTGACAATAAGTCAACAATACTATATTCTAATAATAACAGGATTATGTCAAAAGATAAAGAACATAGACATTAAATTTCTAATTGTTAAAGAAGGAGTTTAGAGTGTTTAGATATCTATAAAGTACATTAAGACAAACTCCATCATTATCAATCCGCTTATTAAGGGTTTACCATCCAAGGTCTTTCATGAGCACATTGCTCATATAAGTATGGTGTCACTTGATAATATGCTAGTTTAGTGGGAGTTTGTATTTATGGGTGCATTTTTCTGTAGATATATTTATGGATATTTTATGATTATTTATTACTATATAAATATTTTGTTTAGTTACACTCTAATCTTGTTTGGTTTGATACTAAGGAATAACATAGCCCGATCAGAAATAGGCATGTTAAGATCACTTTGCATGAAAATTCCATGCTACACATCTATGCTTGATCTATGTCATTGATTGTATTGATATATGTAACCAAATGGATCTGGTTGCAATAATCATGCCAAAGGTCACTTTCATCCTATGTTGATATGATTGATAGACTGGATTGATCAGAGATAATTCTAATCCGTGCCATTGATTGTATTGATGTATATGACTATCAATGGATCTAGTTATGATAATTGTACTGAAGGTCACTTTGATCTTATGTTGATATGATTGATAAACTGGATTGATTAAAGATGATTCCGGTAATGATAGCAATTTTTGAGCTCATAAGTTTATATTATAAAGTACAATCATAAAGTGTTACACACATGCACACACACAAACATATGTAGTCCAAGTGAGAGATTGTTGAATTTTTTAATGTTATACATAAATAATAATAATGTATATTATGGGCTATCATAAGATTTGGTCCAAATTAAAGTGATCAAATAAATTTTAAGATTGAATGGGTCCAAATCATCACATTAAGTGTGGACTTTTATGTATAGAAACCTAAAAGTCTTATTTTTATTTATAATTGGCAAATTAGAAATAAGAAAAAAAATGAAAATAAATAAGAGGTTATGGTCCCCAAATTATATGTAAAAGTTTTTCTTTCTAATATCCTATCATTAAAAAATAGAAACATTTTCTCTAAAACACTGATATATACCAATATGGAAGATCAAGGACTATAAAACTATAATCTCGTTAACTATTATGAATCCAGGTATGTTCTCATATCTAGTAGTATATTTTTCTTGATAATTAAACATGAAAGATCAGAATTTTGATAATGAGTTTTTATCGTAATTAAAGTTTTCCAGCATTTCCTTCTAACCTATAATTGACTTGCTTGTATTTATGATAATGGATGTAAATAATATATAGAGAAATGAGTCACCAAGAGAGGGTGGTTATACAGAAGACCAGTCATTCCAGAAGGCCAATGGCCATCAATGGCTTGCAGCGATGAGTATAAATGTGTCGCCCTCCTCAATGCATCTGTTGCTTTTTGATGGCTAATCTTCTCCCCTTCTCCCACCTTTGCCTCTGGAATCCTTTGCTTGAAATTCTTTTCCCTCAAAAACTGCAATTATAATTCAAAATTATTTTCACATACCCTCAAAAATTTTGTGGACTTACCATTGTACCCTTCCTAGCTAGAGCCAAAACACTAAGATCCGATCCTCTCATATGTTATCCAAATCAACATATGCATAGGCACACACCGAGAGAAAACTATAACTTCTGTTAAAAAGACTTCATTAATTGAAAGTAAACCAATAATAAACTCTAACCTGGAGAAAGAATTATCTAAAAAGCTAATATGTACTGAGATTTCTTATTTCGTGTGTATAGTCTATTTTCAAGTTCTAAATTTTAAAAAGCAACCGCAACCTTTATATCACAAGATTTTAAACTACGGTTTGCAGCTGCAATATTAAACGAAATATTACTGTTGCAAATCATTTTGCAATTATAATTTCCTATAACTTTGCATCATAACATGCTCATTTTCTACATTTATATGCATAATTAAACGCAGCAGGCCAGCAGCCCCTGCAACAATAATTTAGCAGCGTGATCATAATAATAATGATCGTCGTCATAGCTGCCAACATCTTCGATTCATCAAAACCCTATTTTCTTTTATACAGTAAATGTCCCATTATTTAATTCGTCTTTTTTGGTGATGCCCTTTCTATCCACCGATTTCATAGTTTTTTGAACCATTCTTGTTTTTGTTGAGTGAAGTGTAAGAGGGTAAGACCGCATCAATATATTAAATTCAGTCGTTAATCGCAATATTGTTATTATGGATTATATCATAATTGTAATATTCCATAATTGCAATATTCTACAATTTTTCATCATAATGACTTGATTTTTTCACACTCAACTGTAATTTTACTGAATGCAGTAAAATTGCAGTTACGACTGTAATCATAATTTAAAATTATGAATCGCACAAAGTGAAAATCGGAGGCAGAAAAATATGGAAAACCTGCATTCGCCAGGGAAGGTCAGAGCCAGCTCTAATCCGATGACGATTATTGTAAAAGTTCAAACGAGCAGCTTCAACTTCTGCAAGCTCTTCTGGAGAATGAGCACAAGCGTCGAACTCCCATGTTTGGCTTCCTATGAAATCTTTTGTGCTAAATATGTAAGGCTCATTCCGTCCTTCTGCTATCTTCAACCTCCACATTTTTTCTTCAATATATCTTCTATTATCCTGAAAATAAATAAAAAATATTCAAGTAATTATGAGAAAAACTCAATTAATTAAAACTCAGAGAGAACACATGCATAACAAATACTATAAACCCCGCATAGCAAATACAGTAATAGATTACAAAAGAAAGAGATAATATACCACAGAACCAAGGAGAGTCTAATGAAGATCTTAATAACAATATATTTCCTCCAAATTATCCCTTGTAGTTGGGAGCTGATGATTACTTTATGAGCTCAATATTATAGTAAGAAGCGGAACGTGTTTATATAAGGAAAATTCTATGGTATTACATTGGTACATTATCAAATTTGATAGTTGATATGTCATGATATGTAAAATTTGACTTTAGAAAGAAGTAAATTTTATGTGCAATCAAATGTGGTGTTATATTAATACACCACTACATCATTTGTGTATCGAAGTCTCTCTCTTTACATAATTATTAGCAACAATAATGATAGTTGCACTACTCTAAATCACATTGAGCAAGATACCTTTTATAGCATAATTGATATAATAGAATGAAATGGATGGAATTAAAACAAATGAAAAATGTTTATTCGTTGGGCACTACAAAATGGAAATACTCATTTTCTATGAAATGGCCATCTATCAAATGATAAAATATTTATTTTATAATAAAAGTTATAGAATAATCATTTCATTATTTATGAAATGACTTTTTGATATTCTTATCTCACTTTTTTTATATCTTCCAATATTATCATTTGTTAATAAATAAGAAAATAATATATTTGATAATTTTCTATTCACATATTTTGGTAATTATATTTTTAATAATAAAATTAAAAAAATTTATGCTTTATATAAAAATTATTTATTTTAAAATTTGATAAATTAAATTTTTTAAAGTTTTACTATATAAAATTTTGTGTTCTTCATAATTTTTATAATTACATTTAAAATATAGTATTTTTTAATTATTGATTGTATCATATATTTCTTATTTAACATATATTATTATTTTGCTATTTAATATAAATGTATGATCGCAAATTATATATATCTTCAGTTATAAATAAGCAAAGAATGATAATGTCATTTTTTATACAAATATAATTTTATTTTATATTTACTTTTTATTTTTAAATATATTATTATCGTTGACTTATTCATTCTATTCCTACAATATTTGTTGTACCAAATATAATTATGAAGTGAAGCCAAATAATTATGGAATGATTATTTAATTCTATTCCATTGTACTAATTGCAAGATTAAAGAATATAATAAATATCGCAATATATAATTGATAAAAATATTAAAGGAGTGCTGGATAATTACAAAATTAAAATCTACTCATTTAATTGATTGTCATTTATCAAATGTTAAAACCATGATTTTATGATCAACAACTGTGATGTTCCATTTTTTTTTCTTATCTATAATCATGCACTTTTGGGAAGTCCAACTCGCTTTAGATCTAACAATCCCGGCAAATAATCTTGTGTTCTTTACACTAGCAACCAAAAAAATTTAATGGTGGAACAAAAGAACGGGTTCAAATTTATGTATTTAATTTCTAAATTTAGGATCATATTTTGATGTTATATCAAAAATATATATTGATGTATATTTTTATATCTTTTTGTGAATAATTTATATTTTTTATAAATTTTAATAAAAAATTTTAATTTTCATATAAAAGAATATGTTATGCAATTTTAATTAATGGAATAGTAATTTTTATATGTAATTGTTATGCACGAAGTTCGTATAAAATATAAATTTTGTGAAAAATCAAAATATTTTATATACAAAATTACAAATTTTATGCTAAAATTTCATCAAACATGCAAATCTTCTAGAATGTAGCAAAGTTTAATCATTAGAATGTCATTTTATTAATCTTAACTAAAGAGTAAAGGTATAATATAAAAGTATGTTATTGATTTATTCTTTTATAAATATTAATTGAGTAATACTGAATACAAAATCACAAATTTCATGACTGAGTTGTTATCAAGGAGCAAGATTACTTTATCACTTAATTTTATGATATTTCAATAGGTTCAAGTACTGAAATTTAATGGATCCACATATAATACAACATAATATAACTTACAAGAAATCTAGAGATTTAATGTCTTTGCTTGCATACCCTATAATGAATGTGGCTATGCCATGGCAAAAAATGAGTAATGAGAGTGTGGGTTAGAGTTTGTGTTAATTAACACGGATCCCATAAGTGTCATTAAAATGATATCTTAGAATACATACACATAAAAATTACCACTAAGCATTACTATAATCAGTTACGTAATTTTAAATCTAGTCAGATTTCATAAAGATTTTATAACGTAATTATGATAATATATTTTTAGAAACAAACATATTTTTATAAATTTTCTATTTACGCAATTTCAAATTTTAAACATGAAATTTCTTAGCTTTTTATATAAAAATTATTCCCATGTTAAAAAGTACATAGAAATTACAATTTGGTTAATCAAAGTTATATAGAATATTTAATTCTAGTCTTATAATGTGCTGTCCTATTCTCTATTGACAAAATATGCGGTCATCAATTTCCTAAGCCATTGCGGAAGAAAATGTAAACATTATAGGCAATCCTGGTTGAGTTTTAAGGCTCTTAAAATTTCTTCATTTGTAATATTACTACTACTTCTTTTCCAAACATCAATCGTTGTTGAGTATATATCGTCTCAACTATTTTATTAGAAGTAAGTAATAACTAATTCCTTATTTTTTGTATTTTATTGTATATTTTTATTTTAATTCATAAAATTACATATTAGTAAACAATTGAAGTTATAATTTAATGATAATGAAATGTGATTATAACAACAATAATTAAAGAATGGAAAAAATGTTTACATCTACACTTAATATATAATATAAAAATTTGCTTATATATATATACACCCTTATGGCTTTTAAAAAAAGAGATAGGAATTCTTTGCAATTTATATTATATATAAAATTTTAATAAACTACAAATATTTTTTATATATTTTTATATAACTTTAAAAAATTTATGAAAGTTTAAAATATTTAATTTCTTATATGATAAAGTTTTGAAAAGTTTCTAAAAGCAATATTTCTATATTTCTATATTTTTATGCACTTTTTATTAATATAGTTGTAATTTTTATATAAAGAGATGAAAATTTTTCAAATTTTTATTAATATAATAATAAAAAATTTTAATATCTTTTTATTAATATGATAGTACATAAACAAATAATAATGTGAAATTAATTTATATTAATAATTAATCAAATTCATCTTCTAAAAACCTCGTATTGGTTCCCAAAACTTATAAATTATACGATGTTGTTTTCTGGAGGGGAGGTAAACCATTTTTCCCCTCTTCAACGCAAATATACTATAACTTTATTTATCAATTAACTGATTCAATTAATTATTAGTTTATTCAATTAACTATTTGCTAATAGCTGATTTAACTAACTAATAACATTAGCTATTTAAGTAAAAATATTTGGTAAAATTAACTATTTTTTATGAATTATTTATATACAAAATAACATATAAGGACACATATATATTTTATAATTTATTTAAATATTTTTTACTTTAATAATATTTTAGACTTATTATATGATTTATGTTTAAGAAATATAATAATTTATTTTTAAGAAAAATGATAATATATTTTAAAATAATTTTTTAAGCCATACTTCTTTAAAAATATGATAAATCTAAAATATAATTAAAGATTTATTATATTTCTTAAATTATTATATTTTTTAAAAATAAATTATTATATTTCTTAAAAATAAGTTATTATATTTCATAAATGCTTTATAGAAATTAATAATTATTATTTAGTAAATTTATTTAATCTTTTTTTAGTGAGGATATAAGTGAAAATACGTATATTATTTAAGGATAATTTTATATTTTTACAAATTCATTATCAATTAGCTAATTGAAAATACTGGATTTACTAACTTTTTCAAAATAATTAATTGAAGGTCAATCAGCTAATTGAATAAGCTATTTATCAAATAATTAAATTAGTTTATTGATTCGGTCAAACAACTAAATACTATTAAATCAGTTAAAAGCTCTCAAAAATTATTTACCGAATACCCTCTATTAATAACTTCCGCCGACAAACGACCAAAATTAATTGCATCCGACCCACCTTATCCCTGTGACAACTATATTTTCCTCTCTGGCAAAATCAAACAATTAAAATAATCTCCTAGAGTGGACTGCGATTTGGTACAAATAACATTCAATATTTTTTTAAAGTTATTTTGTGTTACGCTGCATCTAAAATTTAATTTATATTTTGTGTGTCTAAGTATAATAATTTAATAATTTAATCACTCTTTTATTTACCACAAAAAACAAAAATAGTCTCCTAGTACCTGTGGTAGAGACAGGTGGCCAGGAGTGGTCTTGTTCCTCCAAAGCTTAATATCTTCTCTTATATATATATATATATATATATGCACTCTAACTTCTTAGAATTTTAAAATATATAATCAGGGATTTAAATCGCGGTTGCGGTTGTGTCGCGATGCGGACGAATGCAGAAAAATACGGGCATAACGGTCTAAAATTGTGAAAAATCGCGGATGCGGTCTCCTCCGAAAATGCAATATTGCGGGCAATATTTCGGTCGCAGACCGTTTTTTAAATCCTATTATATAATTATAATAAAAAATGTATGTATCTATATAATAATAACTTTTATTAAAAAATGTAGAAATACAAGATAATGTGTAAGATCATAATTATTTTACAATTAAAACTTGCAAATAATTTATATATTGGTCTTCTTTTGTCTGTCTCTCTTGTTGCTAATATATTGACCTTTTTGCCATCATTCATATATATAAAAAAAAGTCTATATACATATACATAGCAACTTTATTAAATTAGTTATATTTTGCAAATTTTGTAATTTTTTATAGTATTTGTTTATAAAACTTTGAATAACTTATGTGTTACAATCTTATATTTTTATTTACATCACATATGTAATATGATTGTAATAAAATTACCACTTAGGGTTCGTTTATTTTGATAGAAAACATCTTTTAGAAGAATATAATTATAAATTATTAATATGATAGAAAAATATCTTATATGTTTTATGTTAAATATAAAGAATTTGATGAGAGACAATTTCATCTATTATCATGATTCTTAGTATCATTGTCTTTCAATAATGTAGAAACAATATGACACTCCTTCATTTATATAGAAGTAAATGAAATTTTCCTATGAATTAAAAATATCTTTAGAAAAACTATTGGAAGCTTACTTATTATGATTTTATTCTTCAAAATTTTTGCAATAATATGTGTATAAAAAAAGTATCCCTACGTATGAAATTAATTAAAATAATTATATCTGCATAAATATTATAAATTTTTATTGTAATTTTTTATAAAAGTTTGAATAATTTATATATTAATTATAACACTTGCAAATAAGCTTTTATAATTTTTCTTATAATTTTATTTAATATTTCATAAATTTTATATTTAATTTTTTAACAACCTAAAATATTTTAAATAAAAATTATAATAAATTTAAAATATTTTATAAAATTATAAAATTTTCAGTTCATGTTCAAATAAAATTTCACCTATTTATAACTATTGGGACCCTCCTAAACCAAGAGTCCGGCTACGCTTCCTTATTCATTTAATTTTTTGCCGTTTATTCTAATTTGATAGGGAGTTATATTTATATAAATTTTATAAATTTTTATTGTAATTTTTTTGACAAAAGTATGAATAATTTATATGTTAATTATGAGACTTAGAAATAAGCTTTTATAATTTTTCTTATAAATTTTTTATAATTTATTTAATATTTCATAATTTATATATTTAATTATTAAAGAATTTAAAATATTTAAAATTACAATTAATTTATATAATTATGAAATTTTCAGTTTATGTTCAAATAAAATTTCATCATTCTATAACTATTGGGACCCTCCTAAACCAGGTGTCCGGCTACGCTTCCCTATTCATTTAATTTTTTGCCATTTATTCTAATTTGATAGGGGACCTCCCCTATCAAATTAGAATAAAAGGCAAAAAATTAAATGAAGCCCTATCAAATTATAATAAATGGCAAAAAAATAAATGAATAAACAAGGACAGTCCAAATCAATCAATTAGTTACCGAGATCAGTCAATCACCTTAGCTCTTTGTTTAACATAATTAAGAATCCCATTTTATTTTTAAATAAAATTTTTTAATCGTTATTAAATTATATACAAGGGAATTTTATTAAGTAAACATAATATTTTGTCCCTTATTTATAAAGGTAATGATTATTATATTCATGAAATTTAATAATTGGCATTATTAGCCCTTAATTTTTATTTTGGTTATAATTATTCATCTATCTATTTATTTGTAATATCAAAATAGATAAAAAAAAATTGAAGTTGATTATTAAATCTTACATTAGTAATGTTGAATATATGCTTACCTTTTAGTTATATTTTTTGTTTTCACTATTTATTTTAATATTATGAATTAAAAATAAATAATTATAACAAAAATGGAAATGAAGGACTAATAATGTTGGTTGTGAAATTTGAAGAATGTTAAAGTTGTAAATGAGAGACCAATTCTTGTGTTTAATCAGATTTTGTATTATTTCCTTTATGATTCTTATTTTAATTATTATTGTATCAATATGAAAACTATCAAATTTAACAAAGATTTAAATAGAATTCATTTTATTTGGATAATAACACATATTATATAAAATTTGACCCTCTTTCTAATAAGTATTTATCATTATGCCCTCAAAATTTACTTTTAATTAAATTCAATCAATTTTTCATTACATTCCAAACAAAATAATTCATATGCAAATGAATTGAAATAATTATTTTTAATATAAATTTCAAAAAACATAATTTTTTATAAATAAATTAAAATCATTTTTATTGAAATGAAATGAAATCAATTCTAGAAAACTTTGAAGTAAAAGCGAATTCACTAGAATTTATTTCATTTTATCTAAAAAAATATATTATAAAAAAGATTTACCCTCTTTCTAATATTATATTTATCATGATGCCATCAAATTTTACTTTTTAATTAATTTCATGCATTTTTCAATACATTCCAAACAAAATAATTCATTTGCAAATGAAACAATATCAATATTTTTGATAAAAAATTTCAAACAATAAAATTCATTTATAAATGAATTAAAATTATTTTAATTGGAATGAAATAAATTCAATCCTGAAAAAACTACATACCAAATAGACCCTCAATGTTGTTATTTCATTTTCTGATCGTAATCATTTCCAGGCTATGGTTAAATTATATGTGTGCTAAAATTTAATCCCTTCTTTGAGATGGTTAGAAACAAAAATTTATTTTATTTTCAAATGAATTTCTTTTTAAATGGCACTTGATTTCACTACTACGAAAAAAGCATATTAATGTTGGTTGCTTAATAGATTTGAAGTCAAATTCAAACTATCATTCTATCAAGCATTGTTGTAAATATTTTATAGTGTTGTTTACAAAACCATAATAAAAATAAAAATATAAACAACATTGATTTTCACATCAAATAAATAGTCATTCATTTCTTACAGTTCATATAATTTGGTAACCATTCACATTTAAACATATCAATTTTTATGAAGTAACTATCATTTAAAATTGACAATCAATTTCAACTTATTTTATCAACTGATGTGAAATGTGTTATATGCCCCATCAATAATTCACATAATTGACATTGTGTTACCCTCCCTAAAAAATTGAAAAAAAAATCATTCTCTATACCCCTTCTATTCTGTATAGCATCTCAAAACATTGTCCTCTCCAACCTAAAATACATTTAGAACCCTAAAAAAATACAATACTCCAATATTATAATACAATTTGGATATGAGATTAAGGAATGCCTAATGATTTACACTTCTAAATGACATATGTCTAAAGCATTTTCAAATAGTAAGGAAACAAAGTAAGCAAATGAAAATTTAAGTATTGCAATAATTATGAACAAAAGCTTTATCATAGTGAAAGAAAAATAACCTTATAATTTATTACAGATATCCTTATTCCAAGTATTTCCCATGCCCTAACTAGACCAATATTTTCATCTCACTTTTAGCAATTTTAAGTAAAAAATTTTTGAAAATTGTGAAAGGTTACCTCAATCAAAGGCGGGTATTTTACTAAAAGTAACCTTGCTCAATATATAAGTTTAGTAATCTCTAGAAAATTACTCTTAAATTTCATGACCTAAATTTTCAATTTGGAAATCGTGACTGGTGTGAATATATCATAATCCTATGATATATCCACCAACCTTATTCAACTTTTCTTTTATTTCTAACTAGACACAATAATACTAATAAACTGATATATATATAAAGATTAGTTATATTTACCAATAAAAAAAAGTGTTGTCTCATAATTCATACAAATATTAGGAAGTACTCCACTACTAAAATACTATACTTTAAATATCTAACAGTTCAAATTACATGGTGTACCAGTGATCACATATGATCTGAGGATCCATCTATAAAGAAATGTAAAACAACAACAAAATGAGTATTTTAAATACTCAGTGAGCCTATTTACATTCCAATTTCTAACATAATTCTATAAAGAATTTATGATTCTTCTCATAAATATTTAACTAACAATAATTGTCTATCAACATAATCTAACTCTATCAAGATAATTGAATTCAAATTCTAGCATACAACTAATGTATAATAGGCAAGTGAGAATGGTGGGGAGG